>OX940801.1:17346638-17884678 GCA_954870605.1 Acer campestre | reverse complement strand
CCAATTTGACAAGCCAGTCAGATAATATGCCTTATATTGATACACCTACAGATTTTAGATTTGATCCACAGGAAGTTCAGGAACCAGGAGAGCAAGAAGACGTGATACAGAGGCAGAGCAAATCTAATCTCTTCACAAAACATATGAAGAAAATTAGGCAAGAAGATGGGAGCTTTGCAGTGGCTTGCAATTACTGCAACAAAGTATATAAGTGGCATAAATCTGGAGGACATGGCAGTTATCGGAAGCATATTTCAACTAAACATCCAGAAGCAGAGACCAGATCGAGGTCACAAACACAAATTCCCAGGTACGCTACTCCTAACCAACAATTATTTCGTTATACTGATGAACAAAATAGAGAAGAATTAGCAAGAATGGTAGCAGTAGAACACCTATCATTCAGTTTTGGTGAAAGGGTTGGTTTTGTTAATTATTGTCGAAAAGCATTAAACCCTGCTGCATGCCGTGTTCCTAGAACCACGCTCACATCAACACTTGAAAAGATTTATTTAAAAGAAAAAAGAAGTTAGAAAGAATTTTTGATAAATATATCGGTCGTGTTTCCGTATGTGCCGACATATAGACTGACCATTGGAAATCGCATTCATACTTGGGTGTCACTTGCCATTTTATGGATGATACATGGACTATTCAAAAAAGAATTCTTGCATTTAGAGTTTTGATGATACACACACTGCTCATAATATTTTTAGACAGCTTAGAATTATTTTTGCAGAATATAAAATTGAAAGCAAAATTTTTGCAATTGGTTTTGATAATGCTTCTGCCAATACCGCTGCTATTCCATCTTTACTTGATTTATGCAAACCTTATCTTGGTGGTATATTTTTTCATCAAAGATGTGCATGCCATGTTTTAAATTTATGTGTTCAAAAAGGATTAGAAACTCTTGAACATTTTATTCTACCTATTAAAAAAGCTCTAATGTATTTGTGGAAACATTCTTCTACAATGAATGCATGGGTAAAATATTGTAAACAAAATGGTAGACGTGTTGTTAGATTTTCTCGTGATGTTCCAACACGTTGGAATTCTACTTATAAATTGCTTGCTCAAAGCTATGAATATAGGGATTTATTAGTTTCTTTTATTCAATTTCATGTTACCCACCTTCAACTTTATCAATCACATTGGGATGCTTGTTATAACGTTTTCAATTTATTATCCATCTTTAATAATGCTACACAAAATTTATCTGGTGTTTATTATCCTACAACTCATTTATTTATTTTTGAAAGTATTAATATTGCTGGTGCATTTTGTCATTGTGAATCCGACATATCAATAGGGGGAAGCCGTTTATGCTATGAAGCTAAAATGGTTGAATTATTATGCGGAGATTCCAAATATTTATTTGATTGCCATGATTTTTGATCCATGTTGTAAATTAAAGAGTATGTCTTATTATCTAAAAGGTTATTATGGGGTCAAAGGTTTAAAAATGGAATATGATATTGAAGCATGTTGTGTTAGAGTTAAGAAATTATTGTATGATTTATATGATGAATATTTTACAATTTATGGATCGTCACTGAACTTAGATGTTACACATACACAAACTACATCTCAGGCCCCAAAATCCTCCTCCTCCGGATTTATAAAGTTAGGGTATAGTATGTTATCCAAAAAATCCAAAAAACCTAGATGTGCTTCTTCATCAAACACTGATAAGTATTCCGAGCTGGAATCTTATCTAAATACTCCTTATGAGTTTATAGAAGATGCGCCAGGGAAAAAATTTGAAATCTTACAATATTGGAAAGAGCACGCAGTGTACTATCCAATCATGGCTATGATAGCCAAAAATATTTTTTCAACACCAGTTTCTACAGTGGCAGTGGAACAAGAGTTCAGCGCTGGAGGAAATATTCTAGATGAACAGCGTTCTTGCTTAACTCCAAAATCACTACAAATGCAAGTTTGTGTAGATGATTGGACAAAAGCACAATACAGACAACAAGAACTTCAACAAGACCCAACATACGACTTCTTCAAAGATGACGAACCTGATACAGGAGTAGCGGGGTCGGAATAGCAGATTTACAGTACAGACTCTACAGAGTACAAAGTCTACAGACTACAGAATACAGATGGCGCCAAGCCGCCAAACATGCAATAAAAGGTAAGAGAACTACGTGGCCTTTGATTCCTCTAAATCCCCCAAGAGGATACGTAGGCAACTTAATTGTGGTAAAAATTAAGTGCAAGGCTAATAACTTTACATTTATTTTTAGTTTTATTTTAATTTAATTTTGTAATTTGTCATTTATTTATTATCGAATTTCGGATGACCTAATTCCCAAATACCCAATGAAATGTAATTTATAATTTGTCATTTTGTTTATTTTTATTTTTATTTAATATTGTAATTTGTCATTTTGTTTATTTTTATTTTTATTTAATTTTGTAATTTGTCATTTTGTTTATTTTTATTTTAATACTTTATTTACAACTACAACTTATAATACAACTATACATTTATACAAGTCTAAATTATTATTTTTTATTAACAAAGGAAAAAAAAAAAAAAAAACTTCCGGTTCAGAACCGCCGGTTCCACTGGAACCGGAACCGGAACCGGAGGTTCCGGAACCGAAACCGGTATAAATCAGTTCCGGTTCCGGTTCCGGTTCCACCCAACCGAGGAACCGGAACTGCCGGTTCGGAACCGAACCAGAACCGCGTCACCCCTAGGGGGAGGACTCAAACCTATAATCTCATAATGCAGGTATGAGGGATTTGTCATCGGACAACTTCATCTCGTACAAGTTACCCTTTAAGTTGGTGCTCTCAATATTAATGTTAAAGTTTATCCATTACAAATAGTGGGTTGGTGACCTTGTCTTACCATAATACCATTTGCGTTACTACTGAACCACCTCAGTCTTTTTCTCACTTGGGATAAAATCTTTAATGAGACGATCTTATTGTCACTTGGTGAGACCTTCCAATGAGATTGCGTCAAATTATAGTTTAAAAATATATATTTATATTTTCGAAATAAATAGTACAATCTCATTGGGACGATTTTACCAAGTGACAATGAGACTATATGTCCTATTGCAGATTTTCTCCCTACTTGAATATTTTTGTAGCTTGCTGGCCTGTCAACGTGGACCTACGTTGAGACCAGGTCGGGCTGTGCCCATCTCAAATTTTCAGAAAAACAAAATTGATTTTGTTTATATATATATATATATAATGATTAACAAAATTGTGCTATAATGATATACAAAATTGTGCTGTTTAACCTATTAGCACAATTGGTAGAATTCCTATTAACCACATTGGTGGTGGTAGTGGTGGTTCAAGTCATCAAGTGCCACTATTTTCATTTTGCTTGATTTTAATAATTTTTTATATCTTTTTTATTTTAGCATCTTTTCCAATTCATTTCTAAAATTTTCATCCTTTTCTAAAATAAAACAATTCACCCTCAATTTATGTTACTTAATCTAATTATATTTTATATTAAATTATATATTATTATTTTGAACTTTTATTATTTCTATTAGTTTTACTTTGACAATCCTAACATATCCCATCAATAAACACTTAAATCTCAAATTTTAATTTATTATATTAAAATAGTTCATCTATTATTATGATTCATTTTATTTTCTTCTTAGTATTTTTCTTTATTTCATAGTTTTAATTTATTTAGAATCAATAAATTAATAATTTACCAATAATTGGAAGACTAAAAAAATTCAAAAACATGTCTAGTAAAATTTATTAATCAATTATATTATTTTGTATATATTTAAAGTGAATTCATTATAAATACTGTTGACGGTGATTTTTGGATTAATTCGGTCAACAATAATATCTCAATCAAGAACAGAAAAATAAAGAAAGTAAATCAGTGCATGCAAACAGATTTTACGTGGAAAACCCTTGAATGTGAAAAAACCACGGCGCCCCTTGGGAGCGAAAGAAATCACTATGAATTGCTTATAGTTTACACACTCAGATCTCTCATACAATTGCCTGATTGTTCTCTCTTAATCTTCGAACCCTCTTTCATAGAGTTTTGGGTTCTATTTATATTAATCTTCTTAGGGTTTCCTATACCCATGTCGTGTTGGTAGGGGAGTTCCTATTTTTAATTACATAAGGAGTCTAGGGTAAATAAATATCTTTAGGGTTTATTTCCTGTTTGGATTCTTCTTTGTTTGAAATCTGTTTGGTCCTATCTGGAATAGGATTTTATATTTAGACTTCGTATTTGATTGAACTCCTGACGTGGAAAGTATACGGGAATCTAGGTTATTCTTCCGGATGTATATTTCTTAGCGAACACTTTTAGGTTGGCGAGCACACTTTGCCCTTCTGTTGGTTGACCAGCTGTGGCGAGCACTCTTCTACTGTTCATTGGCGAGTATGCCAACTGGCGTGTTAATTGATCTATCGTTTGACTGGAGGTGGCGGTGTGTCCTCCTGGCCCTGTGCCTTTAATAAATGTTTGTTGTTCAAAAAAAACAAATACAAAACAAAATTTTTATTATAAAATTAGATTGTAATTTATGTTGTTTTTCTTGTAATTATTTATTTATTAACTAATATTGTGTTTCTTGTTTTTATTTCTTTTTAAAAGTAAGATTACTAAGTTCATCTTAAGTAAGCGTTTTTTTTATTTTATTTTATACCTTAAACTTCGTTATATCATCCGTTTTTCTTTATATAAAAAACTCACTTTAATTTCAAAGGCAAAAAAAAAAAAAAAAAACTCATTTCATTATGATCTTAATTTTTCTATATTTTTTATATAATTGTAATTTTATTCGAGAACCCTTGGTTAAAATTTGTACGTCCACCACTAGCGGGGAATCTAGTGAAGGCCCACTAGCGGCTTCAACATTTCATAAAAAATATATATATATTAATGAGTTTATAATTTTAACATAAGCTGCTCCTAGTGGCTAGTGGTCTAAATAACTACTAATTGGATCTATATCTCTAAATAATAAATAAATAAATAAAAGCCCGAAACCGGTAACATTTTATTAACAACCTTGTCAACCAAATTTGGCCATCAATTATCATTTATTTCTACAAATTTTTTTCACGTTTACTATTAGAAATAATAAGCAGTCTGATACATGCAATAAAAATCAAGATTAAAACCGATTTATCTTAAACCTGAGAATTCTTTTATTGAATTTCGTTATGCTATGTCATCAATGAATGGTGATGCCTCTAGAGGTATAGCTTTTCTAGTAGATGGATGAGCTTGGATTTGGACAAATGACTCCTAAGTTAGCAGCTCGAATCCTACCAATGACAAAAAACTAAAAAAAAAAAAAATCTGGTTTAGATAATTTTATTTTATTTTATTATTATTATTTGTGAAACTGCCAGTTTATTAAAATAGCCCCTAAAAGGCTAGGGCAAATCCAGCATCCTTAGATAGATGGATAGATAGATATTGTCAAAATAAAAATAAAAATGAATGGTGCTTGTAAATTATCGTATCTAATACTTGAGAGAGGAAGATTTGAACTTGGGATCTCAATATTTGTTGAGAGGTGTGTTTAGGCCAACACATATTCTAGATATACTGCTCTCAATCTGATCAACTTTAATTTAAAACATTATCTTCACCCGCTTCCATTGAAAAAGAAACTTAACAGAGACTTGTACAACGACTCCTGCCTATAAATAGTTAGTTTGCCATGCAATATTCCTATCTCTCATCAAAGCAATCACAGTTTGGAAAAACAAATTGAGCTAGATAGACACAGCTTAATCGCCATGAAATCTGTCAATTTTCTTTTAGCTTTTGTTCTCTTGGCTTTGGCTTCTTCATTTGCCTCTGCTTATGATCCCAGTCCTCTTCAGGATTTCTGTGTTGCCATCAACGACACCAAGACTGCAAGTAAGTAAATTATATGCTTCCACTTGCATGCTACTAATAAGTAATTTTGTATATTTGCAGCCTTTGAATATTTCACACTCTGGTTTTGTTTTCTGCAGTTTTTGTGAATGGGAAGTTCTGCAAGGACCCAACTCTTGCGACACCAGATGACTTCGGCTTTAGTGGGCTCAACATTCCTACAGACACAAATAATTTTCTTGGTCAAAATTCTTTGCTAGTAACCGTAGACCAATTTCCAGGACTCAACACTCTTGGAGTTGCCATAGCCCGTGTGGACTATGCACCCGGTGGAGTGAACCCACCACACATACACCCTCGTGGCACAGAACTTCTGTTAGTCGTAGAGGGCACTATTTTTGCCGGTTTTGTAGATTCCAATAACACCCTCTTCGGCAAAATCCTGCATCCTGGAGATGTTTTTGTGTTTCCACTTGCTATGAATCACTTCCAAGTCAATATAGGAAAAACTGCTGGAGTTGCCTTTGCTTCTTTCAATAGCCAGAATCCTGGTGTCATTACATTAGCAAATTCCGTCTTTGGAACCAACCCTCCCATTGATCCTTATGCTCTTGCTAGAGCATTCCAGCTGGATGTGAATGTGGTGAAAGCGCTTCAGGCAAAGTTCTCTAGCAACTAAAATGAAATTGAATAAGTAGCCTGTTATGACTTATGATGTTTTAGTGTTCTTGCTTCATTATGGATATCATATTGTAATGAAATAAAGAAGCTTCTTCTATAAAAAGTTTAGTGAAAAATAAAATATATACGTACATTAAGGAAATACATACATGTATGCTTACTACTTTTAGCCTTAAAATTATCGGGGATTCTAAATTTATCAATCTCCAATAATTTTAGGGTGGTGCTATGGACAATCCACCAATTATCTATTATCACACTCCAATTTATATTTATTTTTGTTGACAAGATGAAGTTGATCCGATGGTAAACCCCTCATACCTGCACTACAATCGTGAGGTTACGGGTTCGAGTTCTCTCCTCCCAAAAAAAAAGCCCCAAATTTATGTAATACTTTAAAAATATTTATTTATTTTCGTTAATGACAATTTTATCCCCAATTAAAATTATTAAACAACACAAAAGTTCTGAAGATAGGTACTTACACTCAAATCCTTAGAATATATAATATATTACTTCATCATCCTCATTTATCTATTCAATCTTTCATAAATCCAACTCTATAAATATCATCACTTATTTCTTTTAGCATATATAAATTAAGTTGTGATGCCCATATTTTGATTTTATACGTTAATTTTCTCTCAGAAACTCCTTTCTCCCAATTTTTTCAAAACTTTTTTCCTTCTAATTAACTTCGAACCTTTTCTCTTCTAATTTTCTTTGCAACTCTCTCTCTCTCTCTCTCCCTCTCTCTCATCCTTTTTATCTCTCTTTAATTTCACTTCATCTCCAAATCTATTTTTTCACTCTCTCTCTCTCTTTTCTATGAAGGACATTTTGTCGACAAGGGGGAAATGTTGATAAGAACAATAAAAAATTTTGATTGATAAATTTAATCTTTCCTATAATTTAATTTATACTTTTGAAAAAAATCCAAAATTGTATACAAGTCATTATGGAAGTTGTGCTAAACAAGTTACAGTAAAGACTAGAAGTGTAATATGAGCAAGTCATGGTCTGATTGATTGATTGGGATGTATATAAATATAAACTGGGTCAGGTTCTATATATATATATATATTTAGGAGTAATTAATCATTTTAGAATCAAAATTGTGGGCTGGATAAACAATGGCATTCCTCTAGCTTCTGAAATTGGTTTCATCATTGTTGATATTCATTCCCTTATGAGTCATATGCTTGGGCCCTCTGTTAACTTTGTTCCTAGAAAGGCTAATCAGGTAGCCCATTTGTTAGCTAAAAACGGTCTCTCCTGTGTTGAGGACATATTTTGGCTGGAAGAATTCCCGTCCTGTGTTGGTTCTGTTGTTTCGGCTGATCGCCGTGCTTGTTTGTAATCTTTGCTTTCTTCAAAAAAAAAAGTCCTGGTTTGAGTTCAAGGGAATTTGTGTGTAATGCTTGCTTGTATGACAGAAATTAAAGAAAAAAATTTTGACAATGCATTTTTTTTAATGCTCAAGTGTCATTATATTAAAAATAAATAAATAAAATAACATAAAAATAAAAATAGACTATTTGAAACTCAAATAATGACAGAATCTAAATCCTTACTAATTAATAATTAAAAGTCATGGATGAGCTTGGGGCTTGGACAAATAACTCCCAAGTTAGCGACTCGAATCCTACCAATGACAAAAGCTTCAAAAAAATACCAGATCTAAATAGATGGATAAATAGATACTGTTAAAAAAAAATGTCTCCAATGCTCCTGTTTAAATATTAATTTATTAATGACATGTGTTATTATTTTATTTATTTATTTATTTTAATTGAACAACTTTCTTAACCATTTTTTATATTTATCTCCAAATGTTGAGTTGACCTACAATATAGCTGTCTAACAGAGCCTCTGAAATTAGACATTCAACTTGACAATGTCTATTATTATTTTTTTGTCACATCAGCTTGACATTGAGTAGCAACAACTACACTAGAGAGACATATTTGAACACAATGTCTATTTGTCCTATTTGGCATATAATTTTTTCACAACCCATTGATGCATTGGAGATGCTCTAAGTTCGCCAAATGCAGCCGTTAATTGCATTAAATTATATTGAATTTTCCCCTTTACATAAAATGCAGTGTTCGAAAAATCGACCTCCTAGGCTGATTAATTGGTTCAATTTAGTTAGGTGGCTGATTACTAAAGTGAAAAGGGCAAAATCGGACTAATTACGCAGTGGCCGACTAATCAGACAAGTTGCCGACTATCATAAGTGGAAGCGTAGATGTAGTTGAAATCAAGAACAGGGAGGGCAGTGAAGAGGATTATATGAGAGTTGGAGATGGTGTCATGGAGAGACTTGAGAGCCCACTGGAGACTAGACCTGACACGGTTTCTGTTTCGATTCCGAACCGGCGGTTCTGGTTCTACGGTTTTTTTTTTTTTTTTTTTAATATTTCAAAATATTTCATTTTATTTATAAAAAAAATAAAATGTTAGAAGGACAATGTAAAGTATTGGGCCATGACCCATAACCCTTGTCCAAGAAATTGTGTTTTCCCTTCCCTTCTCCTCCTTTTTATATAGGTTAGGCATTTCATTTACTTCTCTATTTATCCAATGTGGGATACGGGATAAGAAGTCATATTATGCATTTTTAACAAATATTTATCAATTTTTTTTTCCCTAAAACTTAAAACTACAATGCTGAATTGAATTTCTAAATTCATCTCTCTTACACATATGTATAAATACATACTCTTTAACATATATTTTACGGTCTATTTTGGTTGTTTGTTTACAATTGGTCGTAAGAATTGGTAAAACTTTCATGCTCTTTGATCATAGTTAAATTGTGTTGGAGAGGTGGTCTCCAGGCGTGCAATCAAGCAGCGTGAGTCTAATTCACACCTGATTTGGAATTTGAATTGGTTATATCCACATTGTCATTAGGCAAAATTTTCTTGACAAAAGTCAAGACTTCAACTGTGAAGTGTGAAAATAGGTATATATATATATATAAAAGCATTATTTTAATTAGAGGTTGGTATGAACTGTGAACATATTTGACAAGTTAATTAAAATTTAACAAATATTTATCAAGAGCTAGATGCTCAAATATTTAATTATATGAATTGAAAGTATAATGATTATAAATAAGACTAATACATTTGGGACCTTAGATAGATACCTCAAGTTCATGAAAATATAAAGTAGGATCCTTTGAAGTATTGATTTTCTTTAAATAAAACTAAAAATAAAAATAAATAAATAAATAAAATAAAATAAAAATTGGAACTGTTACAATATTCGATACTGGGGTATGATTCGAATCCAATACACTCTCACTAAAAGAAATAACTGAAATATTTGTTAAAAATGCATAATATGACTTCTTATCTTACATCACACATTGGAAAAATAGAGAAGCGAATGAGATGTCTAATCTATATAAAAAAGAGAAGGGAAGAAAGAACATAATTACCTGGACAAGGGTTATGAGCCATGACTCAATACTCTACAATGTCATTTCTAACATTATTTTTTTTTAATAAATAAAATGTAATATTTTATAATGTAAATAAAAAAAATATAAAATAAAATAAAAAATTAAAATTTACAGGTACTGCTGGTTCGAACAGGAACCAGAACTGGAACCAGTCTCCCCAAATTTTGGTTCCGGTTCCGGTTTCGGTTCCAGTTCCAATCCGATTCACCGGTTCCGATTTCGGTTTTGCTTTTTCCGGTTTTGGTTCCAGTCAGGTTCCATGGTTCAAACTAGAACCTTTTTAGGTCTAATGGAGCATAGCGACTGAACTCGCTCTCGTCTATTGCTACCATCACCGTTTTCTTCTCATCTGCTTCCATTTCTCTCTGCCTCTGTAATTTCTATTTTGGTGATTGTTCCAAACCCACCCAGATATAATCACCACATTATTATTATTATTATTATTATTATTATTATTATTATTATTAATGATGATTGACGTGTCTACTCTTCGCTACTGGTCTCAACTGACAATCAAACCACGTGCGTGCATTCCAGACAAGTCTAGAAGCTCTTCTCTTGCATCACAAACTTACACGACATCGTTTTTGCTTGTGACTTGTGAGTTAAGCCTCTGCTCCGTTTTATAAAATCTTATATAGTTTTTTGTTTCTTGTTTTATAATTTACATTTTTAATGTCGTTAACTTGTTGATGTTTATTAGAACTTAAAACTTGATAATTTGTCATTTTGATTTGATTGTGTCTTTATGATTGGATTTGGATTAGTTTGTGATTTTATTTGGATGGTGTTTGTGGATTTGAATTGGTAATTTAGAAAGAATTTTGTTTGGATTTGATAATTGGAATTTGTTTATGATTGGATTTTTATGCAGGAAAAAAAAAGGCCTAAATTCGCCGATAATCGGTCTAGGCGTTAGACGTTAGGTCTCCGCCAGACTAGCGCCTAGTGCTTACTAGAACACTGATAAAATGTTGCTAAGTTTAAGAAATTCAACATAACCATACGTTGTCGTTTAGAGCATCTTCAATGCCATTATTTATATTTGAGTTTCTAATTAATGACATATTAGTAATTCTCTCAAATATGGATCTACTTTGAGAAAAAGGTAAAAGAATATAAATTCTTATCTACATTGCAATTTATCTAAAGAAAGAAATAGGCAATTCACTTGATGACAAATCACCATAAAACACTTGTCTCACCTTTCTCCTCTTTTATTTAGGATTAAAAAAAAAAAATTAAATAACACAGGAATGACTAATTATTTGGTTGGAAATAGTGAGAAATGGTTTCTAGAATTCTAACAAAGTTTTTTTATTTTTTATTTTTTATTTTTATTTTTTTATTCATTCAAAAATTATATTTAAATACATAATTGTATTGGAGATGCTTTAAACATTTAAATCAAAGAATAAGTATCATAATGACGGAATGGTCAGAGCCGGCTCAATGTAATTTGGGGCTTTAGGCAATATATATATATATATATAATATGCCTTAAAATAGCTAATATATATTTATATAATAGGCCTTAAAATAGCTAATTGCAAAAATTATAGAATATATAAATTTTAATTAATTGTGCTTTCATCAATTATTAAAAGTGAATTTGATAAATTAAATAGATAAAAAAAAATTAAAAAAAAAAACAAATAGGCTCAATGGTAAGCATCTCGCTCACACCTACATCTAAGAGGTGCGGTTTTGAGTCATGTATATTTCCTCAATACCAAAATATTAATTGTAATAGTTCAAAAAAAAAAAAAAAAGGTCTTGCTACCGTACAAAATTTGTATTATAACTTGAGTAATGGTTATCACTTATCAATCAATGGATTCAAATCCAAAAGTCCACAAAAATCAAAGGTTTGAAAATAGAAAAATTATAAATTATATATTCAATTTACAACTTTTATGAAGGAAAAGAAATGTAAATACAGAAATTTGTCTTTCTATTCAGAAGTTATATTTGATAATTTCAAGAACTTAATTTAAGATAAGCTATAAAAATATGCATTTTATCCAATATAATTTTTATTTCTATAACATTTAATATTTACTTTTAGATTTTTGGGATCTTGCTTTGGCTTCAGGCCTTCGGCGACTACCTTGGTTGCCTAAAGGTTGAACCGGCCCTGGGAACGTTTAACATGGAAAAGAAAAAAGAAAGAATTAAATGAGACTATAGTCAGCATTAAACATAATTTTAATTATACTTACTAGAATATAATTAACTCCGACATGTCATTTTCATTAGCTATTATCAATTCTCACATGGAGAGTTAGTTATGGTAGGAATCTTGAAAGCTGATGTGGCTAGATTCAGCGAGAGATATTGATCAGCCTAGTGATCAGCAACCATGAATTGCTGTGGGAGTTGATCATAATCTTGAGTAGCGAGTTAAAAAATTAAATGGCACCTTTATGAGGTGGCATTTCATCAACAGTATCACCATTTTAAAAACTAATCTTTAAAAGCCACTAAAAATAAGTTTCTTTCAAAAATATCCCCACAGTACTTTCACGTCTCTATTTTGAATTTAGTTTTTTTTTTTTTCAATTTTTATTTTTACTTTTACTTTTCAGCTTATAGTGAGAGAGTTGTGACAGTAGAGTGAGAAAGTTTCGTTGACATACGTGAACAGCGACGATGACTACGATGGTGACAGTGGACCACGAATAGGATTGCGGTGATGTAGACCACGACCAACGACTGTAGCGAGTTTCAATCTCGGTGAAAAATGTGGTATGTAACGATTTCGATTTGATTTTGAAGTGAGATTTGATTGTGTTTTGTTGGGGTATTCATTCATTTTGTATTGTTATAGTGCTAGATCTATATCCTATGGTTTGATTTTGTGAGTTTTAGGGTTTAGGGTTGGGATTTTCGATTGGGGAAGATGATGAATAGTAACTTAGTTTCCGAGACTTTTCAAAAACCTTCAGAGACTTTTATCCGAGACTTTTGTAATGCTTACTAAGACTTTTTTATTTTGATCTGAGACTTTTGTATTTCTTTCCATCCGAGACTTTTGAATTGTTTTCCGAAACTTTTGTATTGCTTTCCTTCCGAGACTTTTGAATTGTTTTCCGAGACTTTTGCAATGCTTTTCGAGACTTTTGAATATTTTTCCGAGACTTTTGTAATGCTTTCTTAGAATTATTTACTATGTTTCGAGACTTTTTTAATGCATGCTTTCCGAGACTTACAAGGGAAAAATTTCTGATCTATGTTTTTAATTATGTATGCATATTGCTTGTAAATTGTAGTTGATGAATTTGAGGGACAAGTTAGGAACTCCCTAGAGTGACTGGTACGATGCAAAGATTAAAATCACTCACCACAACCATATTGAACTCCTAAAAGTAATCGAGGACGCAATTAATGGAGTAGTAGAAAATGGGATCCAAGAGTGAGATAAGTTTTTTGAGTCATGTTTTGGCCATTTTCTACTCATGCAGCGAGGAATGCAGTTTTCTGGTGGTGTTGTACATCGGTTGCTATTGCGTGAGTTACACCATGACGAACCCACTGATGAGATAAGGTTCATGTTGGGTAAGCATAGCATCCATTTTTCTAGGGTTGACTTTTGTTTGATCACCGGGTTGAAGTTCGGAGCCATCCTCGACACGACGCTATATGAGGATGTACAGAATGGCATACACCAAAAGTACTTCTGTGGTCGAGAGTTGGTTTGTTTACCAAACTTCAAGCAATGATTGAACATGTTCAATGGTAATAGCAATTCGATGCAGTGAAGCTATGTCTACTGTTGATGGTGAATTGTGTTTTGACCTGATTGGATGAGAGGGATTTCGTCCCTATATGGCAGTTGTGCCTAGGTGATGACTTGGATGTGTTCAATGCGTTCCCATGGGGTTGAAATGTGTACAAACACTCCATATTTGGGTTCAAAAAGGCACTTCATTCTAGGAATGAGAGATACAACATTTACAAGTTTGCTTACGTGCTATTAATGAGCCTTTCAAGCTTAATTACTACCAATAATTTATTTATTGATTTGTTATGTTTGCCAACTAACCAATTATATTTCCATTGGATGTGTTGTAGGTTTTTGCCTTTGAAGTTATTCTAACCCTTTCCACACAATTCACCACTCACAGGGAAGTTGCACTCTTCTCGTGTATTCTAAAGTGGGAGTTGACGCGGCAACTGAGGGCAGAGAAACCATTAAAGATTTTCACCATAAAGTTAATAATCTACTCGTAACAATTGAATATAATTTTCAAGCTAAGTTTCTAATGTCATTTTTTATGATAAAATTTCAGATGTTCGCAGAATTATAATTGATTGCCATAAGAGCGGAGAGGGGTATCTACTAGGGGATTAATGAAGCAATTTGTACCATGATCCTAGTTCAGTGGAGACTTTGCTAGAGGGGAATTGTCAGCGTCTGCCGAACATGCCAGTGATTACGGTGAGAATTTGAGAGAGGTTGATGACATAGGCCCACACACTAGATCCAGAACCCATGCAACCGAACAGCAGAGTATTTATACTCCTGGGCCGGGTACTGACCTTGCACCTGTCAAGCGGACCCGTGTGAGATTCAGAATGAGCACGGGAGTCGTGCACCTCCTCAGATGGTGGCTTTAGATGCACCTTTCGTTCGTGTTGAGTATACCTATACAGAGCATGAACGTGGAGGCACTGGAGGTCATACAGAGCCACGATCTCCTTTATGAGAGAAATATTAATTGTTATTACCTGAAGTCAATTTAAGATAATAATTTGAACAATAACTCTAACGTGTGATTTTATTTTTCAAGAAGAACCTAACTATTGAGATCATCAATTTAAAGATGTCATAGACGTCGTAAAGCAATTATGAGAGGAGGTCCGAACGAGTGACGAGAAGAGACAACAACAACACTTATAGTTGGTACGTATGATACGTACACTTCATGGTTCATCGACTGATATGCATACAGATGAGCCTCCTGAAATGGAAAGGGATGATCCTCCAGCTTTCAAGGCTACATGGGTGACGACACAGATGAGACTAAACAGTCAGCATGCACATGATGTGGCTTCAGATACTACTCCACAATTCACTGCAGCTGTGTCCCATATGGATTCAATACCTACTCCTCAGGACACTGCAGCTGTGTCACATACGACCTTAGATACTACTCTGCATGACATTACAATCATGTCACATATGGCTTTAGAGACTCAGTAGGACCCTTCAACTGTCTCTACAGTATCTACACCATTGCCAGTTACGGGTTTAGAGGTGAAACAAATTATGGTGTGTTCAATATTAATCTAGAGGGGGGGTGAATAGATTTTATCCGATTTTACCAAATTTTCGTTAATGGTCAAGATTACGAAAATACCCTCCACTAGTCAATATACAATAGCAAGTGTAATATGGTGCGGAAATTAAAAGACACTTGATATTTACGTGGAAACCCTCTCGGGAAAAACCACGGGCTATGTAAGTGAGCCACACTTGAACCTCGAATCCACTAAATGTGTAAAACGATTACAACCTAATCCCGGAAGTAATCACACACCTACCTACTCCCGGTTTAAGTGAACCTAGTCCCAATGCTTGTGATTTATGCAACCTAATCCCGGAAGCAACACAAGACTTAGTTCTCAATGAAGAGAAAACAACCTAAGTGAATATATGAAATACTCAAAATGCAACAAGAGCAAGGCAACTCTATATGCTTACCTAGAATGATGATATATCAATGAAATCAATCCTAGATATCAAAAGCTAAATGACATATCATAAAGCTTAGCTAGATGTTATCAATCACAAAACAATCCTAGCTATCAAACAATGTCAACATGTCCAAACATGTGAACTCAATTAGTTGTAGAGAATTTCTAACAACATAATTGTCAATTAAATCCACAAGAACATTCAATTAAGCTTGACTAGATAAATAAACATTAATCTATCAACCTAATCATCAACCAATTGTACAAGAATGTTCTAGGGTTAGCTATTTAGGGAAAATCATCCTAATCATGTAAGCTATCACAAACAAAACCCAATCATGTCATAACTTCACTAAATATGCAATAAGAGTGAAGATTTGCTAAACTAAGCAATAAAAGACATGTCTTGACTAAGATAGAACAATAAATGAAGATGTTGAGTTTGTTCTACTTACCAAGTCATAAATGAAGAAGACCCATGGAAGATTGATGCATGAAACATGTTAGATGCACATGGGTTTTGGGTTTGGAGAGTTAAAGAAGTAAGATTGAAGCTTTCTCTCTCTAGGGTTTGAGTTTCTCACTCTAAGGTCTGATTTTGAGCTCTTGAAAACGAGCAAGGAAGAAGATGATACTTATATAGGACCCCTAGATGAAATGACGTCGTTTTGAAAAATTTGCAACTGATCGCCCGATTCTGCGCCCTGTTCTGCGGCCTTGACCGCAGAACACAAGGGCGCAGAAATGCACCTGATGGTTTTGCGGCCCCTAAACGCAAAAACCAAGGGCGCAGAAAAGAGGACAGAGAGTATGGTTTCTGATCCTCATTCTGCGGCCTCATTTCTGCGGCCTTGGCCGCAGAACAGGGCGCAAAATGCGCCTGATGGAGCATCCTAAAATCTAACCATGCTATGCAATACTAAGCAAGATGCAACCAAATAAACATGCATGAAGAGAGATGAAATAGGCAATAATGCATACACACAATAAATACACAACACATTCAAGAATGAGAATTATGCAAGTGATGTGTGTGTGTGCATCTACTTCTCTTCATTGCAAGAAACACTAAGTATGATACCTTTGGAGTGCTTCTTCCCTTGAGGTCTTGAAAAGGGCCTTTGAGCATGATCTTCAATCACCTAACTACCCTTACAATTCAAACCCCCAATATGTGGTTTGTCTACGAAATAAGCCAATCAACAATGGGAATCCTTACAAGAGGTAACACTTATGTCTCAGGGTGGTTGAGGAAGCTGGATCCCTGTGGTTTCATATGTTGGTTCAGATACTCCGTAGGACCCTGCAGCTATCTCTTCAGACATTACACTCTTTCTAGTTATGCGTTTAGAGGCTACAATGTCCTATAGGGCTAGTAGCCCCTAATTTGCCAATTGAACGACCATTGCAGGTACGCAAACGTGGTTGGCAACTGACTAGTCCTTACACTGACCCATGTAAGCGGAAGAGGTCTACGACCATGACTCATAAATTTCAGCCTGATGATTTGGCTGATGAGGAGCAGTTGAACGAGTACATGAATTTTAAGAAGTACACAACTATAATGTATAACATACTACATTTTGGTAATATTTTCCTTGATTTGCATACTGTTAGTATATATATATTGGGTATATATTGGGTACACCCAAGATGGGTCCAAACCTAATACTATGGCATTGGCCCATGAAGCCCAACCCAACACAACACATTAACCACTTACATCAGTTATAGAAAATAACTGCCCACTTATGCAGTAAGTGAGTGTTTGTAGGACACTGTGATAGATAATACAGAGTGTCTGTAAGTGAGTTTATGGCTTTAACGTGAAATACAGAAAAGAGAGAAAAACAGAGAAAGAGAGAGGATTCTTATACTGTGAATATAGTTTAAGTCCCAATTATTGGTGGCTCTTTCCTGACCTGTGAAACATACTGTATTCATTCCAGAACCGAAGTAAGGTATGTAAATGAATCACTTTTTTCCTATATTTATATGATTTAGAATAATCATCATTGGTATCAGAGCCTGAAAGTATGTTTTCTGGTTTGGAAATTTTTATGATAAGCATGAATCAATGTTTTATTGTTGATGAATCAATAACATGTAAAACAAATTGATTGATGTTTTTTCAGAATTATTATACACAATGTATGTGTTTTAGTAATACTATATTATCATATTTTTGTTGTTTTATGTTCCATATGCAAATGGATTATATGTACAGATTTTAATGTATATGTACGGATCATATGGACTTGTTAATTTGTGAAATCAAATGATTATCTTTCAACATGTTTTAAGTTGCAATAAATTTACATATGTTGAATGCCATGATTTAATCTTCTTGGCAATTAATAAGTTCATATATATATGTTACTGTATTTTTTGGTGAATTGTATGAGAAATTTTTTTTAATTTCGTATTCATTAATACATGTAATATGCTTATGTGAATTTTGAATTCTATGTGAATTGTTTAATTTTTGTTATATGCCATGAAAACTTCAAGTTTTTGCATATGAACATTAAGAAATAGAGCCCTAAAACCGAGACTTTAAGATAGTCATAAAGGGTCATAATATACATAATTTGTTGTCAATCTGGTATCATTAGAAACTAGAGATCCCAAGCTTTCTAACGACACCGCAATCGCAAAATTTTGTCAAGTAACGAGTGAGAACGAGTCAATTGAAAACTGGGTTGGGGAGCAAAATTTTTCCAGAATTTCTTTTAAAAAAGGTTGAAGATGATGAACAGTACCACGCGCTATTAGGGCGACGAGTGTACTTCACCCCAGACTTATTTTTCAAAACTAAGGGCATTAATGGAATTAGGAAGAAATTTGGAGTCGGATGGTATATTTCCGGTCAACAAAAGATTCTGGGAAGGTGGCGCGTGCAACACAAGTGCCTGTTATGCGCGTGTGAATGTGGGCAACAGTTATGTACTGTTGATACGTGACCAACCAGAAAGTGACACGTGGAAGGGGTCTGTCAACGATGAAATGTGGCCGAATCCCTTGCTGCCATGTGGCATGAACGTGTTACACCATAACCGTCGACCGTTTTCGGCTATCAGAGCAGTTTTCGACGACGGTTACCGGCGCCCGACCGGTTCCCGATGCCGATTCCGGTGCCTTTTCCGACTGCCGACCAAATTTCTGGTGCATTTTCCGGTGACTGTCCATTTTTTCCGGTGGCCTATGGCGGTTTTCCGGCAAAAAAAAAAAAAAAAAAGAGTAAATTTTTATTTTCATTTTTCTTTTTCCATTAATTGTTTTTCACTCCAATGGGAGTTGAATATAAGCCCAGTAATTTTTTAAAGTTCTCAAATTATTTATTTATTTATTTATTTACTGACAAATTAATTAAGGGGTGTCTATTTTTCATTTCTCTGTAGATTGAGGAAATGTGTAACCATAGTTCATCTGAGACTGATCCTCAAGAGGAGTACGATCCTCAAGAAGAGTACTCACCACAATCGGTAGAAAATTATTCACCATTGTCGGATGACTTTGATCCTCAAAAGGAGTATGATCCTCAAGAGGGGTACTCACCACAGTCGGTAGAGGATAATCCACCATTGTCGGATGACTCTGATCCTCAAGAGGAATACTCACCACAATCGGTAGAAGATTATTCACCATTGTCGGTTCAATCTAATCCTCCAGAGGAGTACTCACCACTATCGGTGGAGGAATATTCACCGCATTCGGTAGAAGATGATTCACCATTTGCGGATGAAATGTCCATAGAGGAAAATACTATTGAAGAGTATACACCTGGGACACTTGAGGACAATGAAAGTCAACAATCTCCAAGGAATTTCGAAATGCTACTAGCTGAGTTCATAAACAAACTAGAAGATCAGAAAATGGATTTTAGCATTAGTCTTTATGAACAGTTGTTAAGGTTTGGGGATCTCATCGTTTCTGAATGGCCTTGGAGTGATGGTGGGATAGAATTTATTTGGAAAGAAATTAGTCATGCCCTACTTAAGGTTCTACCAGAAGAACTACGACAACATAATTATGTATTACTTGCTTTGATAGAAGGAGATGTTCTTACCACTTTTAATGAAACTTTAGAAGTCATTTTGGATTATCATGAACATTGAGTGCGTAGAAATCTTAGAAAGCATGCGGCTTTGATTATGGGTTCTAATTTGAGAACTCAACAACGTTATAATCCTAAGGCAGGATGGTATATAAATGAAGCTTTTACAAAGTATATGGTTAATGAGAATTACCACCTACTCATGGATGATGAGCGGAGTATCTATGCACATTTTGGTAGAATTCTGCATGAAATCCCAGAGAGTTTTAGAATTACTGATTGAGAATGTAATTCTTAGGTTGTATATATTTCTGTAAATACTCCTAGTTTGTAAATACAACTCTTTATTATTAATGAAATGGGATGTTTATGCACATGATTATGCAAAGTTTTATATGCTTGTGCTTATTTTATATGGGTGTTCTAAATTGTAAGAAACAATGTTAGAACTGTTTTGCGCAAAAGGCACTGATAAATATAAACTAGTGAATATTAAAGACTTGGATGATGATCAAGAGCTTTGACTCTTATTTCGATTCCTATCCTAATATTCCTCTTATTATATTTTTTATGTGCAAGTTTGCAGCATGATATTGTGCTAATTGTGAAATTATTAAAGAAACATGCTAAAATAACTATTAATTACACTATATGTTAAATAAATTTTCAGGAAATGGCTTCTGCATCTAAGTCAATTGTTGCTGAGTTGAACAAGGGAGAAAAGTTGAACGGTGATAACTATGAGATGTGGCACCGAAAGGTTCAGCTGATCCTTGAAGAGCAAGAGGCTCTTAAAACTCTTACTAATACCATGGTTGAACCACCAGTAGGTAACACTGCCCAACACAGGAGAGATATGGAAACGTATCAGACCTAGAAGAGGAAGAACAGTCTGGCTCGCATTACGATGCTAAGCAATATGACTGATGCTCTCATGTGTGAGAATGAGGAGTTTGACACTGCGCAAGATATGTGGATTACGTTGAAAGACAAGTTTGGTGGTACTTCTACTACCAAGCTTAAGAGACCTACAATTAAGTTTGATACCTACAGGAAGCGCCAGAATCATGATATAAGGCAGCACCTGAGAGAGATGTCAAACATGATACGTGAATTGAAGTCTGCAGGTCATACCTTAACTGATGAGCAGCAAATCCAAGCAGTGATCCGGTCTCTTCCAAATAGCTGGGAAAATATGAAGATCAACATGACCCACAATGATATATCAAGACTTTTGATGATATATCACGTCATGTTGAACTGGAAGATGAGTGCCTAGAGGTAGCTAAGGCTTTCGGTCAGCTTTACATGGCTAAATCCAGCAAGCGTAAGACTAAGGGTTTTATGCGCAAGGGAAAGAAAGGGAACTTCCAGAAGGGAAAATGGAAGGGTCCTAAAGAGAACCTTAAGAAAGGTGGAAACTTTAAGAAAGGTGAGACCAGCTCCCAGAAAAGGGGCAAGAGTGCTGGGTTCAAGAAGGATAAAGCCAAATTGAAATGTTACAATTGTGGCAAACATGGTCATTTTGCTCGTGAGTGCACTGAGCCGAAAAAGGTACGACCCAATTCAATAACCGATAACTATGTTTTGGTTTCTAGTTCTGTTTTACTTACTGAATCTCGTCCTTTGTGGACTGTAGACTCAGGAGCCACAGACCATGTAGCTAGAGACAGAGCAGCGTTCGTAGAATATCGTCGGATCAGTCAGGGGACTAGATGGATTTACGTGGGGAACAACTCTAGAGTTGAAGTGAAGGGTATTGGCACTTGCAAGTTGTTGATGCATGGTGGCCAAGTACTTTATCTCCATGATGTTTTATATGCTCCTGGAATCCGACGAAATTTAGTTTCAGTTATTGTCCTTCTAGGTTTAGGTTATGCACTAAACTTTTATGGTGTTTGTATGGATATTATTTTTAATTTTGTTTGTGTTGGTACTGGATATCTGTTAAATGGTTTTATTGTTTTAAATACCGAGTTAGATGGTTTTAATTACAATGATGGTTGTTTTTCATTAATTGCTTCCGCTAATGATTTCAATGTTGATGTGAATATTTGGCATGCTAGACTAGGTCATATTGGCCAAGATAGGATGAACAGGTTGGCTAGAGAAGGCCTTATAGGTTCAGTTAATAAGATAGTATTACCTATCTGTGAAAATTGTCTAGCTGGAAAAACAACTAGAAAGCCATTTGGAAAAGGAACTAGGGCTGAAAATCCATTACAGTTAATTCACTCTGATATTTTTGGTCCAATGAGTGTAAAAGCAAGGCATGGTGCCTCATATTTTATTACATTCATAGATGACTTTACCCGTTTTGGTCATGTTTATTTGATTTCTCATAAGTCTGAGGCATTGGATTGTTTCAATTTGTATTTAAACTTAGTAGAGAATCAATTAGATAAAAGGGTTAAAGCATTACGTACTGATAGGGGACGAGAATACCTTTCAGATCAATACAAGGAATTGTGTGATGAAAAGGGTATACATAGACAGTTAACTGTTCCTAGAACTCCGCAACAAAATGGTGTGGCGGAAAGAAGGAATAGAACATTACTTGAAATGGTTAGGTCTATGATGGCGCAAGCAAGTCTTCCAGTACAATACTGGGGAGATGCATTGTTGACTGCCACTTATATACTTAACCGAGTTCCCTCGAAGTCAGTTACTTCCACACCTTATGAGTTATGGACAAGTAGAAAGCCTAACTTAACTTATCTGCGACCTTGGGGGTGCGCGGGATACGTACATGATCCATCCAACAAGTATGGAAAATTGGGTGCAAGAGGAAAGAAATGTATCTTTATTAGATACTCTGAGCATTCAAAAGGATATGTACTAATAGGTGACAACTCGGATGGAAGTGTGATTGAGATAGAATCACAAGATGTGAATTTCTTGGAGAGTGAATTTCCTAAAAGAGGTGAAATTGATAGAGATATTCGATTCTACGAATTGGATAATCTGATCGAGAATACAAATCTAAATACTCCACTAGAGGTTAATACGGATCTATCAGGGACTTCTGTCCCTAGTGGGAGTGAAACTCCACTTGATATAAATATAGATCTACATGGACCTTCTGTCCCTAGTGGGAGTAATAATGCTGTTGAAACAACACATTTAGATTTACCTTCTCGTAGAAGTAACCGTGGAAACGTTCTTCGTCGTCCTTTTGAGAATGAGGGGGAATCGTTTATGGTTGCTTCACATGATGCTGATGAGCCTAAAAATGTGAATGAGGCTCTCAAATCACCCGACAAGGAACTATGGATTAAAGCCATGAAAAAGGAGATGGATTCAATGAAAAGTAATCATGTCTGGGACTTGGTTGACTTACCGCCAGGAAGGAAAGCCATTGGAAATAAATGGGTCCTTCGAATCAAGCGAAAGGTGGATGGCACAGTAGAGAGACATAAGGCGCGTTTAGTCGCAAAATGTTATACTCAACAAGAGGGTATTGATTATGAAGAAACCTTTTCCCCTGTTGTTAGGTTTGCTTCAATACGCCTTATTCTGGCAATCGTTGCACATATGGACTTAGAATTACATCAAATGGATGTAAAAACAGCATTTCTCAATGGAGAACTAGATGAAGAAATTTACATGGAACAACCAGTAAATTGTATTTCAAAAGGCCATGAGCGCAAAGTATGCAAGCTTAAAAGATCAATATATGGCTTGAAACAATCATCCAGACAATGGTACCTACTGTTCCATTAGGCCGTTGTGTCTTATGGGTTCCAAATGGTTGAAGAAGACCATTGTGTGTATATAAAACGGGATAAAGATAAGTATGTGTTACTATCTTTATATGTGGACGATATTTTGTTGGCTGGAAATTGTAAAGAATATGTATTGGCCATTAAGAAATGGTTGTCTTCAAATTTTGAAATGAAGGACATGGGTGAGGCTACCTATATATTAGGAGTCAAAATTACAAGAGATCGTTCAAAGAAACTACTTGCTTTGTCGCAAGAGACTTATATAAAGAAAATTCTTGAATGATTTAATATGGATGATTGTAAGCCTATGGATACACCCATATCAAAAGGCCAAAATCTTAGTCTTGACATGGTCCCAAAACTCCACAAGAATTAGAGAGTATGAAAAATGTTCCTTATTCTAGTGCTATCGGCAGTCTCATGTATGCTATGTTGTGTACAAGACCGGATATCTGCTATGCGATAGGATTCGTAAGTAGATATCAATCCAATCATGGACGGAAACATTGGATTGCCATGAAGAGAATTTTGGCATATCTAAAAGGTACTGCTGACTACTCACTTTGTTACCAAGGTGGAGATTTACGTCTCATTGGATATACAGATGTCGATTGGGGAGGCGATCTAGATGAGCGAAAATCTACATCAGGATATGCATTCCTACTCAGTAAAGGTGCTATCTCTTGGAGTAGCAAGAAACAGACATGTATTGCACTATCAACAATGGAGGCTGAATTTGTGGCTTGTTCGACAGCAGTACAAGAAGCTGTCTAGCTTAAGAGATTTTTGGAAGATCTGAATGTCTCTAAGGGCATGGGAAAGCCAGTAACTGTTTACTGTGATAGTCAAGCAGAAATTGCTTACACTAAAGACTCCAAGTATCACAGTAAATCTAAACACATAGAGACAAAATACAATTTTTTCAGAGACATTGTATCGAAGAAAGAAGTAATGATTCAATACATTTCAACCCATGAGATGGTAGCTGATCCTCTCACTAAAGCTGTGACTAGACACGTCTATGAATCACATGCTAAGTCATTAGGGTTGCGTAGATTGTAAATGATATATTGAATCGTTGTACTGAATGATGTTATTATAGTTATAAATAAAATTAGTTTCTGTTTTTGAAATCTTATTAGCATGTTATATTTCACATATGAATTTTTTTTTTTTTATAAAATGTCATCAGGTTAAGACCGGCATTCTTACACATGCGGTCGCCTCAGTTGTTTTGAGAGAACAAGTTGAGATGAGACACATATATAATGTAGAATATGTGAGAAACATTCTAAAAGGAGCTGATATATATGAAAATGTCGCCTTGACTGAGTCAAGATAAGGTTCTTAACAAATATACATATATTTTAGAACTGATCATGATAGACTCCACTATCATTGATACCTGATTTAGCCAGATATGAGATCTTAATGTGGCGCTAGAGAATGACGAGCTTTTAAGAACTCGGGTTAGTCACAGGATGTGACTGAACTTAGATCTGTACAGTGAATTAAAGAAAGACATAATCGTTCTCGTTTAGAACGACAATCACTGTAACACGTGTTTCATACCTCGTGTGCTATTTGTGACCGATACGGAAAATGAGAGAATGAATCCCTGCTTCCTCATTGTGTAAGTTCCATTAAAGTTATATAATACTTTAAATGATGTCCTTTTGACCATTCACTTTGTCTTAAAGTGACAGAATAGTGTTAGCACCTTTAGCGTGTTATTTCTATGGCTATGATAATACAGCCTATGGGGCATGTCTAAGGTAGTAGTTGTTTTGGACACTAAGAGACTAAGATAGAATGGGAAGATTTAATACCTTTTATCTTACTTATGTGTTCACCGGCTAGCCAATTGTATTTGGAGATACAATTGTGAATACATTAAATGTGATAAAGTCAAGCATAGCTTCATGAGGGGTTAAGTATGCTTCGGACTGATAAAAGGGGTTATAAAATTAAATCTAGGACACAATAATGAACAATATTATATCTCTTGTAAATAGAGAATTTACAATTGAGATTTTAAAGCTCCTTATTTTTACATTGATTGTTCATAGGTCACACATTATATTTGTCCGTATGAATACTCTTGTACGATTTTATGATAATGTCATAATTATGTTCTCTCTGATGGAGTTGTGTTGGACCCACTTGTGCGAGTGGGAGATGTTAGTATATATATATTGGGTATATATTGGGTACACCCAAGATGGGTCCAAACCCAATACTATGGCATTGGCCCACGAAGCCCAACCCAACACAACACATTAACCACTTACATCAGTTATAGAAAATAACTGCCCACTTATGCAGTAAGTGAGTGTTTGTAGGACATTGTGATATATAATACAGAGTGTCTGTAAGTGAGTTTATGGCTTTAACGTGAATACAGAAAAGAGAGAAAAACAGAGAAAGAGAGAGGATTCTTATACTGTGAATAGAGTTTGAGTCCCAATTATTGGTGGCTCTTTCCTGACCTATGAAACATACTGTATTCATTCCAGAACCGAAGTAAGGTATGTAAATGAATCACTTTTTTCCTATATTTATATGATTTAGAATAATCATCACATACACTACAGCTTAATTATAATGTGTATTCTTCATCAATGATACAGGCGGGATGTGGATCTAGAATTCCCGACTGGAGTCCCTTGGCTACATTGGTTCCAAACCAACCACATGGACTTGGAAGACACAGTATGTATTTATATATTGTCACATTTTGTTGTTGTTTACATTGTACAATTGTTTGACGTTTATTGTTGGTTCCTTTTGTCAGCACATGGATGCATATTTGTAAATCCTACAGAAGTGTCAGCATGCTTTCCCTGAGGTGTACAGACAGGATATAAACATCCTTGATTCCCAATTCTATGTAAGTTTTTTTTGTTGTTTATGATTCCCGATTTGAATGATGAATACTTTCTGATGTTTTTATATGTAATTCTTAAACAAACATACATGCACATCCAGTGGGAGAAGATTTTCCCCACTAAAGTCGAAGATGCACCCCCGAAGAGTTGGCCCGTGTTGACTTACTCCTGGCTTGAAGAAGATCTTATATGGGAACGCGGATGGTCTCCTCCATGATGTTGGCCATGGCATGTGGATGATATGGAGAGTGTATTGGAAATTAAATTGGATATTGATTTTATATTTCAATGCATATTGTCCTTGAATTTAATTAATTAATTTATTTATTTGGGGTCACTTGTAGCTCTTGGTGCCGTGTAACATTGGATGATCTCAATGGCTCATGGCCAAAATTGATCTCATTGAACGTTCAATACACCTCTATGATCCATTTAGGTAGGATGTTCCATTCATACATAGGAACAAACAAGTTGCATGCTTACAGTGGTTTTTACCATTGATGTTGGCATATGTTGGATTTTACTGAAAAAGAACGACTGAGCAAAAGAGGTGTAAGATGGAGCCGGAGCCAGTACATATGACCATGGTACTGAAATCTCGCGTGCCACAACAATCACAAGGGTAAGTGTAAATGTTGAATTATTTGAAATCACAAGAGTGTGCATTTGTTAACAGATTATTTACATTTGTTGTTGTATTTCCAAATTACAAGAGTTACTGTGGTGCCCATACACTCTTGTTGATTGAGCACACATTAGCAAAGAAGAAGTTTCAATGGACGGATGACAATATGGTCGATAAACGCATGAAGGTGGCCGTTGAAGTTTGTTGTAACTCCACGGCTTGTTGAACTACTGTTATTTTTTGTGTAGTTATTTATTAAATTAGTTTTTTGAATTAGTTTTTATAATTAAAAATACTGCCTATTGTCATCATATTTTGATATGAAGTAATGAAAAGGCATAACATAAAAAAAAAAGAGCAAATTACACCAAACCCCCTTGAGGTTTGCTCTTTCACACACGGAAACAACTTTATCATTTATTGACATCCACCTCCCCTATCGTCAGTCAACGGCCGTCAGACTTAACCTTTGACCATATCAGACCATTTAAAAGTCCGAAATACCCCTAAACTTATTAAAACCATTAATATTACAAATAATTAAAAAAATATATTTAAAAAAAGTTAGCAAAACTTATCCAGACTCTCAAACTAATTAAATTTTTAAATAATTAAATTTAAAAATAAAACTAATTCAATTTATAATTAATAATTAATAAATATAATAAAATTAAATAATAATAATAATAAAATTATGTTTTTTTAAGAGTTAGAAAAATTATGTTTTTTTTTTAAATAATTAAAAAAATTAAAAAATGAAACACAAAAATGAATTATCCAATCAAACATAGCCACATCAACCCTAAAAATAATTTAATTAAGTATATTATTTATTAAAAATTAAAAAACAAACACGAAATCTTCTTCTTTCAAAATACTGTTCATTATCGTCATCCTTTTTTTTTTTTTTCTATTTTTTTCTCTGGTAATATTTTCAAGTAACATTGTCACTATGTATTAAAATCTCTGGTAGAAAAATGTCAAAGTCCATGGAAGAAAAAACATGTTCCGTGCGCGAATTAAAGATCAGGAAAAAGGAAAACAAACACATAAAGTTAAGTCTGACTAACTGGGCAACTGGGATTGTTGATTAAGTATCAGATGTTTCACACGACAAGAGATTCTTGGAGATTATCTCAACAGGGATTTTCTCAGCAAGTTAACGCACGCCACCTGTTCGATGAAATTACCCAAAAAATCCAAACACACATCTTCTTCATCAATCCAGATCAAACACATCTCCTTCATCAATTTGACAAACTCAGATCATCAATCTTCACAAACAAAGATATCAACACACTCAAATCATCCGGTCTCCACTCCAACAACCACCATAATACCATATATATATATCAATCGAAAAATATCTGAACTTCACAAAACACAAATTGAATCCCAAAGTAAAACCTAGAAACAAAAATAATTCACCATCTTCTGGCGATGCACACAAACATAAAAGCAAGCAAGCTTATCTTCATAACAATCCATAATAAAACCTTAAAAAAAAAAAACGAAAAAAAAAAAAATTAACATTAGAGATCTGGATTCTGAGCTGTGGAGAGCCCAGATCTCTATTTTTTTTAAAAAAAAAATTATAAAAGAATTGGGCCATTGGAGATTTGGTGTGATCTACATGTGGAGATCGCACAAAATCACCATTTTGTAAGACAAAAGTTAAAAAAAAAAAATGATCAATGGAGATTTAGTGTGACTCCTTTGGAGATTGCACCAGTGTCCTCCAGATGGAGGAGACGCAGCAGCCGGCGATGGTGAGCGCGACAGTGGTGGTGTGAACGGCAGCAGTGAGTACGGCGACGGTGGCGCGTTGGTGGTTACAGTGGCGGAGCCTTGATATTTGTTGTGGGTTTTGATGTCTGAGAAAACAGTAGTGTAATGAATTTGGGTGTGTGATGAAATTGGAGGTATTAGAATCTGTTTTTTTTTCTCTCAAAGTTTTACTAGAAACAAATCTGTACTAATGAAGCTCCTATTGTGATGAATCAAATCAGATTTTTTTTTTTCTGTTGCTTTGGATGTGCGTGAAGATGATAATTGTTTTTATTTCTTTTTTATTTTTTAATTTCTGTTTTTCAAATATAATTAAAAAAAAAATTAATTTCTGTTTTTGTTTTTTTTAATTATTTGTAATATTAATTGTTTTAATAAGTTTAGGGGTATTTCGGACTTTTAAATGGTCTGATATGGTCAAAGGTTAAATCTGACGGACGTTGACTGACGATAGGGGAGGTGGGTGTCAATAAATGATAAAGTTGTTTCCGTGTGTGAAAGAGCAAACCTCAGGGGAGTTTGGTGTAATTTGCTCTAAAAAAAATAATAATAAATAAATTTAAAAAAAAACGTATTAACAACAGGTATAACATTTCAGCATATATATGTAATAACAACAAGTGTTACAAATGATATTATTCCAAAAAGTAAACAATGTCATCTAGGCATAAAAATTAAATTAATTGGTTTTACAAGATATAAAAAAAAGTCTCGGAAAGAGCTGAGAGCCTTTCCGAGACTTATGAAATCTTTCCGAGACTTACTGGAACAATCCCAGACTCTAGCTATCCCGGCATCTATGTTTGCATGTCGATTGGAAAAGAAAACCAAATTTTCAATATGACCGAGGGCACACTTCAAGAAATCCCAAACCCACTTCCAAGAAGTGTTGTTTTCTAAATCCTCGTAACCAAAAGCTAATGGAAATGCTTGTTCATTGCCATCTTGTGCCGTTGCCACAAACATTGTACCCGCGCATTTCCCCTTTAGATGGATGCCGTCAACAACAATCACATGACACATACACCGCTAGAAACCTTTAATTGAAGCCTCGAACGCCATGGAGAAGTACAAAAATTTATTGTCATATGTGCACTGTAACCAAATGAAGGTAGTAGTTGGAACGTTTCACTACAAGAAAATAGGGGATTAGTTGACAGTTTTTAACTGTCAAGTATGTTTTTTTTTTTTTTTTTAATAAAATAACATTTTTTATATGAATACCACCCCACCGGACCACCGCCGAACACAACCGTCCAGCCAACCACGGCCAGCCACCGCCCCGGCGCTAGCCACTCCTGAAAATAATGACAATTAATTGTCATTGGTGAGAATTGAACCTGAGACCCCTCAAGCCAAATGCTATGTCTATACCCACTAGACTACAACACTTGATGTGATAACAATTGAACAATATTTATATATAACCTATATGACTTGTTACAAATAAAAAAAAAAAAAAAAAAAACCTTTATTAAATAAATTTAAATTTATTCAACTAATCAAAATTTTAATTTCTATGATAGACATATATTAAAAATTATTTATTGAAACTTTTAATAAAATTAGATTTTTTAAAACATATATAGTTGAGTTATTGGTCAATACTCTATGGTCACGTTTGGTTATATGTTGGAATGGTAATGGGAATGATAATGAGAATGAAAAGGAAAGGAAAACTAAGTTTTTTGTTTGGTTGGAACTTTAGAATTAGTTTCTGAATCATTTTGTTTGGTTTAAAAACGGAATGGAATGAAGTTAACTGTATTTTGACTAAAATACCCCTAATTATGAATGTATAATAACATGATATATTATGGATAATAATAATATATTATTTAATATAATATATATGTATATATATTATATAATACATATATAATAATATATTCATAATATATAATATATATAATACATATAATATATATAATACATATAATATATATAATACATATATAAAATATAATATAATATATATATTAATATATTAATATTATATTACATAATATAATATATATGATAATATAATATATATAATACAAAATAATATATAATATATGATAATATAATTAATGTTTGGAATGGAATGGCTTTCCATTAGTTTTTTTGATGGAATGCCCATTCCACCAAAATGGTGGAATCCTAATTTCAATGGAATCACAATTTCATTGCATTTTAACAAACCAAACAAAGTTCCAACCAAACAAAAAACTCAATTTTCTTTTCCTTTCCTTTCCATTCTCATTCTCATTCTCATTCTCATTACCATTCGTGATCATATAGTATAAACCATTAACTCAACTATATATGTTTAAAAAATATATAATTTTATTAAAAGTTTCAATAAATATTTTTTAATATATGTCTGTTGTAATATATTTTTTAATATAATAATAATAATAATAATAATAATTAACTCACATTATAAGATAACTAATAGCACAGTGGGTAGTGTACTTCATATTCTTATTGATGATGAGGTTTTAAGTCCTAACAATTATATTTTGCTTAATGTTTTATATCTTTTTTATTTTATTATCTTTTCTAATTCCTTTATCAAATTTTCATTTTCTTCTAAAATAAAAAATAATTTATGTTCTATTTTCCGTCATTATCAACATCTTAGCTACCCATAATTTATGGTTACTTAATTCAATTTTATTTTATATTAAATAATCTATTATTATTTTGAATCTTTATTATTTCTAATAGTTTTAGTTTGATATATCAAACACATTACATCAATAAACCATAAAATGTCAAATTTTAATTTATTGAATTAAAATAGTCTATCTATTATTGTGATTCATTTTATTTTATCCTTAGTATTTTTTTTATTTAGAAATAATAAATCAATAATTTACCAATAATTAGAAGAATAACAAATTCAAGAACTTATCTAGTAATATTTATTAATCAATTATTTTGCATAAATTTAATCAATTATATAATAATATTAATATATAATACATATATATATATATTATATAATACATATAATACATATATATAAATATAAATATATATAATAATAATATATATATTATTTTATATAATATATATAATAATATATTTATATAATATATATTATTTAATATAATAATATATAATATATATAATGATATAATATATAATATATAATATATAATATATAAATATATTTATATAATATTAATATATAATAATATATTTATAATATAATATGTATATTATATATAATATATGTGATAATATATAATATATATAATAATATAATAATACAATATATATAATTAAATATTATTATTAAATATTAAATATTAAATAATGAAAAAAAAAATTATAAACATGTCTTGACAGTTTTTAACTGTCAAGGATAAAACTGTCAAGAAAAAAAAAATTAAACATTTCTTGACAGTTAAAAACTGTCAACAATAGAAACTGTCAAGAAAAAAAAATTGATGACAGTTTTGTATAACTGTCATAAAAAAACTGTCATCTATGTTAGTTTTTCTAGTAGTGTTTCTTCATCCTATCCATAGACCAATGCTAATGCATAGTGCAAGGCTTGATGAGCCTTATTGTACATAATTTGGGTGTCATACATTGTTTTCATATCCGTAATTATGTCTTTAGGTTGCATTAGACGAACATCGTGTTGTTGGAGTCTAGAGGCTATTACTTCACCAATTATAACCATACTAGCCTGTCGGTGGTGCCGATGGACCTCCTCTAAGGGACAACTATGTTCACTTATAAAAATTATTACTTGAAAGTATGTCCCTTCAATTCTCCTCACCGCTCTTAATTTCCACGTACGGTTGTCAATCTTGCACACCAAATGTATAATCGTCTTGTTAAACCCTTTCACCTTCCATTTAAAGTTTTCTCACATTGCATGAAGACCTACTAACCTCTTTAAATCCCTTTTTCTTAGAAAATATTGACCTTCATAAATCATGGTGTTAGGTTCACGTGATCCCATGATGTTTTTCACTTTACTAAAAGAATACGCTTTAGATCCGGGAATAAATCAAGTTGTCGGATTATCGAAAGCTAAGAGATTAAAATTTTCTGGGAAATATCTGGTGCACTACCACGAGGATGGTCACCTTTTACATGCTTTCCTTCAGTTTGACATTGTATAGGTTTTTCAACAATGTTTTTTATAGTCACCTACATGATCATTATTTGGCTTTATATTTGCCTCAAATTAACAACCAAAGTAATCGTCAAAATGAGGTTCAACATCACCTGTAAGGTCAACTGCTGCAAGCGGGACACTAAAAATATTTTTTGGACTTTAGGGATTTCCATCATTATACGTCGCACTCCGTTGTGTGAACATTTGGTTACTACCGCTAAAAGATGCATAAAGTTGGGGATTTCCATGAAGAGGGATGTCATCACCCATCACACCACCACATCTCTTTTCAAATTAGGCTAACACATACTTGAGGAATCACCTTATCTTCCCCTAGCATAAACTAAACATCATTGTCGTTTCTTATAAATGTGCGACATGTAGTATTAGGAACAATTGATATTGAATGCGGATTAATATTGTATTTATTTGAATCATATTTCACAATGGACTACACAAGTGCTAACAAATCTTCAAAAGTCATATTCTTTGACACAAATATTCCCTGATTATCAGAGCCAACAAAAAGATAGCTATTGGTTGGCTTCTTTGGGAGGTTTCAAGAATAAGATTAGGGCATTTTTTTTTTTTGAGGAGGGGTTAAGTGGGGGCATGGCCGTTTCCAATGACAAAGTGGTGTATATGAATTTTGTTAAAGGCAAAGGTTTGTGATAGCTTGCTTTTTGTATCGTTACCAAATTATGATCATCAAAAGATTATTTATATTTAAAAGTTCCTATGCAATGTGCTCTAACTAGCAAAAGACTAGTAAAGTGGTAAGCAAGGGTATTGTTCCGCAGGGAGGTGGTGTCCGTCAACCATCTTAAGTTCTAGTGTTTATTAAAAGCAATATAAATAGAATGCGGATGTGGAAAGAATGGTGTGTGTGAGGTGTACGCATATTGCGGTGTGGTGTGTGTGGAAATATAAAGAAAAGAACACAAATAAAAACAAAGAGAATATGGAGGAGTGAGAATGGTGTTTAAAGAGACAAATAACAAAAGGGTGGCTTGGAGAGATGTAGGATTGTGGTCATATAAGGTAATTATGCTCATCATACATAAATGCACACCTAGTGGGTTGTTAGACAATTAATTTCATCTAATTCAAGTTAAGGGCTCGTTCTCATGATTAAGGAGTTCCGAAACCAAATCATCTATTATTATGAATCATTTGTCGATTAAGGAAACCAAAATCTATTCTTACTCCCTAAAGGTCATGGAAGAGCGTGTGTCTTAAGGCCCAAAACCCATTAAGCTCATGACCATGTAGCCAAAATTTATTCTAGCACGGCTATGCATAAAACAAGTTTCATTCATTCTTTTAGAGCTAAGTGGTCAAGACTATACCCCGGAAGGTCATCCATGGAGGTACAATCCTAACCCACATACACTCAAACCTATCTAACAAGGTATTTCAACCTTCCATCAACATACACACACAAATAGGATTTTTGATTACAACTACTCCTACATTTAAGTTAATCTACTCCTAATCCCATCCATGAACACATATCAATTTCCAATCTCCACACGCATGCATATCAAGATAAGAGATTATGTAATAACAACAAGAGAAATCAAAACCCAAATGGATTTATAAACAATCATAATATAAATGAGCACAATATAGGTTTACACATATTCCCCAAGTGGGGTTACACATTTAGAAAACAAGAAATACAAAGAGAAGAGTTTAAAGGAGACACCCTTGAAGATGTGGCCTTCTCCAAGAGCTCTATGCTTGCTAGCTCGAATTTGGTCTAAGGTCTTTCCTTTCTCCTTGCAATCTACTCCGAATGTGGTGGAGAATGTGTAGAAAGTGGTGGTGGTGAGCTTCCTATGGAGGAGAACCTTCATGGGAGCTTTGAAAGCTTCTCTCTCTCTCTCTCTCTCTCTCTCTCTCTTGATTTGGTAAGAAGATGAAGATGGAGCTACTATGTGGGTTCTTGTGTTGGTGGCTAGCTTGTGTGTCTCAAGAAAGGGCTCAAAATGGTGTATAAAAAGAATGGGAAAGTTAAGGCACGATCTGGGCATGAAAAGACCAAAATGCCTTTCTGAAATGGCTGAAAATCGACCCTTCACTGAGCTGGAAACGAAAGGTCGCTGCCAAAGTTGTTGTCGTCCAAAGCGACTCCAAGACAGAGAACATCATTGCTCCTTGATGAGTTTGGAGGTCGCTACCACATTCGCTTCTAGGGGGGCGACCACCATGGCGGCAAACTTCATCAGAATTTTTCAACCTCGCGCATAGTTACGGAAACGGGCATAACTCCCTCTATAAAGCCCAGAATCGCAATCCATAAAATGTTATGGAAACTAGACGTCCGAGGCTTTTTGAATATGTATGGAACTCAACGTTGTTCAATATGAGAAGGGAGATATGGCCCCCAAAAGTTGGGTGTTCTATATAAAGCTCTTTGCCGTGGTCGTGTTTCCAGCCTCGCGCACCGTTACGAAAATGAGCATAACTCCCTCTAGAAATCCCAAAATCGTAATCCGTAAAAACCGCTGAAAGGTAGGTTTCTATGTCTTTCGGAAGATACATTGTAGAAAGCCCAATTTGATATGAGAAAGGAGATATGGACCCCGAAATTTGTGTGTTATGCATGGGCATTTACAATGTCAACCCATTAACCTTTGGAAAACAGAGTTGACTGGTGCTGTGGTCTCAATGTTGTGTTCTGGCTCAGCGGCGCAATGGTTTTTCTTGTCGCGGTTGACCATGAATCACTCGGTATGGCTTCCATTCTTGACTTTTTTTTGCTCATTTTGGCTTTCCAAACTTGACTTTAAGCTCAAAACCTTATTGCAAGAAATATTTACATACACAAGGCTCAACAAACACATTATATACCAAAATCTGCTCGAAAACAAGAACAAACAATAGGAAATGGGGACCTCAAATAGGTATATAAATCATCCGATCAGTTTGCCTTAGTAGAGGATGATATGGGTGGTCTAGCTATAGATATATTTGTTGGTCTAGGTGGTATGAAACCTTATGTTCGAGATGGAAAGGAAGGGTTTATTGTGGCTTCTCTTGTTTCTTCTGCTAAAAGGCAGAGAACTAAGAATCATTTTCCTTCAAGAACCCATCCGATGAAGATTAGAATGGGACTCGAGGTATTGACATCAGTGTTTTAGAAGAAGAGTTGGCGATCCGTATTGCTAGAGGGAAAGATAATGACAAATGTTAGAGTCCAAACTTCTTTAAGGATTTGGTTGCTAAGAGGGGCTATAACTTAGGGGGCTATTTTTTGTCAGCTGTTGGGGGAGGGCTTGTTCTTTTTTCTGTTTTTCGGTTGTGTCTAGTGTTTGCTCTATTTTGTCATCTGTTTTTTCGAGGGTCTGGTGTGTTGAGGCTCGGTTGTTTGTGTTTTTGAAACAAATATTATGCGTGCATCTAAAACAACCTAGAGGGGGTGAATGGGTTGCTAATCCGATTATTACCAAATTTTTCGGATTAATCAATATTACAAAAATAACTCAATTTAACAAACAATAAAATCAAGTATAAAATGTAGAAATTAAAGAACACTTGATTTTTACGTGGAAACCTTCAACAAGGAAAAACCACGAGCTATTATGCTAGCCATACACGGTTCTCGAATCCACTATTTGTAATGATGTTTACAACCTGGGTTGCCCTCAACTATTCTCTGTCACTTACCCACCATTACTACCCTAAGGGCCTTTAATAGTGAACCTAAACCCATTTGCTTGTGCACTAAGCAACTTAGCCACAAGACTTAATTCTCACTGAAGGGATCAATAACTTATGTGAATATAATGATATTCAAGATACAAATAATGCTAGGTTACACTAAATGCCTATCTAGGATTTCAAGATGTTAATAAGAACAATCATAGATATCTATATTGCTATATCTCATGGCATACAACTTAGCTATGTAAAGGATAACCAATCCTAGATACAATAGCTATCATAAACAATCTCAATCAATTAATGAGATAAATTAGATAGATGTTATATAAACTTGAAAACATAGCTATCACAAAAGTATTCAATCAATCAATCAATGAATAATCTGAATCTTGTAGATAGAATATAATATAAATGAATATAAATGAGATTTATTGCTAAGAAAGAATACAAAAATGAATAGATGGTGTTCAATTTACCAAGTCATGTGTGTTGAAGAAGACACATGCATAGATACATCCTGGATGATCTTAGATGATGTTTAGATGATGTTTGATACACATAAAAATGAGTTTAGAGAATTAAATGAGCAATCTTTTTGCCTTTTCTCTCAATGTCTCTTTTAGGGTTCTTGATCTGAAGAGTGAAGAATAAGAGAATAAGAGAATGGTATATTTATAGAGAGCAAGAAAAGGCTAGGTGAAAAGACAAGTTTACCTTCGAAACGCACCGATCGGCGATTTCATTCGGCTGCCACCAACCGCCAATCACAACTGTCGAATTGAACCCGAGAGCGTCAGATATCAACTGTGGTTTCATGGCTGCCAATTCCAACCGCCGATTTGAGACCAAGAGATTAAAATCAATCATGTCTAAACGGCGGTTTCAATTGGCGGTCGGGGCCACCGATCATAACTAGAATCTACTTGAATCAAATAGTGGTTTCATTCGGCAGTCAGGGCCGCTGATCAAACCGCCGTTCACCAATTGGCGGTCGGGGCCACCGATCATAACTAGAATCTATTTGAATCAAACAGTGGTTTCATTCGGCAATCAGGGCCGCCGATCAAACCGTCGTTCCCCAATTGTGGTGAAACCAAAGGAGAAGCCAAAGAGCATTCTTCGAAGGTGATCTTCACGTTGAACCAAGCACACCAACGTGTAAGCGTGAACATTTTCGAACTATCTTCGGGAAACAAATTACACGACACACTAACAACACAACACAAACCATCAAAGATATGCAAGTGTGAAGTGTGAACAAAATGCATCCTAATGCCTAAAATGACATGGCAATTATCAATCAAGATGCAATCAATTAAAACATGCATGAAGAGAGTTCAATAACATGAATGTACATACATAAAACACACAACATACAAGAAGTATAGATATGCATGAGTTGTGTGTATGTGTGCAACTAAGTCTCTTCAATGCAAGTAAGCACAAGTGTTTTACCTTTGAAGTGCTTATCATCTTGAGGTCTTGAGAGGGCCTTTGTTGTGTTTGATCACCAACAACTATGTGCTTAAGCTACCCTTATAACAAAACCCAATTGTGGTTTGTCCACGAAATAAGCCAATCAAAACTTGAGGAACTTACAGTTTTGCTCGTGTGTTCGGCCTTCATTGGCTTTTTGAATAATACTATGCTGTTCAAAAAAAAAAAAAAAATCAGATCTAACAAACCTCTGGCTTCCATCTAGTAGTTGCTTCCATCGACCGTTATAGGATATAACTATTCTAATCTTATCCATTTTCCTATACAAAAATATAATAACAAAATAAAGTTGGTATCATAAAACATAATAATAGTCTGGATTATAATAAAAATGATTAAAAAAGTTATAAGTATCATGCAATAAGTCTTCGAAAAGGGTTAATAAGTTCGGTATTCAGTTAATAAATCTCGAAAAATTAAACAAAAGTCTCAGAAACTCAATCAAAAAGTCTCGGAAGGATTAAACAAAAGTCTCGAAAACTCATTTAAAAAGTCTCGGAAGGATTAAACTCGAAAACTCAATTACAAAGTCTCGGAAGAATAAAACAAAAGTCTTGGAAACTCAATTAAAAAGTCTCGGAAGAATAAAACAAAAGTCTCAAAAACTGAATGCCAAAGTCTCAGAAATTATGTATTAAGTCTCAGATTCTATACAAACAATAAAAGTCTCGGAAATATAAAACAAAAGTCTCAGAAACTGAATGCCAAAGTCTCAGAAATAAAACAAAAGTCTCGGAAACAAATATCAAAAGTCTCGGACCCTTCAAATAAGTCTCGAAAACGAGTAAACAAGTCTCAGAAATAGAAAGAAAAAAAACGTCCCATCAACACTCCAATGAAGTTTCCCAGACTGTGCAACTCAACCTAACTACCTCAACAGCTTTAATAATGGAAGATTCAAAACCAAAACAACACAAAAAATGGGATTACCTTAGCTTGATTTGTACACAAACGAAGATGAGAAAAAGATGGACTTCGATTTTCAATAACCACGAGTTGGAGAAGGAGATGAACTTTGATTTCAATTTACAGAGCTTTTAAAATTAGAGAGAGAAGTAGATTTCGGACAACATAGAAGTAAGAGAAAAGTTAAAGTAAAAAATGTAATAAAAAATATGTAAAGTAAGGGTATTTTTAGAAGTCATTTACTTTGGTGCATTTAAAACAAAAGTTATTAAAGTGGTGATTGTCTTGAAACACCAACTCAGAAAAAGTGACAAAACCCCCTATTTCAACTACTACTGAAGGTGATCTAACACTACTACTAGTACTGAACCACCTCAACTTTTGTCCTACTTGGAGATTTACAAACCTAGATTTTGTAACGATATTTTTGGAGCTAGCTGGTCTGTCAACATTCATGGTTGGACAATTGGACTTGTATATATATATGGTTAGAGTTTTTTCAGATTTTTCAAGCGCAAAGAAACACTCAAATCCAAGCATATAATTAAAAGGGGATGATGAAGAAGACCTCCACCCTCCTAGAGAAGAGACGATTTTAACTTGACGATTCAAACCATGTCATATTTAAAGTTGTTTCAGATTTTTCAAGCTCAAACAAACATTAAAATCAATGCATATAAACGGAAAAATAAATAAAAGTGGACGAAGACTCTCCACCCTCTAAGAGAAATGATAATTTTAACTTGATTCAAATTCAAACCATGTTATATTTAAAGTAGTTTCACATTTTTCAAGCCCAAAGAAACACTAAAATAAAAGCATATAAATAGAAAGATGATTGTAGGGCAGGGCCGGCCCATTGGGGGTAGCAAACCCAACATTTTGCTAGGGCTCTGAAAAAGTCCAATCTACTTCTTTATCTTTTATAAAATTAGGGGCCCAAAATGGTTCAATCTACTTCTTCATCTTTTAGGATATTAGGGGTCTCAGGTCCAATCTAATTAAGTTTTAGAAGAACCCAATCTCAAACAATATTTCCTTACTTTTTTTTTTTTTTTTTTTTTTTTTTTTTTTTTTTTTTTTTTTAATAAGGCTCAATTATCTATATCTAGTTCAATTTAATAAAAATAAATATTGAAGTCCAATTGAATTCTAACATATCAGACTTAGTTTGACATTATCTAAATCAAAATTGTCAGAGTCCAATTGATTTTTTTTTTCTTTTGAAATACAGTCCAATTAGTAATATTGATAGTAGTAGTATAATTAGTATATTTACACTTCAGAAAGCAAGAAAAATAGAAATGTAAACAATGTTTTGTTTTTATGTTTTTAGATACAATTAAATCTTTTTTGTTTTAATTTATGTGGAGTGCATTGTATTTGGTAAATGGAGAATTATTTATTTAATTATTTTTATGTTAATGGTAATAATTTTATATAGGCCCCAATTTTTGTAATTTTTGTTAATATCATAAAATTGCTCGGGCCCTAAAATATCTGGAGACGGCCCTGTTATAGGGGGATCAACACCCTCCACTGTCCAAGAGAAAAGACAAATATAACTTTGATGATTTAAACCATGTGATGCAAATATATAAATATATAAATTATCAAGTGCGAGATCCTGTACGAAATTTTCATACGGAATCAAAGTTTATCACATGTAATAAACCGTGTGAAACAATTTATATGGTTTATCATATGTGATAGACCTAGATCTCGTATGAAAATTTCATACTGGATCCCGCACCGGAAAATGACTATGTATATTTTATAAAAGGGTACGGATATTGACACCCATAAAAATGATACGCGCACCCATATTTATAAGTACACCCATGTCTAAAATTTAAAATTAAAACAATACTATAAACACCCATCTTAACGCCAATAGTACCCTTCTTTAAATAAATGTTTTCATTTTAACACAATTTATTTATAAACCTTCATAAGTTATTAACACACCCAATTTTACAAATGATAAATTTTTAAGTTCTCCAGACTCGACTACATAGTCTCAGAAGTTCTTAAATTCCTAAGTTTCGAGAATCTTTATGATATGTCTAGGGCCATCGAGATGGTTATATGATATGTCTGGGGCAATAGAGAGGGTTGTTATTCCAAGAATTTTCCGAGGCACAATACCTGTGAGCTTATTACTATAGAGAAGCAACTCTATCAAATTCTAACAATTTCCAAGGGAGGAAGGTATATTGCCTTTCAAATTATTGGAATTCAATGCAAGTTGGTTCAGTTGAGTCAAATTACCTAGAGAGCTGGGAATGCAACCTTGTAAGCTATTTTCTCTCAAGTCCAGCACATGTAAGTTCTTAAGCTCACAAATAGCATGAGGAATAGTGCCCGATAAACAGTTATACTCCATACCAATAAGGGTTAAATTGACAAGATTTCCAATTACAGGAGGTATGGTCCCAGATATTTGATTGGACCCCATTGTTATTCTTTGCACTATTTTTGAGAGGTTGGCTATAGAATATGGCGGCACCCCTCCGTTGGACTTCTATTCTTCTTGTTCTATTTTTAATAAAAAAAAAATAGAATTTAGATTGAATTGGGGTTTGGTTTGGTTTTTTTTTTTTTTTTTTAATAAATTGATATAGTTGAAGATATGGGTGTAAATAGTATTTTGTTTATTTTTAATTAAGAGGAAATTGCAAGAAATGAACAAAAAATTTATCACTTTATTATTTTTAGCCACAAATTTATTTTTGATTATATTTGTTATCTTTGGGCTTGAATTGCCAAAATTACCCTCCATTTTGTTTTACTTGATCCAAATTTTCCCACCCAAATTTTCATTCTTTTCACCTGATAACATTTCATTTCAATAAGATATTCTCTCTCTCTCTGTTTCTCTCTCACAGATAACATTTCTCTTCTCTTCCCAGATTTCGTCCACCTCATACCCATAATTCGTCCACCTCCAACCCAGATTTCTTCTCTTGATACCCTCCATTTTGTCTTCCTAATTCTTCACCGCATTCACTTGTCGAGTCTCTACCAATCTCTCCTCGATGACAAACCCTCGTCTTCTCTCCATCTCTCCCACCTCCTCCGCTCTCACGATTCCATCAAACTTGGCCTCCACCACTTTAACTCTTTACTCAAAACCTCCCTCCACCCGATCGGAGACGATGATTCCTATCTATTAGGGTTTCAATCTTGGATTGACAAGCAGATTCAGTCCCTTATTTATAATTCGACGAATGATTTAGCAGGCTGAGACGATTTTGAAACTTGCTTTGGAAGGGAATTCCAACTCCGTGGAGACAAATCAACAACTACTGGAGACTCTTAACAAGGGAGGTCAGTACAGCTTCATCTTCAAAGCTGCAAGTCTGCAACTTTCTTCTTTGTTGGGTCGAATCTGTGATAAAATCCCTAAATTTCATGCCCTAGCCAACCCGAAGCCTTATCGTCGCTACGGCACCGCTTAGCATTTCAAAATTTGTTGAAAAAGATGGAGGGCAGTCTAGCTGAGCAGCTCTACTCAGAAAGTTTACGGTTTTCAAAATTAAAACTGGAACAGGAGGATTCTACTCAAATTACAATCAATCGTCACGATGAAGGTGACTTGCAAGATGGGGATGGATCTTTGTAGGGTGATTCTGATGAGGAGAAATTTGAAAAATCATCTGATTTGGATAGAGAATGGCAGAGGAGACATGATCAATTACATACTATGGGATATCGTGATGGTATCATAGCAGGAAAAGAAGCTTCTGCTCAAGAGGGATTTAATGAGATGTTGATTAAAACACAAGAAAACAGAGCCAAATTTCAGGACTTGCATGAATCATTACATTCACTTTCAACAACAGATGAGCTTAGGTTGTTTCATGATGATATTTTGACAAACAAAGCAGTAGAACCCAGTGAGCATGCTGAGACTAGCTCCAGCATATCTGGTTTGCAAGAGCATCGTGCAGACTGCTGTCGTCTGGAGAATCTTTCCCGGGAGCTTCAATCTCTTCTCCTTGAAACTCCAGCAATTCAAGTACATTTAAAAAAAAAAAAACAATGGAGGTCAGTCTAATGTCTTTCAATTTCAAGATAATATGGTTTGATTCGTTTCAATTGTTGACTGGTTTTGAAATGTTACTGTGATTAATGCCACAATGGAGCATGGATGGTTGATATCCTCTCAGTCTTTTCCTGTTTTGGGTTTGGTCATTTTGTCCCCTGTTTTGTGTGCAGCATTGGGGGGTAGATGATATCGGGTTACTGATGTTGTTTGTGTTGCTTGGTTGAGCTGTTCTATTAATAAATTTAAATTCTTCAAAAAAAAAAAAAATTTGAACAATTTTTTGCAGATCTGCCAGTTGCTTGCCGAAAGTCGCTGCAGAGATTCCTCGAGAAACACAAGGAGAGGTAAATTCCAAAGTATATTCTAGATCTAAATTTAATTGGTTCATGAAACACCGAATTGTTTGAACATCAACATGCATTTGCATCTGTTTGTTTTTTTATTTGCTAGACTATAATAATGAACAATAGGTGTAGGCACTCCATGTGATTATTATTATTTTTTTTCACCATATTTGTGCTTGTGTAGACAGTAGACTATTAAGTTTAATTTGTGCTTGTGTAGACAATAGACTATTAAGTTTAATTTGTGCTTGTGTAGACAATAGACAGTAGGCACTCCATGTGATTTTTCCAATATGTGGATGCTATTATTGACTTATTGCCACCTCTTGAATATAAGTGTTTAGTATATGGTCTCTGTGTTTTTCCTATTATTCCTTTTTTTATTTTTTTTATTTTTTATTTTCTTGTTCTTGTTGCTTTATTTGGTTTGTTGTGTTATATATGTATGTATGTATGTATGCAAGGACGGAGCCATGTGAGGACGAGAGGGGGCCACTGCCCCCCCTGAAGTTTTACAGATTTTTAAAATTTACCCTAAGTTTTCATATTCTTATGTTTTAACCCTTATTTCATAATCCTTAAAGTTTTACACTTTTATAAATAAATCCCCTAAAGGTTCAGATTTTCATACTTTTACCCTTATTTGATATTTAAATTTTATAATTCTTTTATAAATTAAGTGTTAGTAATTTTCTCATAATCACGTAGAAAATATATTTGATTCTAAATATATTATTGTTATTTCTTTATATCTCAAATATAAATCAAATCACAACATATATATTTTGTTATGTCAATTGTAATTTTTTATATCAAAATTACACTTACTAAATTCTATATTAACTAATTTTATTATATCCTTAAAATATTTTCTCTTTCTCCAAATCTTACTTATCTCACACTAGTACCGATAAGTTATTTATATAGCTTTTTCTTTTAAAAAAAATGCGTTGATTTATATAATTAAAACATGTCAAGTAAACATAGTCATAAATTTATGTTTAATTATTAAGAATATTTATCAAGCATACTTTTATAATTTTTAACAATTAAAATATTTTTTGGATATTAAAAAAAGACTAGGATAATTTTTAAAAGTGAAATTTCATCATCTTAAATGTTTTTTTTTTTTTTATAAATGCACAAATTAAGATAATTTATCTCAATAAAATATTATTATTCATTTAAAATAATTAATGAAAAAAAAATTAATGTTTTAAAATATAAACAACATTTTTTTAATTAACCTCTAAGATATATGTCGATTTAACTTATTATTTCATGACGCCCCTCCTAGAACATAATCCTGGATCCGTCCCTGTATGTATGTATATGTTGGGTATGAATGTTTGCAAAATGGAGATTGAAATTATATATGGTTGATTATATATGAATGTTTGTGAGAGTGATCTATACTATACATGTTGAAGGAATGAGAGAGTTTGTAAAGATATCTTTGGTGTGATTGAGTTTCTCATAGGTGCCTGGCTCGACACAATGTGTTGTGTATTGCCGATTTTGTTATTTACATTCAAAAGATGCAAGAAAACTTAGGTAGGCAAATTTCGTTTAGTTTTTCTATCTATTAACATTAGCATCATGGGTGAACTTGATTGAGTTATGGTAGCTTTTGTCTCTCCCAAATTTTCAAGAGGTTCCAATACCATATTTCAATATAATCAACATTTTTTTTTTCAGCTTAGACTATCACAAGATTCACAACCAATTCATGTCCATCTCATCCTCGTATATCTTTCTTACTTACAATAGTTGCCTCACCTCCATTCTGCCGCTGTCTTTGTTGAGTTTTCTGTGTAACCGATACTCTTATGACCAACAAATGAATTCCCTGGATGTTGATTGAAACTTGTCGAATTGTTTGTGTCTGTACATTGTTACTAGACATCCATATGTCTAGTTACCATATTTGTGCTTGTGTAGACAGTAGACTATTGAGTTACTAGACTATTGAGCTTCATTGCAACAAGATTCATAACACAATGCATAATCTTTCTTTTATTGCTAGACTTGACAAAGTCATCAGTTGATGACTGTTTCGAAGATCCTACATGATCACAAGGAGATTCTTCCTCTTCAATCACATCATCATCATCTTGATTTATCAGCAGCACTTGAGCTATGGAAACACTGCTTCTTTGACAGGAATGATCCATTGAAACTAAGCATGGGATTGTGGTTGAGGCAGCTGCTATGGTTTTTCAGGGAGTGGTCTCAGTAGAAATAGTAGAAGCGAAGACCATTTTCGAAGGGTTTGTTATGGCTGTTAGATTGGGGCGACTTCCTTTGTGTATAGAATCAAATGCTTTAGGGGTTGTAAATTTGTGTAATATTATACATGATATTGTTTTGTTGTTGCATAGCTTTTGCGATGTAAAACTTGTTCATATTCCTAGAGCTTGTAATAGTGTAACACATCTGTAGCTAGATTTATTTCAGTGATTAAATTTCAGTATTGTTACATGCCATTTTAATTGTAAGTTACATGCCAGTAGAATTTTATATTACATACCGGTTTAATTTTAAGTTACATGCCAGATCAAATTGAAGTTATATGCCAGTGTCGGTTCTTAAGTTATATGCCAGATCAAATTGAAGTTACATGCCAGTTAGTTGTGAAGTTACATGTCAGTTGATTTTCATGTTACATGTCAGTCGATTTTCAATTCACATGCTAGTTGATTTTCAAGTTACATGCTAGTTTAATTTCAAGTTATAACTTTCATAACTTTCTTAACTTACATGTTAGTTTATTTTCAAGTTACATGCCAGAGTTGCATGCCAATACATAGCTTACATGCTAGTACAAACAACTAAATTCACTTGGCATGTAACTTGGAATACAACTAGCATGCCAGTAACTATACAAATCGACTGAAACCAAACACAAACTTTACTATTATTGATCATAATATCAACAAAATTAGACATAGAATACTTGTCCAACATTCAACATACTATTTCACACTGATAGTGAAGTGAGAGTTTTGTACAAAGCATTTACTACTACTCTATCATCCGGTGCTTTGTATATCTCATTGCTCATAAGTCATAACCTGCCAGTGTCTGTTACCAAGTTACATGTGAGTTAAATTTGAAGTTAGATGCCAGTTTATTTTTAAGTTATATGCCAGTATAATTTTAAGTTACATGCCAATATAATCCGAAGTCGTATTCATTAAAGCTTTGGGAATATCAATCCAAGTTGCAAATTGCTTTACTGATGGGTGGGTTCCACCCTGACAGTTTTTTTTTTTTTTTTCCTTTCAAATTTCAAATTTAAGGGCATTTTTGTCCAAAAGTGGTAAAAAGTGACGAAAACAATAAAAAATAAACTTGTGGCTAAAAACAATAAGTCCATAAATTTGTTGGCTTTTTTTGAATTCACCCCTTTAATTAAACTAATTTGTCCTTATTGGTAAATTCCTATTGGGATATTTTTGTAATTAAAATTTTTATTAAAATATGGGTGTGCTTATCATATTTATGGGTGTCAATATCAGCTCTCTTTATAAAATTTATCAGCTTCATGAATGTTCCACATTTTTTTTTTTTTTGGCGAGAATTGAATTGAACACTGAATTGTAAAAAAGTATTTTATTTTTTAATTTATAGGGGTGGATATATTGAAGGCCCACTAGGGATTAAACACTGGGCTGTTTGTTTTCTTTGGGGCCTTTGGGGTGTTTTTCTCTGCGGTTTGTTTAGCCAGGCTTCTGCTACCTTGTTGGGGCTTGCCCTGTATATTGAGCTGTTTAGAGAAAAAAAAAAAAAAAAAAAGCCTAAAGCTACTAAAATTTTAGTAACAACCTTATCAACCAAGTTTCCCATCAATTATTATCGTTTACGTTATATATATATATATATATATTCACTTTAACTATTAGAGATGAGTATCCCACACACATAAAACATGCCAAACATCCTTATCACATAAAAATCGACTTTGTGATTTGAATTTATTATACCTGCAGAATTTGTATATTTACTTGTAGACTCCATCTCATGTCATTCTAATTTTGTATACTTACTTCTGATTTAACACTCTTATACATACAATTCTCATCCTGTCAATGTAATTTTGTGATATTTAGTTCAAACTAACAATTTTAAACCTAAAAAATTCTCTTATTGTATTTTATTAGTAAATGATGATTGTTAATTATCATATCTAATTCTTGTGGTAAATCATAATTTGTAAGTAGTTGGTTTTTAAAGGTATTACTTTAAACTACTTGATTATGTTTTTAGGGGGTCTAAAACTTTTAGACAAATTTATGCTCAAATGATGTGGTATGTGAGTTGTCAAAATCACATCTCTCACTACATAATCTCATAATTAACAAGATTGACAACTCACATACCACGCCATTTGTGCATGAATTTTGATCAAATTTTTTGGGCAATCTGATATTATGCACTCTTATAATGATTAGGGATGGCAATTTGACTCGCACCCACGGGCACCCGCCCGAACCCGACCCTGTAGGGTCAGGTTTGGGTGGTGAATTTATGACCCGTGAACCCACGAACCCGTATAAATAAAAACCCAATGGGTTTGGGTGCGGGTGTGGGTTGAGAAAACGAACCCGCGGGTGAACCCGCGAACCCATATAAATAAAAATTATATAGTATTTATTATTTAAAATATTATAAATTTAAACTCCAATTAAACCTTTTTAACCATATAGAGAATAAAATATAAAAACTCCACTCATTTTAAGTTTGAGAATTACAATTCTCAACTCTCATTTATATATAGCTAATGGTAGGTTACACTTGTTGGTTTTACTTTTATGAAACATCATGCTTACTTATTTGTTTTGTCTTTGGAGATCCATTTGGAGTTTTTCTTGGTAGTGCTTTATATTATTGTATTTGTAATTCTCCATAATATATTATAAATAAAGAGGAGTTATGTATTGTATATATAAAAATATAATTAAATATTTATAAACTAATATATTTTGCGGGTTGGTGGGTGTGACCCGCGAACCCGTTAACCCATATAAAACCCGCGGGTGAAACCCAAACCCTAACCCGTTTATTTTCGCGGGTGGGCGTGGGTGATGAAAATTTTCGTGGGTGCGGGCTTGGATTTTGTAAAACCCGCCCGAACCCGACCCGTTGCCATCCCTAATAATGATTGTTGTTATTGTTTGTTGCTTTTAATAATTATCATTAATTATTATTATTATTGAAAAGGGAGAACTCGGACCCACAATCTTATGGTGAAGAGGGTTTACCAATAAACCAACCTCATCTTAAAAATTATTATTATTATTAATGTGTTTACATTTAATTGTTTAACTAACAAACAATCAGGTCAATAATCACATATAATTGTTTAGTCACTTGAATTGAATAGCGTTTTAAAAATTTCAGAGTGACCATAAAAATCTTACAATTATTATAAATAGAACCCAATTTTGAAGGTTTCAGCTGTATTGGTTTCAAACTAAAATGATCAAAATCATTGAAATTTTGGTTTGGTTGTCAGCCTTTGGTTAGAGTGTGAAACTGTGTATTAACTCGACTAAAAACACACAAGTTTGATCAAGGTGTAAACAATAAAAATGACAAAAAAATTAATCCATAACAAATATTACAAATAAAGGCCTATTTAAATTGTTTCAACACTGAAATGATTGAATTCGTTAAAACTTGAGTCCAGTCCATTACCATGTGGTTAAGTTGTGAAACTGAATTTTAACTTGATTACGAAATTTTTTTTGATCAAGTTAAAAGTAAAAAAAAAGTGACATTCAATAATTCCTAACAAGCATTATAAATATAACCATATTTTGATGGTTTCGACGGTTTCGATTGCAAACCGAAAAAATCGAATTCACCTAAATTTGGGTTCGATCGGTCAACCATTGGTTCGGTTGCGAAGCTGAGTTTTAATTTGATTATATACAGAATTTATAAGCAACAAAATTGACAAAGTCAATAATTTATAACGATTATTACAAATAGCTAGAATCCAATTTTTATGCTTTCAGTGGTTTCGGTTTCAAACCAAAATTATCGGGTATACGACAGAATTTAGGTTCGGTCAGTGACTCAATCAGCATGCAGTAGCAAAACTGAGTTATAATTGGGCTAAACACACAAGTTTGATCAAGTTATAAGAAAATAAAATGACGAAATCAATCATTTTTATAAAAAAAAAAAAAAAAAAAAAAACCATTTCGATGATTTTAGCAATTTTGGTTTGAAACTGAAAGGATTGAATTCGTCCAAATTTAGGTTCGGTTCATCACCGTGAAGTTAGGTTGCAAAACTAAGTTTGAACTCCACTAAAAACAAAAGTATATAAAGAAAAGGCTGCCCAAAAACTCTCATGGAAAATGCGAACTTAAACTATCTCCATAAACTCTCATCAGACAATTTTGTATAAATGCGAACTTAACCATTAAATCATCTCCATAACTGTAAACTATCTCATGGAAAATTAGGTTTAAACCCAAAAACTCTTACATTATTAGATGGAAAATTAGGTACAAAAGATCTGACCAAAACTTCCGATGACTGAAATGCTTCGAATTAATATTATTAAAATGATGGCATGTCTGTTTAATTAATATTTTAAAAAATTAACTAAATCTAAAATTTTAGCTTTGGTTCAACTTTAAAAAATTAAAAGTACGTGGAACTAAAGATTGAACGAGACTGACATAAAATAATTCCAATTTTGCGTTGTCATAATCTTTCTGTATCGGGATATTGTTTGGTGTTGAAAATAGAAAGTAAAAATTTTAAAAAATTATTAAAGATAAATAAAATTTGACAGTTTTTTCTTGACCGCTTTTTAATAACAGTTCTAAAAAACTGTCAATTATTCTTGACAGATAAAACTATCTGTCAATTTTTATAAGTTCCAAAACTGTCACTGAAAATTGTCCAAAAAAACAGTTTTTCTTATGGTGTTTGAATTAATATTATTAAAATGATGGCATGTCTGTTTAATTAATGTTAAAAAAAAAAACTAACTATATCTAAAATTTTAGCTTCGGTTAAACTTTAAAAAATTAAAAGTGGAACTAAAGATTGACATAAAAAAATTCCAAATTTGCGTTGTCATAATCTTTCTGCATCCAGGTCAACGAGCTTGACTCATCTTGAAACTTATTTAGATTTTTGGACCAACCATGAAATTATGTGACAAAAGAGATCAAAAGAGAGGAGACAACTTGGCCCTGTTTTGTCTTCTTTTTTTTTTTCTTTCTGGTTCTAGGTGCTTCGTGTTTTTCTCTGTTTTTTTGGCTTTTGTAGGAGGTTCCTTGTTGGTGCTTAGCAACTGCTTGCTGTTTTCTTATTTTGTTTGTGCTGTGTTGTAGGCCTTTGTCCTTTGTTCTCTTTCAATAAATCTTTCTGTTAAAAAATAAATCAATTTCACTAAACTTTTTATATAAGAGGCCTCTTTATTACATTACAATTTTACAATATGATAATGACCATCCATAACATGAAGCAAAAGCACTAAGACCTCAATAAGTACAGGCTGCTACTTATTCAACTTCAATTTTTTTTTTTTTTTTTTTGCCTAGTAATATGACAACTTTTCCTGGAGATCTTTCACCACATTTACATCCAGCATGAATGCACTAGCAAGAGGTTCAGGTTTAATGGGTGGATTGGTTCCGAAGACTGCACTTGCAACAAAAACGAAACCAGGATCCTGGCTGCAAAAAAAAGCATAGGCAACTGCATCGGTTTTTCCTATATTTGGTTGGAAGTGAACCAAACCAAGTGGATACGCAAAAATATCACCAGGATACAGGATTGTGTTGAAGAGGGTGTTGTTGGAGTCTGCAAAACCGACATAAAGAGTTCCTTTTTGGACATGCAGGATTTCTGAGGCACGAGGGTGGAAGTGAGACGGGTTCACTCCCCCGGATGCATAGTCGTCACGGCCAATGTTAATTCCAAGAGTGTTGTGTCCTGGTGGATCATTTTGTTACCATCTGTCTATATGCAAGACTAAAAAAAAACCCATTAGTTTTATAATGTTATTAGCTAAGAGTTTAATAATTATTAGATTGTATACAATAATATAAATTTGAAATATTATTAATAACTAAATAAATTTATTTTAGAATTAATTTATATGTTAGAGTTGTACATACTATATTAAAATGTAAATATATAACAAATAATAGTTAGAAGGACATAGATGTAAAATTATTTATTTTCAGATATTTATAACTTAATAAAAACAAACAACCTATCACTTATATTTAGTTTTGAGTGAAAAAAAAAAAAAAAACATGTTTTTCAATTCTCAATTTTCAGTAACTATTCAGTCTTCAGTAATATTCAGCACTATTCAGTCTTCATACAAAAAATCAAACGGGGCCTTAGTCTTAAAGTGGGTTCGTCCCTCATAATCATATATATATATATATAGTATTTCAAATCTACTGTCATTTCATCCTGATTTAAAATATATCAAGACGAAGAATGTCCACCACAGATTATGAAAAAAATTTGACAAGTACATACACTTTGAGTCAAATTATGTAAATCTAATGGTCCACATTTTTCGTCCTAATATATTTTATATTAGGACAAACTAATAATAGAAAAACTAATCTATATATACATAATATATATATATATATATATAACAATTCCAATTGTCCAACCATAAATGTTGACAGACCAGCTAGCTATAAAAATATCCGCGTAGGACAAATGCTGAGGTGGTTCAGTAGTAAGACAAGGTCACCAACCCACTATTTGTAATAGATAAACTTTAATATTCTTGTGAATTATCATTTAATAGTAATATTGAGAGCACCAACTTAAAAGGGTAACTTGTACGAGATGAGATAGACCGGTGGTAAACCCCTCACATCTGCATCTTATGGTTGCAGGTTTGAGTCATCTTCCTTTCCAAAATCCCAAACTTTGATGTATAAGTATAATAATTCAAATACATATATATATATATAGCACCAACTTAAAAGGGTAACTTGTACTACAAGCACAAGTTAAAGACTTTCCATATATGCCTGTGTATACAAGACTTATTTGGTGTTATGCTTGTAATTATTTAGAAAAAAATTAAGAAGAGAAAATGGGAAAAAGTAAAGTTCTGGTAGTAGGAGGAACTGGATAATAATTGAAATATATATATCTAACCCTATAGAACACCGGTGTACAAATACACTGTATAGAAAATATTGTGATCGTAATTTGAAAAGGTGTTATCCAACCTACGATCGCAATATTTTCTACACGGTGTATGGGTACACCGGTGTTCTATAAATTGTCCCATACATATAGTAATTTTTTCCTTAGTGCAAACTGATATAATATACATCAGTGCATTGCATGTGGGCTATAGATAATAGATAAGCTCTAACAAGTGCATGTAAAGAAGTGCAAGTGCACACTCAGGAGAAAATTTTCACATATATATATATATATATTTATATATTTATATATCGAGAGCACCAACTTAAAATGTAACTTGTACTACATGCACAAGTTAAAGATTTTCCATGCCTCTATATACTAGACTTATTTCTAGCCTTTGTAGAACCTATGTTATGTGGCCTTCAGCGCTAAGCTTGCCTTCACAATCCTTCTACTAATATACCCAGTTCCCCCAATACCAGAACCTTACTTTTTCCCATTTTCTCTTCTTAATTTGCTTCTGCTTAATTTCAAGCATAACACAAAATAAGTCTTGTTTATACAGGCATGAAAAGTCTTTAACTTGTGCATGTAGTACAAGTTACCCTTTTAATTTGGTGCCCTCAATCAGGGATGTAACCAGGAATAGACACTAGGGTAGACTAGATTTTTTTTTTTTTCGATCATTAACAATACGAGAAAATTGTCTTAATTAGAAATATAGATACACTCAGTTGAGAAGACATAGCGGAGATTACTTCTATATATATGTCAAGAAATAATAAACTATTTACATATACAAATATACAAGGTCAAGTGGTCAACCAAGCAAGCAATCACCATCCTAAAATGGAGTTTTAAATCAAAGATTCTCTAAGCATCCACATAAATATACAATCACAAAACTAAGAAACAAAAAGGATAAGGTTCAACATTAAGCCGGATGACTAAATCAATTGTTATAGGAAGTGAGCATACCAAAAATAGGATTAAATAAGAAATGTCGATAGCTGAATAACATAAAATCAAACCAGACCATTCTATCAATAAAAACATATATGTAATTCTAGATCAAAACAAAAACACGAAACTTATATATATATATACACACATGAGGAGAATGCAACATTATGGAACTAAAATTTAAGTCCTCCATGAATCTGAATGTATTTTTAGCAATAGATTTGGCAAATTCCTTCTTTTAAACCAAAATGACATTCACATTAAGATATAAAAACCTTCAACTTCCCTTTTCACCCTTAAATTTTCTCAGCAACCAAGCAGAGAACATCCTGATCTCACCCATTAATCATTAGAGCAAAATCAACATTTAAGCCCAAAAAGATCAAAACGTTGGGGAATTAAACAAAATAATTGTATCATTCATTCAATCATCTATCATAAAAACAAAAACACAAAAAACAAACAAAAACAAGTTAACAACAAAAATCCAAATTCTTCAATCCAATACAGAACCCAAAAACAAAACACATCGATAAAACATGAAAATCAGGCAATACCCAAAAAGAGAAACAGAGGAGGGAGAGAGAAGAATCACATGCCAATATAAATTGAATAAGAATGCAAAAGAGGAAGAGGTCGAAGACTCAAAGCTAGCAAAATCGATTGAAACGGGGCTGAAAATGATGAAAATGGAGAGCAGAGACAGATAAAAATATCAAGTGCGAACTGCCAAGGGCATAGATTGAATTACGGAAGAGAACAATTGTGAATTATTGGAGTGTTCAGTAATGGAAGTTTTTTGGGAAATATGATAATAATTATTAAAGAAATAGAAAAACAACAAAAAATAATTGATATCTGAATTCTGATACCTCTTTTGTCTCGTGGGCTGTCTATGATATCAAACATTATTTTTATTTTTATTTTTATCTTTTCAATTTTTTTTTTAAAAGACTAGGGTGGGCTTGAGCCCACCCTAGCCCAGGGCTAGCTCCTTCTCTTCCCTCAATATATATATTTGAATTATTACACTTATATATAAATTATGGGTTTTTTTGGAGAGGGGAAATTCGAACCCACAACTTCATGGTGCGGGTGTGAGGGGTTTACCACTGGACCACCTCATCTTGTGCTACCCTTCTACCCTTTTAAGTTGGTACTCTCAATATTACTATTAAACTATAATTCACAAGAATATTAAAGTTTATCTATTACAAATAGTGGGTTGGTGTCTTGGTGACCTTGTCTTACCATAATACCAGTTTTCAATTGTCCAACCATGAATGTTAGATCACCTTGATCTTGGCATCTCTGCTAGCTGCTCAAGATTATGATCATGAACTCACACGGCAGTTCATGGTTTCTGATCACAAGGCTGGTCAAAAGCATTCACAAAGCTGATCATAATCTCTCGCTGAATCAAGCCATATCAGCTTGCAATATTCCTACCATAATTAACTCTCCATGTGAGCAGAGACGGAGCTAGCCCTGGGCTAGGGTGGGCTTCAGCCCACCCTAGTCTTTTTTAAAAAAAAAAATTGAAAAGATAAAAATAAAAATAAAAATTATGTTTGATATCATAGACAGCCCACGAGACAAAAGAGGTATCAGAATTCAGATATCAATTATTTTTTGTTGTTTTTCTGTTTCTTTAATAATTATTATCATATTTCCCAAAAAACTTCCATTACTGAACACTCCAATAATTCACAATTGTTCTCTTCCGTAATTCAATCTATGCCCTTGGCAGTTCGCACTTGATATTTTTATCTGTCTCTGCTCTCCATTTTCATCATTTTCAGCCCCGTTTCAATCGATTTTGCCAGCTTTGAGTCTTCGACCTCTTCCTCTTTTGCATTCTTATTCAATTTATATTGGCATGTGATTCTTCTCTCTCCCTCCTCTGTTTCTCTTTCTAGGTATTGCCTGATTTTCATGTTTTATCGATGTGTTTTGTTTTTGGGTTCTGTATTGGATTGAAGAATTTGGATTTTTGTTGTTAACTTGTTTTTGTTTGTTTTTTGTGTTTTTGTTTTTATGATAGATTGATGTAGCGGAAGCTCCGTCGAGAAAAACCTGCAAAAAACAAATTGAAAACAACCTACTAACGTTCCGTTGATTCGCGCACGAATACCGGAATATTAGGCTTCAAATACGATAATCGACTTCGCGCACGAAGGATAATGTAAATGGATAGTTGAGAAACATCTCTGAATTTTATTAATCAAAAGCCACCTTTCAAACCCTAATACAATCTACTTAAATAGAATTGGAAAACTTGACTAACAAGAAAATCCTAAACAAAAGGGAAAGAATCCTAAATGGAAAAGAAATCAAATCTCCTAAAAGTCAAAAGAATCCAAAAACATTAAAAACCTATCTAGAAAAGGAAATTGGATTTGATTTAAAAAATCAAATCATAAAATAATTAATAACCTAATTACATATAAACTAAAAGGAAATAAAATAAACGTACGGAATCATGACAACAATTAAAAACCATAAAACTCGAAACAGCTGTCTTGGCGCGCCTGAAACTTAATGGCCGAATTCGGATATGTTGCGGCCCGTTATAGAAGACGGAGTCTTCATAACATTTGTAGGGATCGTCTTGGGCTTTCCGGAAACATATTATAATAGACAATCCGACTTCATATGCTCTCTGTAGATGTCCACGAAAATCAGCCCAGATCATCTCGTATAGCTCACAGCGTCCAGTTCTCGTCCAGTTCAAGTCTTCGCGCAATAATCTAGATGGCCGAAATTGGATATTCTGCAGCCCTTTATAGAAGACGGAGTCTTCATAACATTTGTAGGGCTCGTCTTGGGCTTTCCGAAAACATATTATAATGTTGATTTTGAGTTCGTTTTCCCTCTGAAAAGACCCCCGAAATTTGACCATTCTTACTGTTTTAACCATTCCGACCAAGCCGAGTCTTTGCTTCCTTCTTTCCGCACCCTTTGACTTCGAGTCGATTCCTCCACTCCATGAAATCCAAACCTTTGTTTGCCGTATCGTCTTTGACGGCTGCATCATTCTCTCCAGGTTGGAGAAAATTCGTCCTCGAATTTTGGAAAGGTAAATTGGACACATCAACCTATACGGTGTCGAATGCTTTTCGGTCCTGATTCCGAATTTGCTAACCACGTCGGCAGACGCAATGTTTTCGTAACTTCCTCCGTCAACAATAAATCGGCACACCTTGCCAAGTATGGTACAAGTCGGATGAAACACATTGTTCCGAAGCCAATCACTCCCATCAACACGTGGAGACGAACACACATGCCTCATCACTATGGCTGTCCCTTGTTCAGCAGCTGTGTTGCCTTCGCTCAAAGCCTCCTCCTTGTCATATTTTGCTGCTGCCGGCCATTCCACTTCAGCTATTTCTGGTCCGAACTCTTCATTAATTGTTATGGAAGCAGGTTTTAACATTAACAATGGGCCAACATCGCCCTCCACCCAATCTTCATTGACCATCTCCTCTCCATCAAACTGCAGTTCGTCCCCTGTTTCAGCTTCGTCTTCATCTTCAAACTGCTGCATCTCTGCATAGAGACGCTGCTCCATCAACAAAGCAACTGTGTCGCTGTCCACAAGGTCCTCTTCCATGGTCTCTACTTCATCAAACTGAGGTTCTTCACCAACTTCCACATCTTCTTCTTGGACTTCCTCCTCTTCATCAAATATGGGTTCAACTCCAATGCTTGCTTCTTCTTCTTCTTCCGTCTCGGCGATCAATACTTTCTTGCCCAATTTCTTGCACTCGGACTGTCTGTGTTCAACGCCACCATAACTGAAGCATCTCAACCCACTCGACGACCTAGCTTGCTGTTTCAGGTTAGCAACTGGACGTGGAATGACGCCACTGCTGCCCACCGCTGTTCTATTGGTTGCGCTGCCGCTGCTGGTGCTTGATCGCAGTCCGCCTCCTCTTCTACGTGTGACAGTCTTCTCAACTTGCAAGGCTCTTTGATGGGCTGCAGATACAGTACCTGGGTCAAAGAGTTTCACAACCTCAACGATTTGTGAACGAAGGCCACCGCAATACCTAGATACCAATTGATCTTGAGTTTCTTGAATATTGTTATGCACAAGTAGTTGGTAGAACTCCGTTGTATACTCATCAACTGTCCGCAAACCTTGACGAAATTTTTGCAATTTTTGGTACATTAATTTCTGAAAGTTATGGGGTAAAAATTCTGATCGTATCTTTCTCTTCATTTTCTCCCAATCCGTTAATTTTGACTTTCCCATTCGAGTCCGTGAGAGCTTGAGTTGCTGCCACCATGTGGCTGCCCATCCTCGAAGCCGAGTCACCACCAAGGCTACCCTTGCATTCGTTGGCACGTTTTTAAACTCCAAGATCTCCTCCACGACTCCGAGCCAATCGAGGAATTCTTCAGGCATAAGGTCGCCCTGAAATTCTGGAATATCTGTCCGCATACCCGACTCCCACCGCCGGCTATTTTCACGCGCTCAAGCTCTTCGACGCGGCTGCGGAACCAAGTCTTCCTCACTGCTCTCCTCATTACTCTCTTCCTTGTCTCCATTCGAACTTGAGTCTAGGGGACGGAAGGTATTTTGGTTGGCCATTAACATAGCGATTTGCTTAGTTAATCGCGAAACCTGTTGCCCCAATCGTGCCATGCGGTCACATTCGATGGCTTCTTCTACGGGAATCTGGTTAGGTTGTCGTCTCTTCTGCGGCATGTTGATGTCCCGAACGAACATGGCTCTGATACCAAACTGATGTAGCGGAAGCTCTGTCGAGAAAAACCTGCAAGAAACAAATTGAAAACAACCTACTAACGTTCCGTTGATTCGCGCATGAATACCGGAATATTAGGCTTCAAATACGATAATCGACTTCGCGCACGAAGAATAATGTAAATGGATAGTTGAGAAACATCTCTGAATTTTATTAATCAAAAGCTACCTTTCAAACCCTAATACAATCTACTTAAATAGAATTGGAAAACTTGACTAACAAGAAAATCCTAAACAAAAGGGAAAGAATCCTAAATGGAAAAGAAATCAAATCTCCTAAAAATCAAAAGAATCCAAAAACATTAAAAACCTATCTAGAAAAGGAAATTGGATTTGATTTAAAAAATCAAATCATAAAATAATTAATAACCTAATTACATATAAACTAAAAGGAAATAAAATAAACGTACGGAATCATGACAACAATTAAAAACCATAAAACTCGAAACAGCTGTCTTGGCGCGCCTGAAACTTAATGGCCGAATTCGGATATGTTGCGGCCCGTTATAGAAGATGGAGTCTTCATAACATTTGTAGGGCTCGTCTTGGGCTTTCCGGAAACATATTATAATAGACAATCCGACTTCATATGCTCTCTGTAGAGGTCCACGAAAATCAGCCCAGATCATCTCGTCCAGCTCACAGCGTCCAGTTCTCGTCCAGTTCAAGTCTTCGCGCAATAATCTAGATGGCCGAAATTGGATATTCTGCAGCCCTTTATAGAAGACGGAGTCTTCATAACATTTGTAGGGCTTGTCTTGGGCTTTCCGAAAACATATTATAATGTCGATTTTGAGTTCGTTTGCCCTCTGAAAAGACCCCCGAAATTTGACCATTCTGACTGTTTTAACCCTACCGACCAAGCCGAGTCTTTGCTTCCTTCTTTCCGCACCCTTTGACTTCGAGTCGATTCCTCCACTCCATGAAATCCAAACCTTTGTTTGCCGTATCGTCTTTGACGGCTGCATCATAGATGATTGAATGAATGATACAATTATTTTGTTTAATTCCCCAACGTTTTGATCTTTTTGGGCTTAAATGTTGATTTTGCTCTAATGATTAATGGGTGAGATCAGGATGTTCTCTGCTTGGTTGCTGAGAAAATTTAAGGGTGAAAAGGGAAGTTGAAGGTTTTTATATCTTAATGTGAATGTCATTTTGGTTTAAAAGAAGGAATTTACCAAATCTATTGCTAAAAATACAGTCAGATTCATGGAGGACTTAAATTTTAGTTCCATAATGTTGCATTCTCCTCATGTGTGTATATATATATAAGTTTCGTGTTTTTGTTTTGATCTAGAATTACATATATGTTTTTATTGATAGAATGGTCTGGTTTGATTTTATGCTATTCAGCTATCGACATTTCTTATTTAATCCTATTTTTGATATGCTCACTTCCTATAACAATTGATTTAGTCATCCGGCTTAATGTTGAACCTTATCCTTTTTGTTTCTTAGTTTTGTGATTGTATATTTGTATGGATGCTTAGAGAATCTTTGATTTAAAACTCCATTTTAGGATGGTGATTGCTTGCTTGGTTTACCACTTGACCTTGTATATTTGTATTTGTAAATAGTTTCTTATTTCTTGACATATATATAGAAGTAATCTCCGCTATGTCTTCTCAACTGAGTGTATCTATATTTTTAATTAAGACAATTTTCTCGTATTGTTAATGATCGAAAAAAAAAAAAAAAAATCTAGTCTACCCTAGTGTCTATTCCTGGTTACGTCCCTGTTTGGCCCTGTTTTGTCTTTTTTTTTTTTTTTTTTTTTTTTTTTTTTTTTTCTTTCTGGTTCTAGGTGCTTTGTGTTTTTCTCTATTTTTTTGGCTTTTGTAGGAGGTTCCTTGTTGGTGCTTAGCAGCTGCTTGCTGTTTTCTTGTTTCGTTTGTGCTGTGTTGTAGGCCTTTGTCCTTTGTTCTCTTTCAATAAATCTTTCTGTTAAAAAATAAATAAATTTCACTAAACTTTTTATATAAGAGGCCTCTTTATTACATTACAATATTACAATATGATAATGACCATCCATAGCATGAAGCAAAAGCACTAAGACCTCAATAAGTACAGGCTGCTACTTATTCAACTTCAATTTTTTTTTTTTTTTTTGCCTAGTAATATGACAACTTTTCCTGGAGATCTTTCACCACATTCACATCCAGCATGAATGCTCTAGCAAGAGGTTCAGGTTTAATGGGTGGATTGGTTCCGAAGACTGCATTTGCAACAAAAACGATACCAGGATCCTGGCTGCCAAAAAAAGCATAGGCAACTGCATCGGTTTTTCCTATATTTTGTTGGAAGTGAACCAAACCAAGTGGATATGCAAAAATATCTCCAGGATACAGGATTGTGCTGAAGAGGGTGTTGTTGGAGTCTGCAAAACCAACATAAAGAGTTCCTTTTTGGACATGCAGGATTTCTGAGGCACGAGGGTGGAAGTGAGGCGGGTTCACTCCCCCGGGTGCATAGTCGACACGGGCAGTGTTAATTCCAAGAGTGTTGAGTCCTGGAAATGTGTTTACACTTAACCGATTAGCATTACTACCAAGTTGATTATTTGTGTCTGAAGGAATGTTGAGCCCTCTATAGGTGAAGTCATCTACTGTGGCAAGAGTTGGGTCCTTGCAGAGGTTCCCATTCACAAAAACTGCAGAAAACAAAACAAGAGATTATATACCACATGATCAAAAACATGTCAAGTGCACGTGCAAGTATATAAATTACTTACTTCCAGTCTCGGTGTCGTTGATGGCTACACAGAAATCCTGAAGAGGGTTGGGGTCATAAGCAGATGCTATTGAAGAAGCCAAAGCCAAGAGAACAAAAGCTGAAAGAAAATGAACAGATTTCATGGTGATAAATAAGCTGTGTCTATCTCAATGTGTTTTCCAAACTGTGATTGCTTTGATGAGGGGTGAGAATATTGCATGGCGCACTAACTATTTATAGACAGGAGTCCAGTATAAGTCTCTGTTAAATTTATGTAAGATTTTTATGGTCACTCTAAAATTTTTAAAACGCTATTCAATTCAAGTGACTAAACAATTATAAGTGATTATTGACCTGATTGGTTGTTTGTTAAACAATTAAATGTAAATAATAATAATAATGGTCAAGATGAGGTTGACTTATTGGTAAACCCTCACAGCAAAAGATTGTGGGTTCAAGTTCTCCTTTTTCCATAATAATATAATTAATGATAATAAAAGCAACAAACACTAACAATAATCAATATATAAGAGTTCGTAGTATCAAATTGTCCAAAAGTTTTTTCAAAATTCATGACCAAATTATGTGTTATGTGAGTTGTCAATCCTGTTAATTATGAGATTATGTGGTTAGTGATTTGATTTTGACAAATCACATACCACATCAATTAGGCATGAATTTGACTAAATGTTTTAGGCAGCCTAGCTAGAAGTACACAAAGATATAAAACTATGATAAACCCCTGGAACACAATTAAGTTTAAAGTAATAGCTCTTAAAACCCACTATTTACTAATTACATACTGCAATGAAATGCAATAAAATAATTTTTTAGGTTTAAAATTTTTAATTTGAAAAAATATCACAAAATTACATCACAGAATGAGAATTATATGTATAAGAGTGTGAAATCAGAAGTAAGTATAAAAAATTAGAATGATATAAGAGTGTGAAATAAGAAGCACAAAAAATTAGAAAGACTATGGGGGGGGGGGGGGGGGGGGGGGGGGGGGGGGGGGGGGCCCAAAGGAAATTTTCTTTTTTCAGAACTTTAAACTTCCTTAGAGGTTTTGTGTAATATACGAAATATTAAAAAGGTAGTGTGCCCCTATCTGATATGTTGGTTGTCACTTTTCTTTAAAAAAATCTCTATAAATTTTTTGCTTTACGTATTTAAGGAGGTTACTTTTAAATTAAAAAAATATTATGTTTATAATATATTAAGGAAAGTCCAATTTTATATATTCCCATTTTATCTGATATGTTGGTTGTCACTTTTCTTTAAAAAAATCTCTATAAATTTTTTGCTTTACGTATTTAAGGAGGTTACTTTTAAATTAAAAAAATATTATGTTTATAATATATGAAGGAAAGTCCAATTTTATATATTCCCATTTTATGTATTTTCTTTTAGAAGAGAAAATATAAACTTTTTAGGATTTGGTTTCTTATACATCAAGAATTTGTCTAACCTACATATACTTCAGTTTTTCTCTAGTAGACACACAATATAGGAATATATTGTTTATACTTGTTCATTTTTTCCCTAGTTGTTCACTTAAGCAATTTCATTTCTACTACTACAATTAAATTCTTCGTATTCTTCGGTTCATCTATTAGAATAATTTCAGGTACAAGATTACAAATCAATAAATATTTTAGGCTTTTTCATTTTTTTATTATATATTTGCTACTTTCTTAGGTTATTAATATGATTTCCTTAATGAATTCGTCTTTAAATATATATATATATATGATTTTGCTACATTTATTATACTAATATATTTATTTAAATTGATTCGATTTTTTTATTAGATCTTCAGATGAGTAATCCATCAACAATCGATGGATTTTTCAAAAGAATTAAAACCTCACAAGCCGGTTCATCTTCGTCAACATCTAATATCAATATTTTAGCTTATAAAAATCAATCCACGGAATCTCCAACAAATGATATTAACCAAGATAATAAATCTTTGGTGTGTGACCCAAGATTACATTGACAAATATGGGATAATCTCGTCAGTGAACGTGACGAAATTCATCAAGCTTATATTAAAGCTGGTCCATTCCAACCCATTTGTGAGGTCCTTATATTTTGATTGGCTTATTTCGTTGACAAACCATATTTGGGGATGTCTATGTAATGGGTAGCTTAGGTTCTTGTTGACAAGCATCCCGGTGACTTCAAGAGTAAGAACGAAAGGTAAATCACTTGACTTACCTCTTGAAGAGATTAGTTGCACACACACACACTTTTCATGCATGATTTATTCATCTTGCATTTGTGCTTCAATTCTTATATGTGTGCATTCTTCACACTTCACACTTGCACCTCTTTGTTGGATTTTGTTTTGTGATAGTGTCTAGTAATTCGTTTCCGTTTGTGTGATCGGAAACGTGCTTGCACGATAGTGTGCATGTCTTAGCACGATGGTTGACCATTTAAGAAGGTCATATTCTTCTCTTGGATAAGTTTTAGTTTTGGTTTGGTTGTTTGGTGTAAAGTGTTTAGTTTCAAAAGATTAGATTTCAATGATTTAAATGATTTTCAAAACTGATCTCTGTATGGTCTTGTGACCATAACTTTTTATAAAAAGCTTTGAAATGAGTTTTGAAAATTTCTCTACAAACTCGACATCCATACATTTCCAACGGTATATTATTCGTAATATTTCATGACCGTTTAGATTGGTTTTGAAATCTTCAAAGTGACCACCAAAACAAGGCAACTCTGTTGTTATCTGTTTCTAACCTTTGGTCACTCAATTAACCACAACTTTTTCTATAGTTATCGAAATGTTATTCCGTAAAATGGAGTAGAAAGTAGACATCTTTACCTTTCCAAAGATATATCATACGAAAGGTTTTGATGCCGTTTGTTCATGTTTTGAGGCACTTGAAGTTGAAGTTGATGCATTGTCACGTCCAAACTGCTATATGCTCGCCCTACGTACAGTGTGCACCTGATTGATTTTTTAAACTGCTGTATTCCCACCCAAAAGTCGCTGTTCATACAGCCGTTGTCAGAGAATTTGTTCTTCACTTTTCAAGTGACCCGCTGTACAACCGCCCTACGTAGAGCGGGTGTACATTGGTCAAGGTGAATTTTTTAAAAAATTTATCAAAACGTCGTAGCGTCAATTAGATATCATATATATATGCCTCTTTGTCCTAAGTTTAAAATCATATTTTTAACTTAGAGTATTTTCCAAGAGAGAAAATCATCCAAGAACCCATCTTTGATTACACAAACTCAATTCCATGTGCATCAAACATCATCTAAGCATCATCTAGGATCATCTAGAATGTATCTATGCATGAGTCTTCTTCAACACACTTGACTTGGTAAGTTGAACACCATCTATTCATTTTTTTTTTGTTCTTACTTAGCAAGAAATATCATTTTTAACTTGTATTCATTAAAATTATATTCTATTTACAAGATTGAGATTATGTGTTGATTAATTGAGTTGTTTGTGAGAGCTAGGCTTTCATGTTTATATGACATCTAGCTAAGTTAATCTCATTGATTGATTGAGATTGTTTGACAGGCTTATGCATGATTAGATTAGCATTTATTGTTTGACTAAATGCTTCGTTTCAACCACATAAATATATGTTAAGTATGAGTTAAATACTTTGTGATACATATTGTTGATTAATTGTGGTTGGTTGTGATAGCTAGTATCTAGGATTGGTTATCCTTTACATAACTAAGTTGTATGCCATGACATATAGCATTATTGATATCTAGGAATGTTCTCATTGACATCTTAAAATCCTAGATAAGCATTTAGTGTAACCTAGCATTATTTTCATCTTGAATATCATAATATTCACATAGGTTGATTGATCTCTTTATTAAGAACTAAGTTTTATGACTACGGTGGAGTAGTGCGCAAGTAAGTGGTCTAGGTTCGCTATTAAAGGCCCGTAAGATAGTAGTGGTGGGTTAGTGACCGTGTACGATTTGACGATGGTCAACCTAGGTTGTAAACATCATTATAAGTGGATCAAGTGTGACTAGCTGAATAGCTCGTGGCTTTTCCTTGTTGAAGGTTTCCACGTAAAAATCAAGTGTTCTTTAATTTCCGCATTTAAAACTAGATTTTATTGTTTGTTGAATTGGGGTTAATCTTGTAATATTGACTAATCCGAAAAATTTAGTAATAATCGATTTAACAATCCATTCACCCTTCCCCATCTAGGTTGTATTAGACGCACACATTATTTGTTTCACCATTCTTGACCATTACTGATTGATTCACTTATACACTTTGTGTACCCCATTTCCTTGTCCTTTTGTGTTCGTTTCTTAGGTAAAACCATGTTTCTAAGAATTTAAATGAGTTGTACAGGGTCAAGTTAGATTTGGAGCTTAATGATCTTGGATGGTGCTGAAGTGAAGAACAAAAGGGCAATAATAAACACAGAGGCGACCTCAATGCAAGCCCACCTAAGGTCGCCCTAAGGTCGCTATTGTCTCGGGTCCAACCCTTTCAAACAAAGCAAAAAGGCGACCTTAAGGCAAGCCCTACCAAAGTCGCCCCAAGGTCACTATTGTCTCGGGTTCAACCCTTTCAAACAGAGTAAAAAGGCGACCTCAAGGCAAGCCCAACTAAGGTTGCCCTAAGGTCGCTATCGTCGCGGGTTCATCAGACTAAGCAAATGGCAACCTCAAGGCGACCTCAACAAGGTCAACCCAAGGTCGCTTTCGCCTCAGGTTAGCAAGTTTCAGGTCGCCCCAAGCTCGCCCTTTTGCCCAAAAAATGCTTTATCTTAGGAATTTACTTCCCTGCTCCTGACCTAATTCATTCCCCTATATAATCTGTAAGTTCCTCTAGTTTGAATGGCTTATTTCGGTGCCGAACCACAATTGGGGTTTGAAATGTAAGGGTAGCTTAGTTATTTAATTGTTGGTGATCAAGCTCAACAAAAGCCCTCTCAAGACCTCAAGATGATAAACACTTCAAAGGTAAATCACTTGTGCTTAATTTACATTGAAGAGACTTAGTTGCACACACACACTTCTCATGCTTGCATATGTATTCATTGCTCTTGTGTGCATTCTCTTCACTCTTCACACTTGCACATATTTCACATTTAGACTAAGAGTGAACTGTCTTTGAAAAGAGAAAACTTCTCTTTATCGCTGCCTGTATCGCTCCTGGTACACATGCATGGGCAACAGTCATTGTCAGGTGCAATGCCTACTGTTTTGCACGATGCACTTGCCTCTGGGGCGGCCCCCACAGCGGTGGTTCTCAATACCTACACGCTTTGCATACTGTGGCACCGACACCCTGTCCATACCGCGGTATGCGCAGCAGTTGTAACGGAGTTTGGTTTTAAAAAATTACCAAAACGGTGTGGCTTCAAGGGGATCACTTATATAGGTGCTTTTTGTCTTTAGGTCAGCCTACATGAGTTCAAAATCATATTTTTAACTTAGAACATTTTAAAGAGAGAAAATCTTCCAAAGAACTCACCTTTGATCACTCAAAACCATTTCCATGTGCATCAAACTTCATCTAGCTTCATCTAGTATGCTTTCTTGTATGGGTTTTCTTCAACACATGTGACTTGGTAAGTTGAACACCATTTAATCTATTTTTGTGTTCTTCCTTAGCAAGAAATCTCATTTATTACTTGTATGCATCTAGATTAGATTTTAAATACAAGATTAAGATATTGGTGTTAAATGATTGAGTGTTGTATTGTGATAGCCATTGCCTAGGATTTTTTTATCTATGATAGCTATGTTGTATACCATGTCATATAGCAATATTGATATCTAGGATTGATTATTTACATATTTAATCCTTAGATAAGCATTTAGTGTAACCTAGCATTACTTGCATCTTGAATACCATGATATTCACTTAGGTTTTTGATCTCTTCATTGAGAATTAAATCTTGTGGCTAAGGTTGCTTAGTGCGCATGCAAGTAGGTCTAAAATCGCTACTAAAGGTTTGTTGGGTAGTAATGGTGGGTTAGTGACCATGCAAGGTTTGACGGTGGTCAACCTAGGATGTAAACATCATTACAAGTAGTGGATTTGAAGACCGTGTGTGGCCCGCATAGTAGCCCTTTAGTTTTTCCGTGTTGAGGGTTTCTCACGTAAATCAGTCAACTTGCAATTTATTGTTTTCCGCACTTAGATTAAGTTGATTGTATTTTTGACTAGTTTGGGGTTTTTATTGAATATTGAATAATTAAGATAATTTGGTAATTAACTTGATTAAAATCTATTCACCCCCTCTAGATATATTTAGCACACCGTTATAATTGTTTACATATTTACATATTCCTCTTTACCTTCCTAAAATCCTAAACATCTACCACATAATTTGACCACATCTATCATCACTTCTTATTTTTGGGCAATAGGGAATTGAAGAAGATCGAAGAAGAAGAAGAGCGAAAGAAGAAGAGAAAGCTCTCCACATAGTTTTCTCTACAACTCTTTCTCTTTCATTTTCATTATAGAGCTATGTATTTATTTGCTTATATATGTTGTATGGCTTATTCTTGTAGTATGAGCTAAATTTCTAATGCTAAGACTTGATGAAACCCAACCCTTGACTTTATATATATAGACTACTGAATTTATCCTAGTGTGCTTGTGTTATGTATTGATGTTTTTGAATATTTAATGTTTTCATTAGATTGATCTCCTTTTGAATGATTTTTAGTTGTGTGTTATAAACTGATCGGAGACACACACACACGCACACACACCATGTTTGATGAAATGTCCTCTATGCATTTCTAGTTAGGTATACCTACCGAGGCTAGCATATGGGGCTCTTTTAAGTGTGCCAAAGTTCTTAATGAATTCATACATATATTCTGGGGTAATCGAGAGATATGTTTTGGGTATTTTTGGGTGTGATCTCTATAACTCGACTGAGAGTATAGGTTATTATCAAGTACACGAGTCTTGACCACTCCTAAAATGACACTTGCAATCGTACAAGGTCGAGAGTGTAGTACACTAACAAGTAAGGTTCGTTCCCATGAAGACTGAGTGATTGATTACCAAAATCTATTAACCAAATTGCTATTCAAACAATCAATAAAAGATGGTTTTCATATTTGAATTCTACAAATAAGCTAAATTATATTACTCAAACGGTTTGAAACCAAGATGGTAAAATAATGACAAACGATGAAATTGGATGTAATAATAAGATAAATTATGCTAACACTAGACTCCATCTCACCCTCTCCTAATTAACCTCTAGATTCACTTGTATACCCAATTTGTGCATGTGTAATTTGTAGACTCGTGTATCCGATAATAACCTCTACACTCGATCGAGTTATAGAGATCACACCCAAGCCTATCTCTCAATTACCACAGAATATATGTATGAATTCATTAAGAACCTTGGCACACTCAAAAGAGCCTTATACACTAGCCTTGGTAGGTCTACCTTACAAGACATGCATAGAGGACATTTCATCAAACACGGTGTGTGTGTGTGTGTCTCTGATCAGCTCATAACACACCACCGAAAACCATTCAAAAAGAGATCAATCTAATGAAAGTATTAAATACTCAAAAACATCCATACAAACCACAAGCACACAATGGATAAATAAGTGGTATATATATAAAGTCAAGGGTTGGGTTTCATCAAGTCCTAGCACTAGAAATTTAGCTTATACTACAAGAATAAGCCATACAACATATATAATCAAATAAATACATGACTCTATAATGAAAATGAAAGAGAAAGAGTTGTAGAGAAAACTATGTGGAGAGCTTTCTCTTCTTCTTTTGCTCTTTTTTTAATTCCTTATTGCCTAAAAACAAGAAGTGATGATGGATATGGTCAAAATATGTGGTGGATGTGTAGGATTTTAGGAAGGTAGTGGTGATGTAAGAGGAGTATGTTAAGATGATGGTTATGTGAATATTCTTGGGTAGGGGATGGTTGGTTAGGTCATAAAATATCAAAGGGTTATATAGGGGAATGAATTAGTTCAGGGGCTAGTAGGTAAATTCTTGAAATTTAACATTTTATGGGCAAAAAGGCGACCTTGAGGCGACCTAGAAGCGACCTGGAGGCTCTCTGGTCCAGAAAAGAGTTGCAAACTCGAGAGGAAAGCGACCTTGGGGCGACCTTGGTTGAGGTTGCTCATTTTTTCAGCTTCGCACACCGTTACAAAAAAAGCCATAACCTTCTCCAGAAAACTTGGAATCGTGATCTGTAAAAGCGTTGGAAAGTAGACATCTGGGGCTTTCCAGAAAAAAGGTTATACAAAATGTAGTTTGATCTAAGGAGGGGGATATGATCTCCGAAAGTTGAATGTTTTGCACGAAGATTTCTAATTTCAGCCCTTTAACTTCCGAAACTCTTCAATTGAGCTTAAACACCTTATTTTAGGGCATATAACCTACACAAGGCTCAAAAAACGTATTATATACAAAAGCACGCTCAAAACCGAGCACAAAAGCTAGGAAATAGGGACCCCAAACCTATCTTTTACTCATCCTTGAGCAAAACGAAATTAAAAACAAACGAGTTTATAAACCTAAACTTAGACTAAACAAACAATAAAAAGAACACCACTTTCATGGGTGACACGATGGCACTTAGCATGTACCACAAGCCTTTTAAACCCCTAGGCGATCCCTAGAGGACGAGTGAAGTCTCGTGAGGGTTTACAGAATGACACCCATAAATGTCTTTCCTACTGAGCCAACTATAGACAGAGATGCATTAAGGGGTAGACCGGAATGGAGGCACATGCATGCTAAAACCCTTAAGAGAAAGCTTGAGAAATGCAAGCTAAGGTGCTATAGCAAGAGAGATTGCAATTCCATTCTTCTTAGTGAACATAACTTCAAAAGCATCAAACACACGAGTCTTACGATAGCATTTCGCCTCGACTCTATATCTTTTAGGATCTCTCTCATTTTACCACTCAGAACCTAAGCTCACTCAACAAACATATGCGGTTGGAAATAATAAACAAGAAATTTTCAAATTTTACAAGCATATTATAAATTTTTGAAAAACCGTTAATATTTAAATGCAATTAGACCATAAGAACGGATTTGAACATTAGGAACAAGAGTAGAGACCCATTTGATACCTTCATCAACAAGCTAAGACCCCTCTTAAAGATCAATTTGGACTTCTTTTAAGTTCAAGTGAGGTTATGGTGAATTGGTGGTGGAGAGGATAGGTGGGTTTGGTATTGCGGATTAGTTACCGATTATGCTTAAGATTCTATTTGGCACGCTTTTCACAATTATAACGTTTAGGCATGAATTATCAATTAGACACTTTGTGCTATATGAAGTTGCTTTACATTTTAGCAACTTTTAAACTTTAGAGATTATAAGGCTTTTTGTGCTATTCCTTTTCTTTTAGCACTTTTTTTAAATAATAAAAAAAAAAATCATACATTTAAAGCCTTATTCTTTGCACACTTAACACATTTAGCATGAGTATATGCTACTTTTACAATTTTGATTTTCTTGAGCTTCATTTTGTAAAGGGGGTGGTCTAGTGTTTAGGTAAAATATGGTGATGTGTATGATATGAGAGGATATAGTGATAAGGTTTAGTGTGTAGATCAACATTGACAGGACATTCAAGCACACACATAAGGCAAGAGACATGTTTGGGACATTTATAGTGACTAACACACATAACCTACGTCTTTTCCAAAGGCATGAGTCAAGCAAGCAAACAAAGGCAAAGACTATGGTGATGCTCTTTAGATGGCGTTCTTTAATGCCCAAAGTATGGTGTGAGGTCCTTTTTATTTATGTTTAATTATCTAAAAGAAGAGTGTTTAAGATATGATAATAAAAATTTACACTCATAAGGACGCATATAAGCTTTGACCTCACATGGGTAGTCTCCATTAATGATTTAGACATCTTAGGCGCGATATCCAATCACTAATACACGTTCGAGTCTGGTAGGATGCTTGCAAACAATGTAGTGTAGTTTTAACTAACACAACCTTTGCCTAGACTCAGGGGGACAAAACATGCAAAGATTGCCTCCAAAGGCACAACCCAAAAGCATCTCATTAAGTTAGACAATGCTCTAAAATTTGGCTCAAAGTAGGAGAACGAAAAAAACTTGACTCTACAAGCACACAATCATGCAGAAATTGAAAAAAAAAATTGAACAAATCAAACAACAAACATGCAGTAAAATAGAATGACACACGATGGTCATTGGACGGCCGCACCCCTAAACCTAAATGAAACATTGTCCCTAATGTTTGCACCAATAAGCGGATTAGACAATATAAGCTTAGAAGTAGGAGGGAGACCAAACGCACTCTTACACTAACATAATCTCAACCTAAAATATTGGCACAATACAATGCCGCACACTTAATCTAAGCAAGAAAAAATAAGACTCAACAAAAACACAAATTTTTTTTTTTTTAAAAAAAAAAGCTTAAAATTAGAAGAGTTACCTAGGTGGGTTGACTCCCACCAAGCGCTGGGTTTAATGTCTCGGGTAGACGCATTTCACACCTCTCATCAAGCTGGACCATCGGTTGGTGCAACATAATCGCCACCTCTCAACTTTTGTGAGGCATAGAACATCTTCACACAAAATCCGTTCACTATTCTTGTTTGATCCACTATGAACGCTTTCTTCCTTTTATCCCTTTTATCCAATTGCTTCTCAATTTTTACCAAAGGAGTCACTTGGGTTTTGTTCATAACTGCATGAGAGTCCAGTTTCTGGCTATATCTTCTTTCTTGAAGCATTATGAACCACACTAGAATTATGAGGCTCTTTCGGAATGTCTTTTCTAAAAACTTCCCTTACAGGATCAACAACCTCAACTCTTAAACATGTTTGGGGTAGTGAAGAACTCTTATCAGCCTTGAACTGATCAAGCCAAAATTGGTATGATTTTGGCCCTCATTTCCGTTTCTTTTTGCTTGATTCTCGGGCATTTCCCCGTGTTTAATGTTGTTAAATTGAGTGTTTCAGGTTTTATTAGGTTTCAGAAGCAATTGAGATGAAGGTGGAGGACTTGTGCAAAAATGTCTCACAAATGAGAAGAAACAGGGCATTTTCGCCACTTGGGCAAAGGAGGTCGCCACTTGAGCGCCATGGCGACAGAAGAGTTCCCAAAGGCATCAAAAGGTCGCCACTTGGGCGCCACTTGAGCGCCATGGCGACAGAAGGTCACAAAAACAATCAGGTGGGGTCGCCACTTGGGGTCGCTCTGGCGACCTCCCTTGCAAGTGGCGACCTAGTGCACTCAAGGCATGGTCGCCACTTATGGTCGCCAGAGCGACCTTGATGCACAAAGGGCGACCTCTTCACATTTCCAAGGTCGCCACTTATGGTCGCCAGAGCGACCTAGAGGATACAAGTGGCGACCTCTACACATTTTGGTCATGTTCGCCACTTGACAAAGAGCGAGAAAGATGGTTTTCAGAGCGACCTTTTCATCTAACCGTTTTACGCTCCATGGTCGCCATAGCAACCAAATAGCGACCAAGGCTCCACATCAGCGAATCAAGTCGTTACCAGTACATGTCCATGAGTGAGTATATATATGGAGCGTCTCTTCATTTTCAAAGGATCGAAAATCAGAGAGAAAATTCAGAGAACTCAACCTCAGATCTAGATCATCATCCATGGCACATTTTTCATCATCCTCCATTTCTCTCCTTGAACTCATCTAATCCACCCAACCCTCAACACAAAACCTTGATTACTTCACTACATCATTCCTCATCCCACCATTTCTCCACCAAAATCCTTAGTAACTTTCCACCAAAACACCCACATTCCAAGACATTTCCTCAACCTCCATTCCTTGCATCTAGGAGCATAGAGGAGAAGAAGGATTAAGCTTAAAGAAGGTGACCCAAGGGTTATTTCCTTATCATTTACTTCTTTTCATTTATTGCAATTATGTGTAACTAAACCCCTAATCTAGGGGATAGATTTGAGGAACAATTGGTTGTGGGTTTAGTCTAGCTTGTAATGAATCTCTTATGTGTTCTATTCATTCAATTTAATTAGATTTCATTCATTATAATTGACTTGTATATCACTTGTTGATTGCTATCTTGAGTGGAATAATTTGTTATATATTCACATGTGGATTGACAATCTTTGTGTGATTAAGAACCCATTGGATAGGATAGATTAGTGGTGGGTATATCAACCCCACCAATCTAAGCCTCTAAGTGGTTAACATAATGAGATTGGTACATTAATGATGCTAGTAGCTTACCCACATCCAAGTGTTAATCGATCTATTCCCTAGTTCTCTCATTAATTGATTTTATCACTATTCTTATCAAGGTGTTGAGTATTCTATTTTTCATAACATTTTTGTGTATTTTCATTTGAGTAGTTTAGCATTGGTGGCTTTAGAAACCACACATTTATCAAACTCTATGATTTGTTTTATTGTTCTAAGATTAGTCAATTTATCTAATTAACACTCCATTCCCTGTGGAACGAACTTGCTCATTATTTTGCTATCAAATCACATTTTAAAAGGATTAAGTGGCTTTAAAAGAGTTTTCAAGAATCAACCAAAAACTATTATTTTTACTATTTTGCTGAGTACACAAACGACCTCATCATGAACATGTTGAACACAACCTCATCATCTTCAACCCTCAATGTCAACTTGTCTTCTTTGTGATAAACCAATGCTCCACAAGTTTTCAAGAATGGCCTCCCAAGAATCAACGGGATCTCAATATCTTCTTCCATTTCTAAGATTACAAAGTCAACCAGGAAGTAGAATTTACCCACTTTTATCAAAACATCTTCTATAACTCCGTGTGGGTGCTTGATAGATCAATCCGCTAATTGAAGAGTCACTCTTGCAGACTTGACTTCACCCATTCCTAGTTTTTTGAAAATTGAGTAAGGCATCAAGTTAATGCTCGCTCCTCAATCTATCAAAGCTCTCCCAATTTCCATAGCTCCTGAAATAATTTATAGGCGTGTATAAATGACCTATAGGGGGGGTGAATGAATTGTTAATCCGATTAGTTACCAATTTTTTCGATTAGTTAATATTCAAAAATAAACTCAATTTAATGAAAATACAATCAACTAAATTTAAGTGTGGAAAACAATAAATTGCCCATTGACTGATTTACGTGAGAAACCCACAGTCCTCAAACCCACTATTTATAATGATATTTACAACCTAGGTTGCCCTCAACCATTCTCGGTCACTAACCCACCACTACTACCCTGCGGGCCTTTAATAGTGATCCTAGACCCACTTGCTTATGCAATAAGCAACTTAGTCATAAGGCTTTACTTTTCAAAGAATAGATCAATGATGAAGCCAAAATTGGTATGATTTTGGCCCTCATTTTTGATTCTTTTTGCTTGATTCTCGGACATTTCCCCTTGTTTAATAGTGTTAAATCGAGCGTTTTAGGTTTTCTTAGGTTTCAAGAACATTTGGGAAGAAGATGAGGACTTGGGTGCAAAAAAGCTCACAAATAGGTGAAATAGGGCATTCTAGCTATTTGAGCAAGAAGAGGTCGCCACATGGTCGCCATGGCGACAGAGGAATTATTCAGAGCTATAGAAGGTCGCCACAAGGTCACCATGGCGACAGAAAAGTTGCAAAACAATCAGGTGGGTCGCCATTTGAGGTCGCCATAGCTACGTACTCTTGTAAATGGCGACCTCACATTTTTACCTCATGGTCACCATTTGTGCTTGGAAGCGACCTTGGGTGGCAAATGGTAACCTTATTAGAAATTGTTCAGGGTCACCACTTGCTCTAGGGCGAAAAAGATAATGTTCGTGGCGACATCTGCATCTAACCGTTTTATGCCCCAAGGTCGCCATCGCAACAAAATGGCGACATTTGCACCACATTAGCGAATCAAGAAGTTATCAGTACATGTCCAAGTGACAGTATAAATACAGAGGCCCTTCGTCTTTAGGAAGGATCCAACACCTTTGAGAGCACAAATTTTACTAAGTTGAGATCTAGATTTCTCCTCCATTGTTCATCTGTTAGGTTTTTGGTTGATGTTGGCATATATTCCATATCAAAACGTGTTTATCTTGTAAATGTTTATGTGGTCATGTTGATGATGATACAAAGCTTCAAAGAAAGATTTGACTACGGTACATACAAGATGATGGCTTGCTAAGAGGAAATAAGCTTCATTGCTCATCAAAGGTATAATCGACCTCATTCCTCTTACAAGGCATAGGCACACACACACAAATCATTAATGAGTGTCCCTGCATTGTTGTGCACCATTTTTGTAACACATTCACATGATTTTGTATGCTCATGCATTGAACTCAAATGCTCATACATTTTAGAGTTGCATGTTCTAGGACTATGTCTAGGAAATGGCATTCATATGTGAACTTGTGTTTGTATGTTTGTGTTTCTTGTGTTTTGGACTTGTAATAGTGCTTAATTGATTCCTTATTGAGTCCCGGCCATTTCGGTTACTCATACGTTAAGTTTCGAGTCCAAACGATGTAGCTACGCTACTTTTCGTTCTCATTCGTTGAGTTGTGTTCGTCATCATTTTCCGAGATGAATTCTCAACCATTTTTCAAAGTTTCATAGTCGTTGTTGTGCGTGAGAGAGTCACGGTTCGTAATCCAAAAACAGATTCGAATTCGGAGTTCGGATGCCCAAATACGGCTGAAGAACGTGAGAGGTGCGCGAGGAGGTCGCTTGGCCAAAAGCCAAGCAAAGGGTGGCCACGTGTGGACCACGTGTGCCACATGGCCAGAGCTCCTCTCTGGCCACGTGTGGCACACGCTGGCCACACGTGGACTTGCCAAAGTCCCTCCAAAATTTTGGACAATTTTGCCCCTCCTTCAATTGTTTTTAAATCCCTCCAATTCCCTCTATTCTTTTCCAAGAAGAAAAAGTGTGAAATCCCGTCTATGATTTTCTCCCAAATTTTCTCAACTTCCAAACACCATAACTTTCTCATACGGAGTCGGAATGATTCAAGTTGGAGATTGTTCGTATTCGAGTCCTCTACCTTTTCCAAGTGGTTGTGCAGCTGTTTGATCGATTTTCTGACAGATCTCCTCAGAAAAATGAACCAGCTCTTGTAATTGAGGTAGAGTTCATAACTTTGTGATTTCATCTTTTTTAACCTCCAATTTGCTTGGGGTTTCTTCTTCTATATGTATATGTTTGTTTAGTGAATGCTATAGAGAAAGGTAGCTTCATAATCAACCTAATTGAATAGTCTAATTAGAGACACATGTTGACTAGAATCTTTGATTCTTTGTTTTTAACATGATTGAGAATTGTATTGTGATTAGATTGATATCTAGGATTGTTTGAGACTTGATTGACCAAGTTTATGATTAATAATCCTTTCTATGTGACTTTGATCCATGATTGATGAAATCTAGGATTAGAGCCTTTTTATATGTTTTTAGAGATATATAGGATTGATTTGTTTTTAACATGTCTCCTATCTCTAAATCTTTGGCTAGAATAATTGTTGAATACATTTTATGATTCTAGCATTTTTGATGTATGTTTATGACATCTTGAACTTGTGCCTTATGAATATGAAATTGTTCAAGTGTTGTTTTGTATGAATGAATCTAGAAGTTTTATGTGTTAATTGTATTCACATGCTCTAGGTTTTCATTCATGATTTTGCATCTAGATTTCTATTGCTTGTGTTTTCACATCTCTAGATCTAGTTGTTCCATGGAATGTATTGATCACATGTTCTATGTTGTTTTGATTGATTGCATCACTTGCATTCACATGATCACACTAGGAAGTCCTTGTAAAAGGCATGAAGTCTTGGCTAGAGTTAGGATGACTCGGATAGCCAAGCAAGAAGTCTTGCCTAGAGTCGGGAGGACTTGGATAGGTAAGCAAGAAGTCTTGTCTAGAGTCGGGAGGACTTGGATAGACAAGCAAGAAGTCATGGCTAGAGTCGGGAGGACTTGGATAGTCATGCATGGGAGGCTTTCTAGAGGCAGGTGTGCCTTATATAGAGAGTTGGCTTATATATTGGTAGGCCCGGGTGTTTGGTTAGACATAGAGTCTGATAGAGCGGGGTACATGGGATGTGTATGCACTCTTGAGGAATTTCTAATCTTCCAACGATGTTGGTTTTGGTATGAGTTCCAATATGTGGTGGTTTACATCATTGAGGGATTTTGTATCTTCCAATAGGGATTGGGTAAACATAGACTCCACATGGGTTGGTGACTAGGATTGGTCATTTTGTGGAATTTCTAATTTACTTTCCAAGTATATATATAAGTACCCAATGGTTGTAATTCAACCCGTGGATGTTTCCTCCTTGGAGGTTTTACCACGTTAAAAAATCCCTTGTGTTAATTCTTCCTATCTCTCTCTTTTATATTTGTTTATGTATATGTTGTTATCTTGTGACACATCAATTACTTGTGAAGTATATTGATACAAGATTTTATGTAGTGTGATTTGTAAATATATTCTTTTGATCATATTTGTAAATACATTTTCTTTTGTATATTGTTTAGAATTTTATGTATAGCAATATTTGTATATACTTGTAATGATTGAACATATATTCATATACAAGTATTCTTGCTAATTGTTTTTGTATTTTCTTTATACCTCATACAACATATTGATACTTAGACAATGTATGAATGATCACATGATAACTTGTCTTAGTATGATTCCGTGATGTTTATGTTGTATGTAAGGCTACCTTGAGGGACAAACGTAAGTTTGTTCAAGGGATTGAAATTAGGCGAAAAACCTATTCACCCCCCCTCTAGGTACGTCTTAAGCAATTTAACCTTGTTTGTATACTTTCAATTGGTATCAGAGCGTCGTCGGACGGCACTCGACGAGATCCGGGTTATACTTACAAGTGAATTGCTTAGGTTTTTGCTAGTATGGTTTTCCAAGATGATGTGATGACCGAAGGGGCTTCGAATTCTAGGCCTCCTCTTCTCAAGGGTCACAACTACGGGTTTTGGAAATTGAGGATGAAGGCATACATTCGCTCTATTGATGAGAGAGCTTGGATGACCGTTGAAGAAGGTTATCTTGCTCCCAATAAGATTGAGAATGGTGTGACCGTTTCCAAGCCTAGGAGTGAGTGGTCTACTAATGAGTTTGAGTTAGCAAAATGGCATCATCAAGCGGTGAATGCTATTTTCGGAGGTGTGGATAGTAGACAATTTAGCTACATCCAAAATCTAGAAACCGCTAAGGAGGCATGGGATGCTCTCCGGGTCACTAATGAAGGGACTAAAGCGGTGAAGAAGTCTCGTCTTCAATTGCTCACTTCCCAATTTGAGATGTTGCAAATGGGTGAGGAAGACAAGTTTGTTGACTTCCAAGACAAGCTACTAGACATCGCTAACAAGTGCCAAGCACTTGGTACTCCTATCTCCGGAGAGAGGCTAAATTGGAAGATTCTAAGATCTTTGCCAAAACGGTTCAAGGCCAAGGTTACCGCTATTGAAGAGAGCAAGGATGTCGATGACATGAGCTTAGATGAACTATTAGGGTCTCTTCAAACTTTTGAAACGTGTATGAAACCAAAGGCTAAGAACAAGGGTTTAGCTCTCAAGGTTGTGAAAGAAGCTAGTAGTAGCGAAGAGGATGAGGAGATGGCATTGTTAGTAAGGAAGTTTAGGAAGTTCTTGAAGAAAGGAGCCAAGCCATATGGCAAGTATTCAAGAGACAAGGAGGTCAAGAAATCCTCTACTCCACCTCATGAGAGGAGTGGCCATGTCAAGAGCAATAGAAAGGTTCAATGCTTCAAGTGCAAGAAGCTTGGACATTTTGCTTCGGATTGTCCTAGTGGAGATTCTAAGAAGGACAAGAAAGGAAAGGCTATGGCGGCCACTTGGAGTGAAGATGATGATTCTAGTGATGAGAAGAGCTCAAGTGATGAGTCTTCAAGTGAAGAAGAGCTAGTGAGCAACTTTGTTGACTTCATGGCTTCTTATTCATCTCTAGATGATACAAGTCAAGATTCTTTGGAAGATAAGGTTGATTCAAATCATCAAGTGTGTCTAAATGAGAATCCTACTTATGATGAACTTTTGGCTAAGGTAAAGAGTCTTGAAAAGAAGTTGAAGATAGCCTTAAGTGAGGTAGATGAGAAAAATGATTTGATCAATATACAAGTGGATGAGTTTGTTGCTACAACTCGAAGGCTCTTGTGTGAAAAGAATGCTATTGCCAAGAAGCTTAGTGAAGTTGAAGAGGTTGTTCTTGAAAGGGATAGGATCATCTCTAATTTGAAACTAGGAGGCTCAAGTGACGCGGTAGTCGAGGAGAAGCTCATAGAAGCATCACTTCCTACAAGCGAGGTCATAGTTGACAAGAAAGCTCCTAGGAAGAGACGTTCCAAGATCAAGAACAAAGTTAAGAACAAGGTACTCCTTGACACTTCCACTTCCACTTGTGTTTCTCCCATTCCGGAAGGTAAAATCTCTTCTTTTGTTCCCATATGTCATTTTTGCAATACCATAGGTCATATCAAGCCCAAGTGCTATAAATTCATTGAATATTGCAATATGGAAAATGCATCTAGGAATAGAGAGATTGCCTATAAGCTCAAGCATGCTAAAGCTTTTGAATATGGAAAGCATGTTAATGATTCAATGCATGTTAAGAGTTCTCGGAATGTGAAGAATAAAAATCTTGTTAATATTGACAATGCACATGGTGCTAACAATGTTGGAAAGAAGAGTATTAATGATATTATTGTAAATCAAGTTGTGGAAGAACTTTACTCTAGATTCAACATTGTTGTCAATAAGAATCTTGATGATGTTTTTGTTAAATCACCCAAGACAAAGTTTGTCAAGGGTGAGTGCTCTTACCAATAGTGTAAGTTGCACATGTGAGTTAGCTTTGAGATTAGTGTCTTGTTGTTAAGAAGCTTAGCATTTTTGCTTAGTATCTATACAACTTGACATGAACTTGGCTATCTTACATTCTTTGATATGATTGTCAAAATTTGTTGATTAACTTTTGAGAAGTTGCATATCATGTTATCTATATGGTGATAATCTTTGTTAAGACTTTTAGAGAAAGTCATTTTTGTTTGTTTGAGTTGAAATGCTTAGCCTTTAGTCTCTTGGAATCGACACACCTATAACTTGTAGTCATGAGGACATACAAGCCAAGAGGACTCATAAAAAGGGTGAAGGTCTTGCATTTGATGGAATTAGCTTGCGAAGGTATATCTTATATCACATTGCTTGCTTATCTATATTTCATCTCTCAACTCATTGTTTTAACACTTCTTGTAGCATGTCATACTTGAGAACTAATATAGTGTTTATATGGTCCTCGTTGACATTTGCTTGTCTAAGATCTTTTGGTGATAATTGTTCACAATGATCTTTTGGTGAAGTGTGTTATTATTTGTTTGATTGTTGAGTGGCAAGTTTTTGAAAAATATGCTTCATATTCTTTGAAAGCTACTCTCTTGAGAAGTAGAGATCTTAAGTAAGTCTCATTACTTGCTGTTTGATCATGTGCTTTTAAGCCTTAAACTTGGTTTCAAAAATGCACTTTGCTTCTCTTATATGGTTTGTTATGTTGTTGAGTTTGATATATGTGTGAGTATTGGATACTCTTGATGTTCTATAATTAGTACATTTAAAAATGACCTTTGGTTTGTATCCATTTGCTTCGGAAATATAGTACTCAATGAGAACCCTCTTGGAAAGGGCTACACATATTGATTGTGAAGCCGCCCAATGTTGGAAAGGGCTACATCTTTATGATGAGTGAAAGCCACCAAGAGGTGTATAAGTTTTTGTTAGAAAAATCAAAGTAGAGTTGAAAAGAATCAATAAAAAAAAAAAACTTTGATTCAAGCCTAAAACAAAAACAAAAAGGCTATGGAGTATAGTTGAAAAATCAAATGAGCTCGGGTTGACAAATAGAAACGGGTAAACGAGCCACTTGCACACACATCGCTCACATATTGAAAACTATTCTCTTTAAAAGCAAAATTCGGATGAAAACCGGTTTGACTTTTTTATGGAAAGTTTAAGGATGGATAGTGATTGAAAATGTTTGCATGTTTGATTACTAAACTACTTCATTTCATATTCTTGAAGCAAAATCTTCACACACTCACTTTTGCTTATATGGTATATTTGGTTCTCTAGCAATTTTTGAAGATATATGAGAGTGATTGAAAATCTAGATGTAACTCTCTTTGTTATATGGAGCTTATTTGGAAAAACTTTTGAATATTGCTTGAGATATGATTGTGTGATGATTTTTGTGAACAATTGTCTATCTAGATGTTAGATAGGGCATTTATCAAGGGGGAGCATAATATGCTATGTTTTTGTTCTCTTTTGTGATTTGTTCACATGATTCTTCAAGAAATTATTTGTTTGCATAATTTGTATTTTTGATAAATCTTAAGATGCTTTGCAATTGTTAATATGCATATTGATTTGTTCAAAATATAATAGTTTTGCCTTGCATATGTTTATTTGTTACTAACTTGGTTTGTTGGTTTCCCCTCATTTTTTTTTGTTGTTAGTATTTTTTTTTGTGTGATACAAGGTCATGGGAAAAGCTAAGAAAGTTGGTGGTAACGTTTCTTCCATTCCTATTGACAAATCAAAGCCTACATCTTCTTCCAAGAAATCCAAAGCAATCAAGGTGAAGGATTTGGGGATTTTTGGATGCAAAAAGATTATTCAAGAAAGAGGTATAGATTTGAATTCTTGTATTAACTCTTATGTTCATGAGGCTATATGTGTAAGGAAGTGGAACTCTTGGATTGACTCAATGGGTATTGCAAATGAGACATTAGTGAGAGAATTCTATCATGAGTTCAAGGAGAGTACCACTATTGAAGATGCCGTCATGGTATTGAGAGGAGTTACTTTTAGAGTTTGTGCTTGGAAATTGAATAAATTTCTAGGTTTACCCATTGAGATAGAATCGGATTTCTTAGATGTTAGTGTTGAAGAAAATCTTGATTTGATGGGAAAAACTCTTTGTGATGATATTGATTTTATGTGGGGGAAACGTGCTTTCATTAGACAATGTGAATTAACCAAGATTAGTGCTTTTTGGCACTTATTTGTATGTGCAAATTTGATTGTCTCTACTAATGTCACCGAACTCAATAGAGAGAAAATTAGAGTGGTATATGCATTAGTGACTAGTAAACCCATCAATCTTGGACAAGTGCTTGTTGAACAAATTGAGAATGTTGCTAGTTCTTCTCGTTTGGAAAAGAAATTAGCATTTCCGGGATTTATTTCTCATTATTGTTTAGCCATGGGGTTGAAGGATCAAGAAGGTGATGTGTTTCTACCTCCTTTGGACAAGATAAGTGAGAAACATTTGTCTATCATGTCTTACAAAGGAAAGGGAGGACCTAATGATACTATTAGGCTTTTTGGTGAATCATGTGATTCAAGCCATACACTTAGTGCACCTATTCTTCCTTCGTGGGCTTTACTTTTGACAAATAGGGTTGAAAAGTCGGAGAGACAACTTGAGGAAGCACACCGGAAGATTGAAGAGCTAAATGCTAAAGTTGAGCTTCAAGATGAGAAGATCAAGGAATTGGAAAGAAATGCCTCTACTTCAAAGCATTATGCAAGATCATCAAATCGCTCAATCTTTCTTGGTGGTAAAAGAGACTGGAATGGCCTTAAGGTATATTTTCTCTTATTCTCTTTTCTTTGGCTTCATATCATGTCAAAAAGGGGGAGAATGATAGGGGAGATATAGGGGAGATACATGGTTGTTCTAGTTTTCTTATTTCTCAAGATGTTATATTTTATTGTATTTTGTTTTCTTGAACTATATGGCTTGTAATATTGGCTAGAATATTTTGTTTGATGGCATGTATTTAGGGGGAGCATACATGTTATCAATGTGGACTTTAATTGTGTTATTTTTCTTGCCAATATATATATTTTGCCATATGTGTTGTCTCTTGGAGATCTTTGTGCTTTCAAGCTATTTTATAGGTGATTTCAAGAGAAGACCAAGATGAAGTTCAAGACTTGTTATTGGAAATTTTGTCTTAGAGTGTAAATCAATGTACACATTATGACCAAATTTTCTTTGTAATTGTTTTAGTATTTGTATAGGGGTTTTGACATGGAATTTGCCAAAGGGGGAGATTGTTAGGTTTTTGGTTGATGTTGGCATATATTCCATATCAAAACGTGTTTATCTTGTAAATGTTTATGTGGTCATGTTGATGATGATACAAAGCTTCAAAGAAAGATTTGACTACGGTACATACAAGATGATGGCTTGCTAAGAGGAAATAAGCTTCATTGCTCATCAAAGGTATAATCGACCTCATTCCTCTTACAAGGCATAGGCACACACACACAAATCATTAATGAGTGTCCCTGCATTGTTGTGCACCATTTTTGTAACACATTCACATGATTTTGTATGCTCATGCATTGAACTCAAATGCTCATACATTTTAGAGTTGCATGTTCTAGGACTATGTCTAGGAAATGGCATTCATATGTGAAATTGTGTTTGTATGTTTGTGTTTCTTGTGTTTTGGACTTGTAATAGTGCTTAATTGATTCCTTATCGAGTCCCGGTCATTTCGGTTACTCATACGTTAAGTTTCGAGTCCAAATGATGTAGCTACGCTACTTTTCGTTCTCATTCGTTGAGTTGTGTTCGTCGTCGTTTTCTGAGATGAATTCTCAACCATTTTTCAAAGTTTTGTAGTCATTTTTGTGCGTGAGGGAGTCACGGTTCGTAATCCGAAAACGGATTCGAATTCGGAGTTCGGATGCCCAAATACGGCTGAAGAACGTGAGAGGTGCGCGAGGAGGTCGCTTGGCCAAAAGCCAAGCAAAGGGTGGCCACGTGTGGACCACGTGTGCCACACGGCCAGAGCTCCTCTCTGGCCACGTGTGGCACACGCTGGCCACACGTGGACTTGCCAAAGTCCCTCCAAAATTTTGGACAATTTTGCCCCTCCTTCAATTGTTTTTAAATCCCTCCAATTCCCTCTATTCTTTTCCAAGAAGAAAAAGTGTGAAATCCCGTCTATGATTTTCTCCCAAATTTTCTCAACTTCCAAACACCATAACTTTCTCATACGGAGTCAGAATTGAGTGATTCAAGTTGGAGATTGTTCATATTCGAGTCCTCTACCTTTTCCAAGTGGTTGTGCAGCTGTTTGATCGATTTTCTGACAGATCTCTTCAGAAAAACGAACCCGCTCTTGTAATTGAGGTAGAGTTCATAACTTTGTGATTTCATCTTTTTTAACCTCCAATTTGCTTGGGGTTTCTTCTTCTATATGTATATGTTTGTTTAGTGAATGCTATAGAGAAAGGTAGCTTCATAATCAATCTAATTGAATAGTCTAATTAGAGACACATGTTGACTAGAATCTTTGATTCTTTGTTTTTAACACGATTGAGAATTGTATTGTGATTAGATTGATATCTAGGATTGTTTGAGACTTGATTGACCAAGTTTATGATTAATAATCCTTTCTATGTGACTTTGATCCATGATTGATGAAATCTAGGATTAGAGCCTTTTTATATGTTTTTAGAGATATATAGGATTGATTTGTTTTTAACATGTCTCCTATCTCTAAATCTTTGGCTAGAATAATTGTTGAATACATTTTATGATTCTAGCATTTTTGATGTATGTTTATGACATCTTGAACTTGTGCCTTATGAATATGAAATTGTTCAAGTGTTGTTTTGTATGAATGAATCTAGAAGTTTTATGTGTTAATTGTATTCACATGCTCTAGGTTTTCATTCATGATTTTGCATCTAGATTTCTATTGCTTGTGTTTTCACATCTCTAGATCTAGTTGTTCCATGGAATGTATTGATCACATGTTCTATGTTGTTTTGATTGATTGCATCACTTGCATTCACATGATCACACTAGGAAGTCCTTGTAAAAGGCATGAAGTCTTGGCTAGAGTTAGGATGACTCGGATAGCCAAGCAAGAAGTCTTGCCTAGAGTCGGGAGGACTTGGATAGGTAAGCAAGAAGTCTTGTCTAGAGTCGGGAGAACTTGGATAGACAAGCAAGAAGTCATGGCTAGAGTCGGGAGGACTTGGATAGTCATGCATGGGAGGCTTTCTAGAGGCAGGTGTGCCTTATATAGAGAGTTGGCTTATATATTGGTAGGCCCGGGTGTTTGGTTAGACATAGAGTCTGATAGAGCGGGGTACATGGGATGTGTATGCACTCTTGAGGAATTTCTAATCTTCCAACGATGTTGGTTTTGGTATGAGTTCCAATATGTGGTGGTTTACATCATTGAGGGATTTTGTATCTTCCAATAGGGATTGGGTAAACATAGACTCCACATGGGTTGGTGACTAGGATTGGTCATTTTGTGGAATTTCTAATTTACTTTTCAAGTATATATATAAATACCCAATGGTTGTAATTCAACCCGTGGATGTTTCCTCCTTGGAGGTTTTTCCACGTTAAAAAATCCTTTGTGTTAATTCTTCCTATCTCTCTCTTTTATATTTGTTTATGTATATGTTGTTATCTTGTGACACATCAATTACTTGTGAAGTATATTGATACAAGATTTTGTGTAGTGTGATTTGTAAATATATTCTTTTGATCATATTTGTAAATACATTTTCTTTTGTATATTGTTTAGAATTTTATGTATAGCAATATTTGTATATACTTGTAATGATTGAACATATATTCATATACAAGTATTCTTGCTAATTGTTTTTGTATTTTCTTTATACCTCATACAACATATTGATACTTAGACAATGTATGAATGATCACATGATAACTTGTCTTAGTATGATTCCGTGATGTTTATGTTGTATGTAAGGCTACCTTGAGGGACAAACGTAAGTTTGTTCAAGGGATTGAAATTAGGCGAAAAACCTATTCACCCCCCCCTCTAGGTACGTCTTAAGCAATTTAACATTGTTTGTATACTTTCATCATCTTTCCTCATCCTTCATTTTTATACTTGAACTCACCTATTTCCATCCAAACCTCAACACTAAACCTTGACTACTTACCTAATTCATTCCTTTCCTACCATTCTCTACACCCAAATTCCTTTGTCACTCTCCATTAGACACCAATACTTCAAGACACATCCTCTACTTCCACTCTTTGCATTAGGAGCATAAAAGGAAAGGAAGGATCAAGCATTAAAGAAGGAGGCCCAAGGGTGATTTCCTCATTTATTACTTGCTTTCCATTTAATTGCTAATATGTGTAACTAAACACTTAATCTAGGGGATAGATTTGAGGAACATTTGGTTGTGGGTATTAGCCTTAGCTTTGTAATGAATCTCTTTATGTGTTCTATTCATTATGTGATTGACTTGTATATCCACTTGTTAATTGCAATCTTGTTTAGAGTAATATGTTATACAATCATATTTGGATTAACACCCTTCTATGATTAAGAACCCATTGAATAGGATAGATTAGTGGTGGGTATATCAACCCCACTAATCTAAGCCTCAATTGGTTAACATAGAGAGATTGATCCATTAAAGTGGCTAAAAAGACATTACCCACACTCATTTGCTAATCAATCTATTCCCTAGCATTCCATATTAATTGTTTACATCATTTATCTTATCAAGGTTGTTGAGTATTCTATTTTTCATATCACTTTTGCAATTTCAATTTTAGTAGTTAACTTTGGTGGTTTATGAAACCACACATCTATCACATATCATGATTTATTTTACTTGTCTAAAGATTAGTCAATCTATATAACTTAGCACTCCATATCCTGTGGAACGAACTTGCTTACCATTTGCTATAAAATCACACTTTAAAGGATTTAAGTGGCTTAAAAGGGGTTTTCAAAGATCAAACTTATTACATCATTTTTGTGAGCACACGACGACTCATCAATCAACAACTTATGTGAATATTATGACAATATTCTTGAAACAAATATGGTGTGTTCTAATATTATCTAAAGGGGGGTGAATAGATTTTAATTCGGTTATTACCAAATTTTCACAATTAGTCAATTTTACAAAAATAACCACAATCTAGTTAATTCAATAAATCAAGTGTAAAATGGGGAATTTAAATGACGCTTGATTATTACGTGGAAACCTTCAACAAGGAAAAACCACGGCTATTATGTGCGCCACACACGATCCTCAAAATACTATTTCGAAAGGTGTCCATAACCTAGGTTGACCACGTCAAACCCTACACGGTCACTAACCCACCTCTTCTACCCACAGGCCTTTAATAGCAACCCTAGATTAATTTGCTTGTGGTCTAAGCAATCTTAGCCGTAAGACTTACTTCTCAATAAAGAAATTAAACAACCTAAGTGAATATGCAATGATATCCAAAATGCAATTTAATGCTAGGATACACTAAATGCTTATCTAGGATTATAAGATGTCAATTAAATCAATCCTAGATATTAATTGCTATATGTCATGGCATAAAACATAGCTATATAAGATAATCAATCCTAGGTTATAGCTATCACAGTACAACACTTAAACATTCAACACAATAATCTCAATCTTGTAAACTAGAATATAATCTAAGATCATACAAGTAATTAAAGAGATTTCTTGTTAAGTAAAACACTAAGATTAGATGAAATTAGAGAAAAACTTACCAAGTAATATGTGTTAAAGAAGACCCATGCATAGATGCACTCTAGATGATCCTAGATGATGCTAGATGAACTTATATGCACATGGAAATGATTTTGAGTGATTAAATGAGCAATCTTGATTGGTTTTTCAATCAAAAATCTCTCTTTCAAGAATAGGGTTCTTGGTGATCAAAGAGTGTACATTCAGAGAATGACATAATGGTGTATTTATAGAGGCCAATTAAAAGCTTGGTGAAAACTCAAGTTTGCCCTTGAAACGCACCATTCTACGGTTTCATTCGATGGCCACCAACCACCGATTAAACCGCCAAATTGAATCCCGAGAGAACAGGGGAACAACGACGGTTTCGTTCGGTAGCCACCAACAGCCAAATTGAACCCTAGAGGAACAGGGTATCAACGGCGGTTTCATAACCGCCGATCACAACTATAGAAATAAACCCAAGAGATAAAAATCGACCAGGACTAAACGGTGGTTTCGAATGGAGATCGTGGCCGCTAATCATAATCTTAGAATCATTCTAGAGACTACAAGAATATAATGACAGTTTCATTTGGCGGTCAGGCCGCCGATCACAACTGCCGTTTCACCATTACCAAATGTGGTGAAAGCAAGGAGAAGCTAAAGATCCTTGCGCTAAACCAAGCACACCATCGTGCATGCACGGACGTTTCCGAACAATATTCGAGAAACGAATTACTAGACACACTAACACACAACAAGATACAACAACAAAGTGCAAGTGTGAAGTGTGACATGTGAAGAGATTGCACACAAGAGCAATGTACACATATGCAAACATGATAAGTGTGTGTGTGCAACTAAGTCTCTTCAGTGAAAACTAAGCACTAGAGATATATCTTTGGAGTGCTTATCATTTTGAGGTCTTGAAAGAGCCGTTGAGCTTGATTACCAATCACCTAAGCTACCCTTACATTTCAAACCCCAATTGTGGTTTGTCACCAAAATAAGCCAATCAAACTTTGAGGAACTTACAATTCTAAATGCAAATAGTGCTAGGTTACACTGGATGCTTAATTAGAGATTTAAAAAGAAGACAATAAACTCTAATTATCAATGTCTAAATGAATACTTATAAAGACCTAGCTAAATGGCATGAAATCACTCAACATGCTAGCTATCACAAACAACCACAATCATTCAACAATATATTTCACAAAGTATATAACTTATACTTAACATATATTCATGTGGTAGAATCAAAGCATTTAGTCACACAATAAATGCAAACTTAGAATAATTTCTATCAAAAACAATCTCAATCAATCAATGAGATAACTTAGCTAGATGTTATATAAAGTTGGAATCCTAGCTATCACAAAACAACAACTCAATCAATAAACACACAATCCCAACTTTTAGATAAATCTTAATCTAGATGCCAACAAGTCATAAATGAGATTTCTTGCTAAGTAAGAACACAAAATGAATAAGGATGGTGTTCAACTTACCAAGTTATGTGTGTTGAAGAAGACCCATGCATAAGCACATCCTAGATGATCCTAGATGATGCTTAGATGATGATTTATGCATATGGAAATGAGTTTAGAGAATTAAAGAAGCAATCTTGATTCTTTTTCTCTCAAGTATTTCTCTATGTCTCTTTAGAGTTCTTAATATTCAAGAGCTAAGTTCAAGAGAATGAGATAATGGTATATTTATAGAGAAAAGGCTTGGTGAAAAGATAAGTTTGCCCCTGAAACGCATCGATTGGCAATTTCAATTTGCAGCTTGAACCGCTGATCAGAGCTGATGAATTGAACCCGAGAGCATCAAGTATCAATAGCGGTTTCATGGACGTCGATCACAACCGCAGTTTTGAACCCATAGATAAAATCAATTAGGTCTCAAACGGCGGTTTCATTCGGCAGTCTAGTCATCAATCATAACTGTTGTTTCACCAATTGTGGTGAAACCAAAGGAGAACACAAGAGCTTTCTCTAACGGCGATCCTCATGCTAAACCAAGCACACCAACTTGCAAGCGTGGATGTTTCTAAACAAACTCTAGGAAATGAATTACTAGACACACTAATATACAACAAGATTCAACAAAGAGGTGCAAGTGTGAAATGTAAAGAGAATGCATACAAACACCTTGCAGCGACCACTTTCAATGTTGATGGATTTAAAAGTTAGAGAAAAGTTAGGAATGGCAACAATTATGTGTTTTTAACTCATGTAGGACAAAAAGATAATCATATGACCCCTCATAAGATTGTTGAGAGAGCCTCTACAGAATTATCGAATTAGTCTCAACATATAGAAAGAGTGGTCGAAAAGTATAATTCTAAAGAAATTACAAACAATAGGTTTAGAGTCAAAGCCATAATTGAAGTTGTTTGATGTCTTGCATTTCAAGGTTGTGCTTTTAGAGGTCACAATGAGAGCTCATATTCAATCAATCGTGGAAATTTTCTTTAGAATTATTGGCTTCAAACAATGAGAAGGTTGGAGAACTTGTATTAGATAAGGCACCTAAAAATACATGTTACACATCACCGAATATCCAAAAAGAGATTCAACAAGTTTTTGCAACTAGAGTAGAAAATAAAATTCATAAGGAAATTGTAGATGCAAAGTTCTGTATAATTGTTGATGAAGCTCATGATGAGTCAAAGAAGGAACAAATGGCTATAGTTTTGTGATTTTTTGACCAAGAAGGTATTCTACGAGAACGATTTTTTAGAGTTGTTCATGTCTCAGACACTGCAGCATTGACTTAAAAAAAAAATCAATATATTTTGTATTATCTAATCATAACTTAGATATTAAAAATATTCGAGGGCAAGGCTATGATGGTGCAAGAAATTTGTGTGGTGAGTGGAATGGGCGACAAAGCTTTGATTTTAAAGGATTTCTGTATGCTTATTATATTCATTGTTTGGCACACCAATTGCAATTGGCATTAGTTACAACATCAAAAGAAGTTATTCCTATTCATCATTTTTTTTTTTACCAAGTTAACTTCTATTGTCAATATTGCCAGTGCTTCATGCAAGCGTAATGATGAATTCAAACATGCTCATGCTGCTGAGATTGCACATTAATTGACATTTATGAGATAAAGAGCGGGACCAAAATTAACCAAATTTGCACTTTGTAGAGACCAAGGGATACACATTGAAGTTCTCACTGTAGGTCTGTTTCTAGCTTGATAAAAATGTTTAGTGCAACATGTGCTATTTTAATTAATATAGTTGATGAAGGAACTACTTTTTCTCAATGGGGAGAAGTCGACGCAGCTTATAAGGCAATGACTTTATTTGAATTTATCTTCATCTTGCATCTGGTGAATGATATCATGGAGATCACTAATCTACTCTATCAAGCTTTACAACAAAAATCTCAAGATATTTTAATTGCTATGCATCCTATTTCATCCATTAAAAAACTTATACAACAATTAAGAGATACTGAATGGGATAAATTAATTGCTAAAGTATGTTCATTTTGTGAGAAACACACCATAGATGTTCCAAATATGAATGCTCATTATGTTGCAAGATGAGGTCGAGCTCACCAACAACAAGAAAATTATACAATTGAGAAATATTACCAAGTATATATATATATATTATGCTGCAATTGATTCTCTATTACAAGACTTAAATAATCGATTCAGTGAGCAGGCAATTGAGTTGGCAATTCTTAGTACAACTTTGGAACCTCACGAATGATATGAGTCTTTTAGAATTGATAATATTTGCAAATTGGTAAACACATTTTATCCACATGAGTTCGCTGATCATGAGAAGTTACAATTGAAAACACAACTTCAACATTATGAATATAATGTAGTTCAGCATTTAGAATTCATAAGTTTGTTAACTCTTTCTTCCTTGTGTCAATGGTTGGTAAGAAATAGAAGATCAACAATACATCCACTTGTTCACAAAATAATTGTGCTTGTGCTTACTTTTTCGGTGTCAACTGCAACTATTAAGAGATTGTTTTCTGCTATGCGTATTGTCAAGACTTGGCTTTGCAACAAGATTGAAGATGACTTTCTTTCAAACTTTTTTATCATGTATATTGAATATTGAAAGGGAAATCACACATAAATTTAGTATAGATTCATTTATAGATGATTTTAGAGATTTAAAATAGCAACATGTTCCATTTTGATTTATAAAGCTAGTGTCTATTTTGTTTATTAATTTATTTATTTTAGCATTACATATGAGACTAGACGCTATTATATTTGTTTTTTTTTTTTTAATAAATTACTATTTAAATATTACCCCCCCCCCCCCCTAAAAGCTGAAATCCTGGCTTCGCCCCTATAATAATAATAATATATAAATGATGATAATTGATGGCAAAACTCGTTTAATAAGGTTGTTATTAAAATTTTACGAGCTTTAGGCTTTTGTTGTAATTTTGTTTTTAAGATGGATTTACAACCAATGAATTATCACTTGAGTTATAATTCTTTGGATCTAAATCCATCTTAAAAATAATTATAAACTCATAAAAAATTAATTAAAAATAATTCACTTGAGTTATAATTCATGAGCTTATGTGAAAATTATAAACTCATTAAAAAATGTAAGTCAAAAATAAATATGTTTTTACAAATGATTTTAAGAAAACTTGTTTACGATTCAAAGTTCAATTCAAATTCTCACAAAAAAATGTGGGACATTTTTGAAGCTGATAAATATTTTAATATATATATATATCACTTTCAAGGGCGGGAACCCGTAGAAAATTTTCATGCGGAATCAAGGTTTATCACATGAAATAAACCGTGTAAAATATGGTGCTAGAAAATTTCATATGTGATAAACCCTGATCTCGGTGTCGTTGACGGCTACAAATAAATCCTAAAGCGGGGTGGGGTCATAAGCAGAGGCCAGTGAAGAAGCCAGAACCAAGAGAACACAAGCTAAAAGAAAATGAATAGATTTCATGGCAATCGATTAAAAAGCTGTGTCTATCTCAATAATGTTTTCCAAACTGTTATTGCTTTGATGAGGGAAGAGAATATTAATTGCATGGCACACTAACTATTTATAGACAGGAATCCTTGTATAAGTCTGTTAAAATTTTATAAGATTTTTATGGTCACTCTGAAATTTTTAAAACACTATTCAACTCAAGTGACTAAACAATTATATGTGATTATTGACCTAATTGGTTGTTAGTTAAACGATTGAACGTAAATATTAATAATAACATTGAAAGAAAAACTGTCTTTCTTGACAATTTTTTCAAAATTTTTAAAACTTTTACTTCCTATTTTCAACACCAAACAAAATCTTGATATGGATTTATTTTACAGTAAGATATCGGTTTTTGGGCAAACCGATATTGGATAAGTAAAGTTTTAAATTTAATAAATTTACTTTTAAATCATTTACTTTTAAAAAATTCAAAAAAATAATTTTTAAAAAATTGTTTATTTATTTTGCTCCTCTTGTTTCATACAAAGAGACACGTTAATAATTTAATTACCCATATAAATTAGTAATCTAAGTCTTATATTTGTTCATTAAATTGCAAGATGCATGCTAAGAAATATCTCCCCTGTAGTGAGAGTTATATTCCAAATCATGCTTATTACAATTGATGTCATGAGTCTCCTATAGACCACGTTTGGTTCGATGGAATGGAATGGAAGAAAGCCATTCTATTCGTTTGGTTTGTTAAAATGCAATGGAATGGTGATTTCATTAGAATGGGAATTCCATTCAAAAACCAATGAAAAGCCTATTCCATTATAAACTAAAATTTATATTCCATAAATACCCAACTCCATTCCAAAAATACTATCCTTTCCAAAAATAATATATTACTATTATATATTATATTAATGATATATAAATATGTATTATATATAATATATATATGTATTTTATATTATATATTGTGAATGTTTTATAATTAGGGGTATTTTGGTCAAAATACAGTTAACTCCGTTCCATTATGTTATTAACTAAACAAAATAATATTGATTCATAGATTAGTTCTAAAGTTCCAACCAAACAAAATACTCAATTTTCCTTTCCTTTCCATTCCCATTCTTATTCCCATTACAATTCCAATTACCATTCCACCATGTAACCAAACGTGACCATAGAGTATAAACCAATAACTCAACTATATATATATTTTTTAAATATAATTTTATTACAAGTTTCAATAAAAAAAAAAAATTAATATATGTCTGTCGTAGGAATTAAAATTTTGATTAATTCAATAAATTTAAATTTATTTAACAAGTTTTTTTTTTTTTTTTTTTTTTTTTTTTTTTTTTTTTTTTTTTTTTTTTTTTTTTTAACAACTCATATAGATTATATATAAATATTGTTTAATTATTAGCACATCAAATCATGTAGTCAAATGGTAAAGGATTATAACTTTGGACTTCAGGTTTTAAGTTTGATTCTTAAGGAATTACGATCTCCCTCCTTTAACCATGCCACTTTCGAACGTTGTTTCCAAAAACCTCCTCTACTTTCAGCAAATCATCTAACTCCCCTTCCACCTTTCTACACCTCTCCCAATCGACCGTACCCTGTTGATCAGAAAAGAAACACAACTCCTCCTTCTTTCGAACAATATTGGTCTGCAATAACGCCTTATTATATCTATTCCAGCTTTGAAGTTTAGAAGCACAACCAGCCAATCTTCTCGCCACCCTAATCATACTGTTGTGACCATCCTCCACCCCCCAAGAGTGAAGCACCAAATCACCGAATTCCACCTTCTCAGCCCAACATCAATCATAGAAAAATCTTCGACGATCACCCAACGAAAATTCTCAGTCCAACACCTCAAGAATAATAGGTCTATGGTCTGATTTCCAGTAGTCTAAATGTCTGACAGAATAATATGGGAAAAAATTCTGCCACTCCGCGTTACCAACACACTGATCTAACATTTCCTAAACAAGATGCTCAAATCCTCTCCGATTTGTCCATATAAAACAAGGGCTTGAGTAGCCCAAATCTTTCAAACCACTATCTTCTAGAGCCAACCAAAAATTTTCCATCAAAGCCTCATGTCTCGGTTGACCTCCTAATTTTTCAAACAATCCTACAATCTCATTAAAATCACCCCCAACCACCCATGGGAGAGAGGACATACTCACAAGTCTCCTTACAAGGTTCTAATCGTGAATCCTTTGAGATGAAATCGGATGCCCATAAAACTCCGTTAACCTTTACTTCTTAGAATTCCGTGATGTAATCACCATATCAATATGAAAACAAGAATATGACAATAGAGAAACATCATTATCAGATTTCCAAAAAAGACACAATGCCCCACTATTACCTTCTCGGTCCACTACTAGCTTTGCATCAAAACCCAACTTTATCCGAATAACCTCTATCGCTTTGTGATCACAAATCGTCTCCATTAAGAAGACAATATCAAGCTTGTTGACCTGCATCACCGAATCCAGGACACGGAACGCTCGGTTGCCTCCCAAACCCCGAGCATTCCAGAAAAATATTTTCATTGAGTCCACCAAGCCGAGGACTCCACCCAACTCACCGATATCTCAATTGATTTAAGATCAAAAGCCACTTCATTTTTTGTTTTTTAGTAATTGAATTAGGGATCAACTCATTAACATCCCCATCTCTTTTCGTTTGACTCAGAACAACCTCCATTGGTCCCTTAACCTTCATCCCCCCTTCTCTCGCCCACCATTTCCATTTGCCTTTCTTAAGACCCGACACCGAATTCCCCAACGAAATCCCATTATACTGAGAGTCACCACTACTCACATTCTGTTCCACCAAAAGATTCCCATTATTTTCAACATCTCATTTCATCCAATTAATACCCCCCACCCTCTCCTTCACTCCACCAACCTCGTTAGATATCCCATGCATGTCCACATTAGCCTCATGCACGAAGTCACTAATTTTGAAAGATGATCCAGTCCCAAAGGAGCAATTAGTTTTAGTTACCCCCTCCCCTTCAGAAACCTCATAAACTAAATTAAAATCCATCATCGTTAAGTCCACCATCACTAGGCAACTAGTCCCACCACCCCCTTTTCCTTTAAAGTGTCTGAATTCCCTGCATCCTTAGTGTTCAAAAGCAGCACTGGCCTGCCATCCCCACTATCCAAAACCCCACTCCCATTTAAAGAACCTGAATTAACACCACTAGCCTTATTAATCACACGTCTACCATCATTCTCTTCTCGTAGATTCACTTTGCCAAAAGAAATGGGCTTTTCCATCACTTTGCCTACCGAAACTAGGTTATCTCCCTGATAGCGCTGCTAAGACACTCATTTATTCTGACCCGGTGGATTCGACGCTCTCATCCACGATCCATATTCAAAATCCCTATCCATCTCTCCTATGTTTCCTTCCTTACGATTAAGACATTCCTTATGTGACCGACCAATAAGCCCACAATGAAAACAATATTCCAGTAGCTTTTCGTAGTGAAGAAGTAATATAGTTTCAGTTCCATTACCTATCAAATCAACCTGGATACATCTCTTAAGAGGTTTCGAAACTTCTATAGCCACTATGAGCCTCATATACTTCCCGAAGCACTCACCCGTAACACCATCAATATCAATCAGGTCCCTGACCAACTGTCCCAAAAAAGTACCCATCTCCTTCGTCATACAAATAAGGGGTGCGTTGGGTATCTGAATCTGGAACTCCACCTTATTAAAAGCTAAGTTATGTATATCACCAATCCCCGCAGTTTTGTCCAGAACAAGGAAAGCGTTATCAAAACACCATGGCCCTCCAACAAGGATTCTAAACTTATCTCCTTGATTACAGAAATAAAAGAGAAAGGTATTGTCTTGCACAACCTCAATATCCAAGTTAGTTTTCCATATTCTCGGCATCACAACCTGAAAACTCTCCATATTAATCCGTTTTTTTGATAGAATCTTCCTTACAAAGCATAGGTCAAGTTTCTATTCCGCAGAAACCTTCAAAGTCTCCCGCACACTCCATAACTTCTCTTCCTTGCTTTTGATAGAAAGGGAAGCGCAAAGTCTCGCAATCTCATCCTGCTCCATACTAGCCATCAAAACACTAAACGCTGATCCTCAAAAAACCACCCGCAACCACCAACTGTAAAACAACCGACTATCTCTTAACACTAGGGTTTCCAGAGAAAAACCCTAGGAAAAAGAGTCCTTTATGGTTTTTATAAATATACAAGCATAAACTATTTTAGGAAGAGAAACTATTGGGATCTAATTACATCAATTACAAGAAATCACTAATTATGTATGATATGGAAATTCTATTAATTTCTCATTTAATTAACATAATTACACAAGATACATCAAATCTCCAATACTTGAGCACCACTCACGCCAACAAATAATAATAATGGTCAAGATGAGGTTGGCTTCTTGGTAAACCCTCACACCATAATATTGTGAGTTCGAGTTCTCCCTTCAATAATAATAATAATTAATGATAATAAAAGCAACAAACAATAACGAAAATCAATATAACAGTTCGTAATATTAGATTGTCCAAAAACGATTATCAAATTTCATGCCCAAATGATGTGGTATGTGAGTGTTCAATATTGTTAATTATGAGATTATGTAATGAGTGGTGTGATTTTGACAACTCACATGTCACATCATTTAAGCATAAATTTACCCAAATGTTTTAGGCAGGCCTAGCGGTACTCATAGATATAAACCTATGATAAACCGCTGAAACACAATTAAGATTATAGTAACAGCTCTAAAAACCCACTACTTACAGATTATGATTTACCACAAGTATTGGATATTGTAATGAAATGCAATAAAATAAATTTTTAGGTTTAAAATTGTTAAATATGGACTAAATATCTAAAATTACATTGGCAAAATGAGAATTATATGTATAAAAGTGTGAAATCAGAAGTAAGTATACAAAATTAGAATGACATGAGATGGAGTCTGCAAGTAAATTCACAAATTCTGGAGGTATAATAAATTCAAATCACAAAGTCGATTTTTGGATGTTTGGCATGTTGTAGGTGTGGGATACTTATTTCTAGTAGTTAAAGTGAAAATATATAACTCAGTCGCCTGGTTATAATGAATTAATAAATAATAACATGAAAAGCAACATAAATTACAATCTAATTTTATAATAAGAAATTATGTTTTGTATTTATAATGAATTCACTTTAAATTTATACAAAATAATATAACTGATAAATATTACTAGACATATTTTTGAATTTTTTATTCTTTTGACTATAGATTTATTAATTCTAAATAAATTAAAACAATAAATAAAGAAAAATACTTAGGATAAAATAAAATGAATCATAATAATAGATGAACTATTTTAAGATAATAAATTAAAATTTGAGATTTTAGGGTTTATTAATAGGATGTGTTAGGTATGTCAAACTAAAACTACTAGAAATAATAAAAGTTCAAAATAATAATAATATATAATTTAATATAAAATAAAATTAGATTAAGTAACCATAAATTATGGGTGAATTGTTTTATTTTAGAAAAAGATTAAAATTTTAGAAATGAATTGGAAAAGATGGTAAAATAAAAAAGATATAAAAAATTATTAAAATCAAGCAAAATAAAAATAGTGAGACTTGAACCGCCACCAATATGGCTAAGTGGAACTCTACAGGCTGTACTAATAGGTTAAATAGCATACATTTTGTTAATAATTATATATATATATGTAGAAAATCAATTTTTTTCTTAAAATTTGAGGCGCATGGGCCTTACCTAGGCCCTGTTTGATTTTTCAATTTAATACTGAATGGTAATTAACATGTTTCATTCAGTTATTTTGCTTGAATTTTTAAGTGTTAAAATCACTTAATGAACTCCTAAATTGAAAAGTGAAAATTTTTCACTTTTCACTTAAGACAAATCCAGTAGAATATAATGTAAAATTTTACTTCCAAAACTATTCTCACTAATTTAATATATTTCCACAACTCACCACTTGTTCTAATTTTTTTTTATTTTTTTATTTTCCATGTAATCTATAAATTATATAATTATCCAAGTTTATTCCAAATCAACTAAAGAATAAATTGTTCATTGAATTTTCTTTTGGTAAGGACGTTGACCCTCAATATTCCCTGGTGGATCATTTTGTTACCGTCTGTCTATATGCAAGACTAAAAAAAAGCCCATTAGTTTTATAATGTTATTAGCTAAGAGCTTAATAATTATTAGATTGTATACAATAATATAAATTTGAAATATTATTAATAACTAAATAAATTTATTTTAGAATTAATTTATATGTTAGAGCTGTACGTAATATATTAAAATGTAAATATATAACAAATAATAGTTAGAAGGACATAGATGTAAAATTATTTATTTTCAGATATTTATAACTTAATAAAAACAAACAACCTATCACTTATATTCAGTTTTGAGTGAAAAAAAATAATAAAAATAAAAAATAAAAACATGTTTTTCAATTCTCAATTTTCAGTAACTATTCAGTCTTCAGTAACATTCAGCACTATTCAGTCTTCGGACAAAAAATCAAACGGGGCCTTAGTCTTAAAGTGGGTTCGTCCCTCATAATCATATATATATATATATAGTCTTTCAAATCTACTGTCATTTCATCCTGATTTAAAATATATCAAGATGAAGAATGTCTACCACAGATTATGAAAAATTTTTGACAAGTACATACACTTTGAGTCAAATTATGTAAATCTAATGGTCCACATTTTTCGTCCTGATATATTTTATATTAGGACAAACTAATAATAGAAAAACTAATCTATATATACATAATATATATATATATAACAATTCCAATTGTCCAACCATAAATGTTGACAGACCAGCTAGCTATAAAAATATCCGCGTAGGACAAATGCTGAGGTGGTTCAGTAGTAAGACAAGGTCACCAACCCACTATTTGTAATAGATAAACTTTAATATTCTTGTGAATTATCATTTAATAGTAATGTTGAGAGCACCAACTTAAAAGGGTAACTTGTACGAGGTGAGATAGACCGGTGGTAAACCCCTCACATCTGCATCTTATGGTTGCAGGTTTGAGTCATCCTCCTTTCCAAAATCCCAAACTTTGATGTATAAGTATAATAATTCAAATATATATATATAGCACCAACTTAAAAGGGTAACTTCTACTACAAGCACAAGTTAAAGACTTTCCATATATGCCTGTGTATACAAGACTTATTTGGTGTTATGCTTGTAATTATTTAGAAACAAATTAAGAAGAGAAAATGGGAAAAAGTAAAGTTCTGGTAGTAGGAGGAACTGGATAATAATTGAAATATATATATCTAACCATATAGAACACCGGTGTACAAATACACCGTATAGAAAATATTGTGATCGTAATTTGAAAAGGTGTTATCCAACCTACGATCGCAATATTTTCTACACGGTGTATGGGTACACCGGTGTTCTATAAATTGTCCCATACATACAGTAATTTTTTCCTTAGTGCAAACTGATATAATATACATCAGCGCATTGCATGTGGGCTATAGATAATAGATAAGCTCTAACAAGTGCATGCAAAGAAGTGCAAGTGCACACTCAGGAGAAAATTTTCACATATATATATATTTATATATTTATATATCGAGAGCACCAACTTAAAATGTAACTTGTACTACATGCACAAGTTAAAGATTTTCCATGCCTCTATATACTAGACTTATTTCTAGCCTTTGTAGAACCTATGTTATGTGGCCTTCAGCGCTAAGCTTGCCTTCACAATCCTTCTACTAATATACCCAGTTCCCCCAATACCAGAACCTTACTTTTTCCCATTTTCTCTTCTTAATTTGCTTCTGCTTAATTTCAAGCATAACACAAAATAAGTCTTGTTTATACAGGCATGAAAAGTCTTTAACTTGTGCATGTAGTACAAGTTACCGTTTTAATTTGGTGCCCTCAATATATATATTTGAATTATTACACTTATATATAAATTATGGGTTTTTTTTTGGAGAGGGGAAATTCGAACCCACAACCACATGGTGCAGGTGTGAGGGGTTTACCACTGGACCAGAGACGGAGCTAGCCCTGGGCTAGGGTGGGCTCAAGCCCACTCTAGTCTTTTAAAAAAAAAAAATTGAAAAGATAAAAATAAAAATAAAAATTATGTTTGATATCATAGACAGCCCACGAGACAAAAGAGGTATCAGAATTCATATATCAATTATTTTTTGTTGTTTTTCTATTTCTTTAATAATTATTATCATATTTCCCAAAAAACTTCCATTACTGAACACTCCAATAATTCACAATTGTTCTCTTCCGTAATTCAATCTATGCCCTTGGCAGTTCGCACTTGATATTTTTATCTGTCTCTGCTCTCCATTTTCATCATTTTCAGCCCCGTTTCAATCGATTTTGCCAGCTTTGAGTCTTCAACCTCTTCCTCTTTTGCATTCTTATTCAATTTATATTGGCATGTGATTCTTCTCTCTCCCTCCTCTGTTTCTCTTTCTGGGTATTGCCTGATTTTCATGTTTTATCGATGTGTTTTGTTTTTGGGTTCTGTATTGGATTGAAGAATTTGGATTTTTGTTGTTAACTTGTTTTTGTTTGTTTTTTGTGTTTTTGTTTTTATGATAGATGATTGAATGAATGATACAATTATTTTGTTTAATTCCCCAACGTTTTGATCTTTTTGGGCTTAAATGTTGATTTTGCTCTAATGATTAATGGGTGAGATCAGGATGTTCTCTGCTTGGTTGCTGAGAAAATTTAAGGGTGAAAAGGGAAGTTGAAGGTTTTTATATCTTAATGTGAATGTCATTTTGGTTTAAAAGAAGGAATTTTCCAAATCTATTGCTAAAAATACAGTCAGATTCATGGAGGACTTAAATTTTAGTTCCATAATGTTGCATTCTCCTCATGTGTGTGTATATATATATATAAGTTTCATGTTTTTGTTTTGATCTAGAATTACATATATGTTTTTATTGATAGAATGGTCTGGTTTGATTTTATGCTATTCAGCTATTGACATTTCTTATTTAATCCTATTTTTGATATGCTCACTTCCTATAACAATTGATTTAGTCATCCGGCTTAATGTTGAACCTTATCCTTTTTGTTTCTTAGTTTTGTGATTGTATATTTGTATGGATGCTTAGAGAATCTTTGATTTAAAACTCCATTTTAGGATGGTGATTGCTTGCTTGGTTGACCACTTGACCTTGTATATTTGTATATGTAAATAGTTTATTATTTCTTGACATATATATAGAAGTAATCTCCGCTCTTCTCAACTGAGTGTATCTATATTTTTAATTAAGACAATTTTCTCGTATTGTTAATGATCGAAAAAAAAAAAAAATTCTAGTCTACCCTAATGTCTATTCCTGGTTACGTCCCTGCACTGGACCACCTCATCCTGTGCTACCCTTCTACCCTTTTAAGTTGGTGCTCTCAATATTACTATTAAACTATAATTCACAAGAATATTAAAGTTTATCTATTGCAAATAGTGGGTTGGTGTCTTGGTGACCTTGTCTTACCATAATACCAGTTTTCAATTGTCCAACCATGAATGTTAGATCACCTTGATCTTGGCATCTCTGCTAGCTGCTCAAGATTATGATCATGAACTCACACGGCAGTTCATGGTTTCTGATCACAAGGCTGGTCAAAAGCATTCACAAAGCTGATCATAATCTCTCGCTGAATCAAGCCACATCAGCTTGCAATATTCCTACCATAATTAACTCTCCATGTGACTAGACAAGTAATCAGCCAACAAACCACTTATCCATAATCACATAACAGCGAGAGATCAATAGATTGATAGAGGTTATACAAAGCAACCATCCATTTATTACATAATAATTTAATCAGAAGTAGAACTTGTCAAACAATAAAGCTGCAAATTAACTTCACTGCAACATTTCACATATTAAAATTATTTCTATAGCTAATTGTTGTCCCACCAGAACTTGGCCTAGCCAGGACATCAGGATTGATGGGAGGATCAGACCCAAAAACGGCATTAGCGATGGTGATGACACCAGGGTTCTGGCTGCTCAGACCAGCAAATGCAACTGCATTGGTTTTTCCAATATTTAATTGGAAGTGAATGAGTCCAATTGGGAACACAAACACATCTCCCTTGTTTAGGACTTTGGTGAAGAGTTTGTTGTCAGGGTTGGATGTCACAAAATCAACGTAGAGAGTGCCTTCCAGGACAAATAGAATCTCACTGGCTCGAGGGTGGGTGTGGGGTGAGTTTTGGCCATATGGCGTGTAGTCAATGCGGGCTAAGGATACACCGAGAGTATTGAGTCCTGGAATTTGGTCTACATTTACAGGAGTCATGGTGGAGCCAACCGGATTCGATGTGTTTCTGGGAATGTTGAACCCTGAAAAAAAGAAGTCGCCTGGTGTGGCAAGCTTTGGGTCCTTGCAGAACTTCCCATTCACAAACACTGCACGGAAGAAGTAAATATTAGTCACAGAATGTATTATTTCTTTTTTAGAGTAAATATAACAACTTTATTTTTATTTTAACTAAGAGTGTGTTATTTTCTCTTTTAGTGAGTTCTTTACGGTAACGAGAGAGCTGATCTCTTAATTAACTTTTATGTATATAAAAGGTTCAGTGAAAAGCAAATTTATACATTGTTCATGAGATACCAAACATGTGCATTTGATAAAATTTATAGACTGGCCTGGTTAGTTTAATTATATTAAAAAGCAAAGCTTAGACATGAAGAAGCTTAATTAAAAGGATACATATATAAATAATATACTAGTAAGAGCACATACCACCACCATTCTTGTATTCATCAATGGCTACACAGAAGTCCTGGAGAGGACTTGGGTCAGAGGCAGAGGCAAATGAGGAAGCCAAAGCCAAGACAACAAAAGCTACAAGAAACTTAACACCTTTCATTGTGATTAAGCTGTGTATTATCCAAGTTGGGTAGATGTTATTATTGGTTCGTGTTTTACGCTATTATTTTTCTAGTTCATGTCTGGTTTTATTGACAGGTTGGGTTTATAGTGTGCCCTGTTCTGCTGTTATTTTTGTTCCATGTTGCTAGGGTGGGGTTTTTTTCTGTACTTTTCAGATGAGTTACAAATTGTTTGGTTTGTAAGCTGTAAATTGGCAGTTTAAAAAAAAAAGAAAAAAAAAAGAGTATGGTTGCCTTGGTGAGGGGTGAGAAATGTTGCAAGGCAAAACAAGTCTATTTATACTCGAAGAAGATATTGAACTAGTATTTGTTTTTCTTCTACTCGAAGAAGATATTGAAATTAGCTAAGTCTTAGGCTATGTTTGGGATTGCTTTTACTTAAGAAATAATCATTTATTTTTCAAGTTTTGAGCGGATGGGTGTTTGGTAAACTTCCCAAAAACAATTATTTTACAATTTGCTCCTCTAATAATCAGCTTTTGAGAAGTTGGGTGGGGGTTGCTTTTGGAAGCCGAAGCTGAATTTTTGCTTAAGAAATATCCAAAATATTCTCACCGTTTTAATAAAAGACAATATTACCCTTACATTTAATAAAACTAAATAAAGCAGTTTCACGTTTTAAAAATAAAATAAAATAACTAATCAAATCGACCGGAGGAAGAATAAATTTGGACTGAGCTGATCGGCCGGAGGAAGCTAGCTCGATGATGAACCACATAGAGCTGAGAAGAAGTTTTAGATACCCAAACAACGGTGGAGAAGAAGTTTGAGAACCAAACGACGGTGGCGAAGAAGAGGTTTGAGAACCAAATCAATGATGAACCACTCTGACTGACGGCGGAGAAGAAGGCTAAGAACTGGATCAACGATGAATGACGGTAGAGAAGAAGGCTTAGAACTAGATCCAAACGACAGCGAAGTAGGCTGATAATCGGATCCGGATCCGGATCCAAACGGCAGAGAAGAAGAAGGCTGACGACAATCTTGGTGGAGCTGGAGACGGAGGAGGAATTAGAGAGTCGACGCCGGAGCTTGCGGAGGTTGACTGTTGAGTGTGTTGGTGAAGAAGGAGATGGGTTGCCTCAGAGCAGGAGCCTGAGTTGACTCAGTCAGGTTTCTTTGTTGTGTTTTATATATAAACTGAGTCATATTTTTAAATATTTTTTTAATTTCTTTTTCAATGTTTCATATTTATAATATTTATTGATGTTTATTTTTGTCATTTTGTTCAATATATTTCCATCATTTCAAAAGTTAAGCAATTTTAAAATGAGTGGTGCTATTGGCACACCCCCTACTGATCTATTTATGCCCCACTTTTTTAATTATTTAGTATTATTATTTTTCCTTTATCACAATTACTAAAAGAGACATACAATTTAAGAAGAAAAAAATTCTATAAAAGTAAATCTAATAAAACCCCACATTCTTTCTAAAAAAAAAAAAAAAAACCATGGTTCTTTTAATCATTTTCTTAATTTTTTTTTTCATAACTCTCAAATCCTAGCTCTGGTGTTGATATTATTCAGTGAGAGATTACTTAATTGTGTTTTGTGTGGGTCGTGTGGTGCTAGCTGAGGGTGTTGTTGTCTCTGTTTTTTATGTTTTGCTCACTGATTGCTTTTTCTCTTGTTTCTGATGCTGTCTTTGTCTTGCCCTGTTGTGGGTGGTCTTTTTTGATAATGGCATAATTCAAGGGTATTTTCACCACATCATCTCCACGAGAGAACAAAATAGATGCAAAGAAGATTTACAATTACAAACCGTAAGCAGTTGAAACTCGAAACAGACAGATTTCGTCGTGATTGAATCAAGTATGCGATACTTCTATTCATGTATTTACTAAATCACGTGTACAATCAGTATCGTCCATGCTTTCAAATAAATCTCCCTATGGAACTTGCATTACTGTTATCTCAATATGTAGAAGAATATTGAGGTGAGAGTAATATGTGCATAGATCTACTTCACCAGAGTAATATGTGCATTACTGTTGTGGGTGGTCTTGTTTGCTCCTTTTTTGTGTTGGGGCTCTGCTGTTGTTTGGGTTTTCTATGGTGGTGTTGTTCTTGCCTTTGTTTTGGCTCTTTAATAAAATTCCAGTAGTTTAAAAATAAAATAAAAAATAAAAAAACTCTCAAACCCTAAAAATACAGCAGAGCCCGATTGGACCGTGAGAGTACAGTTGACTTTGTACGACCTACGTACACGAATGCCGCTCCGATTGTACCATGAGAGTACAGTTGACTTTTTGCCACTTCCCTAAGTCATCCACGTTTGTTACAGAAAGTTTGGGTTTGGAATCGGATTGGGTCTAGTTACTGCACAGACCGGATTGTACTTAAAGTGAGATCAAGAGGTAAAATCCAACCCCAAGAGAAATAGCCTTCAAAGCCGGGCTGGACTCGGATTTTTTTATTAGATTTTTCGTATGCATCCTAAGAAAATTAAAATACACATTTAGTAAAAATTAAGAAATTTTTTTGTGAAAATAAATATAAACGAGTCCTAATATAATCTAGAGGGGGGTGAATAGATTTTAATCCCTTTTTACCAATTTTCGAGATTAATCAAGATTACAAAATTAACCCCAACAAGTCAACAAATAAAATCAAGTGTAGAGAATGCGGAAAGTAAATAACACATGATTTTTACGTGGAAACCCACACGGGGAAAAACCACGGGCTGTTTTGTGCGCCACACTAGAACCTCAATCCACTACTTGCAAATACGATTACAATCTAGGTTGACCACATCACACCTAAAATTACTAATCCGTCTTTGCTACCCATGGGCCTTTAGAAGTGAACCTAGTTCATGCTTGCAAACTACCAAAGGCAAATACAAGAATTGACTCTAAATGAAGAGATAAAACAATCTAGTATGAATATGTGCAATATTCAAGATGCTCAAAATGCAAGGTTAGACATTTTAGCTTATCTATGCATAGATAAACATGTTAGACATTCCTAGATATCATCTTACTAAGTGGCATGCATAAAACATAACAAAATAGACAACCAAAGTCCTATATGCAATATCTACCACAATACAACTCACAAAACACAATAACACAATCTTGAACCTAAGTCAAGTCATAAAGGAGCAATCTTGAACCTATTCAAGTAATAAATGAGCAATCTTGTAGAGAGAGAACATGTGATATGATGCAAGTGATGTTCTAAATACAAGTCATGTGAGCAAAGGTGAAAAACCCTAAGAGAATCATACTAGAACATGCTAGATGATGAATGAAGCATGCAAGAATGATGGGTTTTGGTGTTTGAAGTAATAAAAAAGTGTTCTTGATACCTTGGCTTTGAAGACACTTAGAAGCTCTCAAAAAGATGTAATTTTTGCTCTAAAAATGAGCCAAGGCCAAACAAGACATATATATATGAGATCCAATCAAAGTGATGTCGTTTTGGAAAAAATGCTTCAGATCCGGTCATGTGCGCTGGTGGTGCTCTGGTGGACCAGCGCACCCACACCAGCGCACAGCCTATGCGCACACCTTGCGTTGGATGACCAGCGCAAGTCACAGGCGCACGACCAGCGACAATTCTCTGGGATAGTTGCGCTGGTGAGGCTGCGCCTGACGACCAGCACAGCACCAGCGGCAAACCTCTGGGAGAGTTGCGTTGGTGACTTGCGCTGGTGCTTCGCTTGTGGACCAGCGCAATGCACATGTCAGCACAAGTTAGGGCACCAGCGCATACACCTAAGGCTTGCAAAACACAACCAAACAAGTGCAAGTGTGATAGATGTGAAATACAAACATACAAGAAGAAAATATCACAAATGCATGCTAGAGAGTGTGTGTGTGCAACTAAATCTCTTCAAAATGAGAGTCAAGATCAAATAGCTACCTTCCATGAAGCTTTTGAAATCCACAATGAGGTCCTTAAGCAATTGAGAAGGAAATCTTCAATCCTAAGCTACCCTTACAAGATTGAACCCCATTGTGATTTTGTTAACGAAATAAGCCAATTAAAAAGTGAGGCACTTATAATCTCCCCATTTGGCTATTTTGTGACAAAATCAACACTCACAAGCAACCTCACAAAAACAAAAAAATTGGTTGGTCAACAAAATTTTCTACATTACAAATAAGCCATAGTCTAAGTCTTGAACAACTTCAAGTCATTTCCAAGCTTGTAGAAAATTCCAACCTACACACAAACAACAAGAAATATACCTTGGAAGAACAAGTGTGTGAGAGGTGCTTGATCAAAAGAAATTACAATTGCCAAGGAGAAGAAAAAAATACAATCATGCAATGCAATGCAACTCCCCCTAAATGCATCAACTCCTAACAAAGGTTACTCTCTATCTCAACTCCCCCTAAATGCAATGCCAAAAAAAATCTCCCAAACCTTACTCCCCCATTTTGTCATGAGATAGGCAAAGGGAGTCTCCCCTAATTGGAAGTATTTAGCAATGAGAGCGTGTAGCACAAAAACATATGCATAATCATATGAGCAATTTTATGCAACTCAATTAAGTAAGAGAGATTCAAGGAGTTTTATTATAAGAAAATTGTGTGACAAGTATGCTTTGCATGCAAGACATGTTGCATTCAAGCACAAAAGCAATGGTATTTGGCAAAGCAAACAACAAGGGTTTCCCAAAGGAATTCAAACCAATTTCACCATTTGCATGGAAAAAGATAAGGATATAGAGTTTAAACATTTCAAATTTTAACAAGCAACTATATCCAACTTTATAAGCAAAACAAAACAAAACATGAGCGACTTTGCACCTTATTTGATTTTTCCAGGTGAGATTCCCGTATGATAGTAGCCTTGTTCTACAAATAAATAGGGATAGACTATGGATATAAAAATCCTTATTGATTGAAGTCTCAAAGTTTACTTTTGCACACATATTTTCCATTCAAGATAAAGCAATTAAGCATATCATACTTTTCACATATAAGCATGTCAACAAAAAGAATCATCATGTCATAGGAATCAATTAAAGGTCATTCATCAAGTACTTCCAAAGTACATTTCCTATTCCAAAAATGCATGTTTAAGCATAAATATGACATGGTTTGCAAGCAAGTCAATAAGTCACACTTATTAAAAAATATAAATATAAGCATGTACAACCAATCATCTCAAGTAATTAAATAAGATGCATAAAATATTTCAATGTAGCACAATGCATGTTCATGCAACTTTGCTCTCTTTACTTGAGCTCCCTATATGGGGTCAAGACAAACCACTTCAACCCAAGTGACAAATCCCAATAGACTTGCTAAGGTTCTCAAATCTATAAGTGTCTAAGGGCTTTGTAAACAAATCGGCTAGTTGGTCATTTGTTCCCACATGTTCCAATGCAATGGATTTGCTCTCAACTAGCTCTCTAATGAAGTGGTGTCTAATGTCAATGTTCTTGGTCCTAAAATGTTGGACGGGATTCTTATAAATTTTAATGGCACTCATGTTATCACAAAATAAAGTAAGAGTACCTTGCTCCAAGCCATAGTCGGCTAGCATTTGTTTCATCCACATCAATTGAGTGCAAGCACTACCGGCGGCAATGTATTCCGCCTCGCCCGTGGATAGGGAAATTGAGTTTTGTTTCTTGCAAAACTAAGAAACCAAATTGTTTCCAAGGAAAAAGCAACCGCCCGATGTACTTTTCCTATCATCACAATTTCCCGCCCAATCGGCATCACTATATCCAACAAGACTTGGATTAGTGTCAAAAGAGTACCAAATCCCATGGTTTGAGGTACCATTCACAAATCGAATGATCCTCTTTATCGCAATAAGGTGAGATTCCTTGGGATTAGCTTGGTACCTAGCACAAACACCCACACTAAATGCTATATCAGGCCTACTTGCGGTCAAGTAAAGCAAGCTTCCTATCATGCCACAATATAGACTTTGCTCCACATCTTTTTCAACTAGCATCTTTGCTTAGTTTCAAGGTGGTGCTCATGGGTGTGTCACAATGTTTAGCATTCTCAAGGCCAAACTTCTTCACTAGGCTCTTTGCATATTTAGCTTGGCATATGAAGATCCCATCATGCATTTGCTTAATTTGCAAGCCTAGGAAGTAATTTAGTTCACCAACCATGCTCATCTCAAACTCATGAGACATGACATCAACAAATTGTTGAACTTTCAAGTTGTTGGTGGAACCAAATACAATGTCATCAACATAAATTTGAGCTATGAATAGCTCATTTTTAGTGCACTTGATGAACAATGTCTTGTCAACACTACTGCTAGAGTAGCCATTGTCAACAAGATAGAGAGTGAGGTGCTCATACCAAGCCCTCGGTGCTTGTTTCAACCCATATAAAGCCTTTTTGAGGCGATAGACATGAGAGGAGTGGTATGGATCCACAAACCCCTTGGGTTGCTCAACAAACACTTCCTCATGCAAAATGCCATAGAGGAAGGCAATCTTAACATCCATTTGGTGTAATTTGAACTTGTACACACAAGAAATGGACAAGAGAAGCCTAATGGACTCTAAGCGGGCAACGGGAGCAAAAGTCTCCTCAAAGTCGATACCCTCAATTTGAGAGTACCCTTGTGCAACAAGCCTTGCCTTGTTTTGCACAATGTTACCATCCTCATCAGATTTGTTCCTAAACACCCATTTAGTTCCTATGACATTGGTGTTTTTAGGTCTAGGAACAAGAGTCTAAACCTCATTTCTCTCAAACTGGTTTAGCTCTTCTTGCATGGCAAGAACCCAATATTCATCATTCAAGGCCTCATCCACCTTTTTGGGTTCTATTTAAGAGATGTAACAAGTGTAGCTAATTTGATTAGCTAGTTGACGTCTAGTCCTAACACCCTCTCTAACCTCTCCAATGATATCATCCTTATCATGGTGTTTTCTAACCCAATGAGCGGGTTCATTAGAGTCCAATGGAGGAACTCTATTTAGAGGCAAATCATCCTCTTCATCTTGGTTTGACTTCACACCACTTGAAGTCTCACCACTTTCCTTCAAAGGAAGGTCATCCAACTCACAAACATCCTCCTCATGGTCATTATGTTTTGGCCTACAATCATCAAAGACCACATTTGATGATTCCATCACACTTCGAGTCTTAAGATTAAAAACTCTATAGGCGTTATGTTTTGAGTAGCAAGTTTATAAGTGAACGCCCTATGTCGCCATTTGTGGCTCTCGGTCGCCATGGCGACCAAATGGCGACCAAGAAGGATTTTGAAGTTTGCATGTGCTCGCCACTTGCACAAGTAAGGTCACCATGGCGACCAAATGGCGACCACACCTGATATGTAAAGGTCGCCATTTGCAACATGTGGTCGCTATGGTGACCATGCGTGTGGCGACCTCTGAATTCTTCTTGTAAGTGAGGTCCGCTTCTGAATGTATTTTCATCACCTGCAATGAAACAAAATCCACAAATAAGCTCATATTTCAAAACACTATCAAGAATAGAAGGACATTTATTCAGAAAAACAAAACAAACAAAAGAAATACACACAATAAGCAAAATTAAAACACAAACATTTTTATTCTTGGCATGAAATGTAAAAACCAAATGTAAATCCTACTACCGCATCCTATCATGCGAAATGGAATCATGATGCTCGTCACCCAAGTCAACCACATTATAACTCATTTTCTTCTTGACTACCCAAATTGGACCCATAGACTCATCCCGGACTTGATCTACCAAATCCTTCTTAACCCAAATTTTCTTTACATGGTTAGATCTCATTCTAGGTCTAGTTTTCTCATGATTAACATGCTTCAAAAATTCAAAGCACCTAGACTTTACATGACCCCTTTTATGACAAAAAATAACAAGTTAAAGGATATGAAGGAAATCTTCCATTTTGCATTGGAGGTTTAGGCCTTGAGGGACCGTTATTGGTGAGTTCCTTGATGGCTTGATCCATCCGATCTATTTCCACCAAATAATTGCACTCCTTCACCTTAGCAACCTTCAAGGACATCTCCCTCTTGCTCAATTCCTCCTTCAACTCCTCAATTGCCTTGTTCTTGGCATCTACACTCATGAGAGTCTTTCTCATCTTTCTTGAGGACTCTTCCTCAAATTCTTTGGTGAGTTTAGCCAAATCCCCAAGCTCTTTTACCGTCACCTCATTCTCCACGGTGAGAGCCACATTGATCTTTTTGAGCTTATGGTTCCGTCTTGCTAAATCATCAAGCTTCTTCTCTAAAGCATATTTCTCCGCCTTAAGAACCTCCACTTCAAGCATGAGCTCTTGGTTAGAATTCTTGAGCCTTCAATCTCAGAGTCACCAATGCTCTCAACTTCGTCCTCTTGGCTACTCTTTTCATACAATTGCACCAATTCACATACTTTTCCACCCGTTGACCTTGGTGGTTGCACCTCAACCACATAGCAACTCTTAATGCTTTTTAGGTCATCATTGCATATGGTTATGTCAATCTCAAGTTCTTTCTCAAATGCATGCATACAAACTTTCCTCTTGCAAACATCGATATTCATTTGAGCGGTAGCCATGAATGGTCTACCAAGGAGAACTTGCCACTCCCTAGCATCTTTTGACTTGTCACCAATGTCAAGGACTACAAAATTCGTTAACACCACTATTCCGTCAATGACAATTGGGACATCCTTAATTTCACCACTTGATGATAGAGAGGATTGATCCGCTAGCATAAGTTTCTTCCCGGTTGGCTTCAATCCTACCAAACCCAACTTCACATAAGTCGATAGGGGCATCATAGTCACACTTGCTCCCAAATCTAGTACTCCTTTAAGCACCTCACTATCTTCTATCGATATAGGAATCATAAAACTTCCCGGATCTTCCACTTTCTGAACATATGCTTCTTCAAACAACATAGCCTCATCCCTAGCTCCATCCTTCTTGACAAAGTTTCCCTCATTAGCTTGCTCGGTGTGGCTTGGAAACTTCCCTTTTTCTTGCTTTTGTAGGGCTTCAGCAATTTGCCCCATTTGGGTCTCTAATTTCCCAAAAGATGCCTCTAGGTTGCCAAACCTTTGGCCACTAGCTTGCATGAAACTTGTCAAGGTATTCTCGGCTCTTTGGAAACCTTGCATCATACCTCTAATCTCTTCATCAATGTTTCGGCAAGGTTGATACGAGCTAGATTGAGCATTGTTGTTGTTGTTCCATTGGTTTCCTCCCCATTGGTTTCCTCCTTGTGGTAATCCTCCTTGTGTTTGATTTTGATGGTAACCCCCTTGTGAGCTACCGCCTTGGTTGTACATACCTTGTTGTTGATTTTGACGGTAACCCCCTTGTGAGCTACCTCCTTGGTTGTACACCCCTTGTTGTTGATTTCCTTGTTGTTGATTTCTTTGTGGTGGGTTTAAAATGTTGTTGTTGTTTAACCAAGAAAGGTTTGGGTGATTCCTCCATAGTTGAGCATGGTTGTTGAAATATGAGTTGTTTCCTTGTCCTTGAAATCCCATAGCTTGAACCTCCTCTTGCTCTTGACCTTGAAAAGTGTCCTCAAACCCTTCGTTCTCATTGAAGTGCCCGCTAGAGCCTCCTTCTTGCCTTCCTAGCAACTTCACTCCCGCCTTCGGAAATCCCATACTCTCTATATGAGAAGTCAAGGTCTCCACCTTCTTGTTTATCCTTGAGATTTCGATGGCGGCCTCCGTACTAGCATTTACATCAAATTTCCCACCTCGAATACTGATGGCATTCCTTTGCTGAGAGTTTTGTGCCAATATCTCATAGATGTCATATATCTCTGAAGCGGTCTTGGTGTCATATGAACCTCCACAAGCGTTATCCACCAACACTTAGGAGAACTGAGTTAAGCCTCCTTGGAAACAAGACACCTTGTATTCCTCAGTGAACATGTGAGGAGGGCACTAGGCCACAAGGCGTTGATACCTGATGCAGCAGCAGTGGACCAACTGGCATTAGATTATTTGGAGGGGTGGGATTTGAAACAAGCCAAGTAAGACCAAACCCAGGCGACGGAATTAGATTGACTTGAAATTTTGACAGCTGATGCGTTTCAACGTTTCCGGAACTACTACGTAGCTTTGCTACGTAAGCACGTCACTTTTTAGGCAAATTCCATCGTTTAGGCCTTTAAATTAGTGTTTTTGCTATTTTAGGAAAGTTTTGTTTTTGCTTTAATTTGAGTTTCCCAATTCCGAATCGACTTCCGTCAATTCTGGAATGTTTAGGATTCTTAGTAGAATCAGTTTTTGCTTTAATCTCGTTTTTGCCTTTTTTGGTAATTTTCCGTTTTTAAATCGTTTTTCTTGCTTTCCAAGGAATTCGATTAGGTTTAGGTTTTGTTTGCTTTAAATAGTGATGTAGGCCGAATTGGCCATTCAGTTTTTGATTAAATAAAATTTCAGAGATTTATTCTCCAACTATCCAATTCCACATCCTTCGTGCGCGAAGATTGTCGTATTGAAGCCTGATATTCTGGCATCCGTGCGCGGATCAACAGAATATTAGTAGGTTGAACTAATTGTTTCTTGCAGGTTTTTCTCGTAGAGCTTCCGCTACACCAGTTGGTATCAGAGCCGTGTTCGTTCGGGACATCACCATGCCACGGAAGAGACGACAACCTAACCGGATCCCTGTAGAAGAGGCCGTCGAACGTGACCGTATGACGCAATTAGAACAGCATGTTGCGCAGTTAGCCGAGCAGATGGCAAGGGTAATCGCCAACTTCGAAACTTTAAACTTACCAACTCGAAACCCTCGCTTGAGTGGAGACGAAGAGGAAAGTACTGAAGACAGTGAACAAGAGGAAGAGATTCCGCAGCCAGAAATTCCGCAGCGGAGGAGACCAGTCCGTGATCACAGGGAGGAAGAGATTCCGCCCCCCAGGCGACCAGTGCGAGAGGTTGAAGAGAACCGTCGATGGGAGTCAGGTATGAGGACGGAGGTTCCTGAGTTTCAAGGAAATCTGACACCGGAAGAGTTCCTAGAGTGGCTTGGAATCGTGGAGGAGATTCTGGAGTTTAAAAACGTTCCGGACAATACGAAAGTAGCCCTGGTCGCGACTCGACTTCGAGGACGCGCAGCCGCGTGGTGGCAGCAGCTCAAACTCACCCGGAATTGTTTTGGAAAGTATAAAATATCGGATTGGGAGAAGATGAAAAGGAAGATGCGTGCAGAATTTTTATCACATAATTTTCAAAGATTATTATACCAGAAATTAAAGAACTTGAGACAGGGATTACGTTCAGTCGATGACTATACAACAGAATTCTATCAGTTGCTGGTGCGCAACGATATTCAAGAAACCTCAGATCAGTTAGTATCCAGGTATTGTGGAGGATTACGACCCCAAATTCTAGACGTGGTGAATCTTTTTGACCCGATTACGGTTTCAGAGGCACACCAACGAGCTTTGCAGATAGAAAAAAATTTGGGTCGAAGAACAAGAGGTGGGACAATAACAGGAAACACTACGGGTTCAATAGGAAGGACAGGGCCAGCAGCAGTAACCCGGGTTGGCAGCAGCAAAACGCGGCTAGTAGCAGCAGCGGAAGTGGTCCGCGTCCACCCACCAATCAGACCCAACAGCCTATTACCAATCAGGTCCAGCAGCCGCGGACAGTGACAGGGGGAGTGCGATGTTTCAGTTGTGGAGAAGTTGGACACCGTCAATCGGAGTGCCGAAAATTAGGGAAGAGGTCAGCCTTATTTAATGAGACGGATGACAGTGGTGAAGGAGATGCAGAGGTTGGAGAAGAGGCAGAGTTTGATGACGAAGTTGTCGTCGAAGAAGACCATGTAGATGGTGATTCTGGCCCGCTATTAGTGGTAAGATGTGCTTTCTTGACACCACGAGCTGAGGAAAGCGACTGGCTTCGAAATAATGTGTTTCAATCAACGTGTACTATTTTAGGCAAAGTTTGTCGATATGTGATCGACGGGGGAAGTTGTGAGAATATTATAGCAGTCGAAGCTGTCCGAAAATTGGGAATGAAAACAGAAAAACACCCACGACCGTACAAGCTGGTATGGTTGCAAAAGGGAGGGGAGATAATGGTGTCACAAAGAGTTCTAGTGTCGTTTTCGATGGGAACAAACTATACGGACCAAGTGTGGTGCGATGTGGTTCATATGGACGCCTGTCACCTATTGCTCGGAAGACCATGGCAATATGACCGAAAAGTGAAGCATGACGGGTTTCTGAACACGTACACCTTGCGATTCAACAACACCAATATAGTGCTATTACCTGGTAAGAATTCGGAAAAGCCTAAATCACCCGATAGCACAAATCTTCTTTCTTTTGCTAGGTTTGAATCGGAAATGGAGGAAGCAGAGACAATCTTTGTGTTGTTAAACAAAGAAAAGACAGCCAAGGTTGAGCTTCCACAAGACGCCGTTCCACTGCTAACAGAATTTCCAGAGGTGTTTCCTGAAGAGTTACCTGAAGGGCTGCCACCCTTAAGAGACATTCAACACCAAATCGACTTGGAACCAGGAGCTGTCCTACCAAACCGCCCACATTACAGGATGAGTCCTGTAGAGCATGAGGAGTTACAGAGACAAGTGGAAGACTTGTTGGCTAAAGGTCACATTCGTGAGAGTCTTAGTCCGTGTGCGGTACCGGCCCTTCTAATTCAAAAAAAAGATGGGTCCTGGCGGATGTGTGTGGACAGCCGTGCGATCAACAAAATCACGGTGAGGTATCGGTTCCCTATACCCCGTCTAGATGACTTACTTGATCAAATTAGTGGAGCAACGGTGTTCACTAAATTGGATCTAAAGAGCGGCTATCATCAGATCCGAATTCGACCTGGAGACGAGTGGAAAACCGCGTTTAAGACGCGTGAGGGCCTGTATGAATGGATGGTCATGCCCTTTGGCCTGTCTAATGCACCGAGCACGTTTATGAGAGTGATGAACCAAGCTTTACGGCCCTTCATCGAAAAATTCGTGGTCGTATACTTTGACGATATCCTGATCTACAGTGCACACCGGGAGCAACACAAGCAACACATTCGTGAGGTGTTGACAGTCCTACGCGATCAAAAATTAGTTGCAGCCACAAGTAAGTGCGTTTTCATGACTGCCAAGGTGTTATTTTTAGGGTATGTTATTTCGGGAGAAGGGTTGCAAGTGGATGAGTCGAAAATTGAAGCTGTCAAGCAGTGGCCACAGCCAAAGACTGTCACGGATGTCAGGAGTTTTCATGGCTTGGCAGCCTTCTATAGGCGCTTTAACTCCCATTTTAGTAGCATCATGGCACCCATTACGGACTGCATCAAGAAAGACAAGTTTATATGGACTCCGGAAGCTGAAGAAGCATTCAAGCTCATCAAATTGCGGTTGACAACAGCCCCCATCTTAATTCTTCCAGATTTTTCACAGCCTTTCGAGCTTCATAGTGATGAATCTAAGCTGGGCATCGGAGCAGTGTTGAGCCAAGCTAGCAAACCAGTGGCGTTTTTTAGTGAGAAGCTGTCCGGAGCGAGGTCGCGATATAGCACCTACGACGTTGAGTTCTATGCAGTGGTCCAAGCCGTAAAGCATTGGAGACACTATCTCTTCCATCGGGAATTCGTCCTCTATACTGACCATGAAGCATTGAAGCACCTCCACAGCCAGGACAAAATTTCGGCTAGACACACCTCTTGGTCAGCTTACCTTCAGCAGTTTACGTTCGTCCTGAAACATAAAGCGGGCACCTCCAATAGAGTTGCGGATGCGTTAAGTCGACGAAGTAATTTGTTGTCCACCATAAGTCTCACAATACCGGGGTTCGAATTATTTCGTGATTTATTGGCAACAGATCCTTACTTCTCACCAATCATGACAGCCTTGCAAACTGGGGAAAAATCGGATTTTCTGCTGGTAGATGGGTTCTTATTCCGAGGGAATCAGCTGTGCATTCTGGACTGTAGCTTACGGTTGCAAATCCTCCAAGAACTTCATGGAGAAGGACATGTGGGCAGAGAACGCACTCTACAATTGATCAAGGCGAGCTATTTTTGGCCGACAATTCGAAAAGAGGTGGAACGATATGTAGAGCGTTGTCGAATTTGTCAAGTTTCGAAAGGAAAAGCAACTAATGCGGGGTTATACTTGCCGCTGCCAGTCCCAGTTGAACCATGGGCGGAAATAAGCATGGACTTTGTCGTCGGTTTACCAAGGACTCAACGTGGATTTGATTCAATATATGTGGTCGTTGACAGGTTTTCGAAGATGGTCCACTTCATTCCGTGCAAGAAAACCACGGACGTGGTTAGTGTTGCTCAACTTTTTTTCAGAGAAATATACGGCTTGCATGGGCTGCCGAATTCAATTGTGTCCGACAGAGATACACGCTTTCTTAGCCATTTTTGGCGAAGTTTGTGGAAACTGGTGAACACTCGCTTGGATTTCAGCAGTGCCTATCACCCGCAGACAGACGGACAGACCGAAGTCGTCAACCGGTCACTGGGAAACTTGTTGCGCTGTCTAGTGGGAGAGAATACTCGAGCTTGGGATCAAAAGCTCAGCCAGGCAGAGTTCGCCCACAATCATGCAATCAACCGGAGCACAGGTTTCAGTCCTTTTCAAGTGGTTTATTCAGGAGTCCCTCGCGGTCCGCTCGATTTAATTCCCCTTCCAAACAAGACTCGAATTCAAGGCAAGGCAACAAATTTTGTTCACCATTTATAGGAGACACATAAGCAGGTCCATGAGAATTTATTGAAGTCGACAGCCAAGTATAAAGCAGCAGCAGACAAGAAACGCCGTCTGGTGGAGTTCGAAGTGGGGGATTTTGTGTGGGCTGTCTTGACTAAAGACCGTTTTTCAGTTGGGGAGTACAACAAACTTGCAGCGAAAAAAATCGGCCCTCTTGAGGTGATCGAGAAGATAAATCCGAATGCCTACCGGTTAAAACTTCCTAGCCACATTCGTACAGCTGATGTGTTTAACGTGAAGCATTTGGTGCCCTATTTTGAGGATTCCGCGGAGGAGGGTACCACGTCGAGGTCGACGTTTTTCTACCCTGGAGGGACTGATGCAGCAGCAGTGGACCAACTGGCATTAGATTATTTGGAGGGGTGGGATTTGAAACAAGCCAAGTAAGACCAAACCCAGGCGACGGAATCAGATTGACTTGAAATTTTGACAGCTGATGCGTTTCGACGTTTCCGGAACTACTACGTAGCTTTGCTACGTAAGCACGTCACTTTTTAGGCAAATTCCGTCATTTAGGCCTTTAAATTAGTGTTTTTGCTATTTTAGGAAAGTTTTGTTTTTGCTTTAATTTGAGTTTCCCAATTCCGAATCGACTTCCGTCAATTCTGGAATGTTTAGGATTCTTAGTAGAATCAGTTTTTGCTTTAATCTCGTTTTTGCCTTTTTTAGTAATTTTCCGTTTTTAAATCATTTTTCTTGCTTTCCAAGGAATTCGATTAGGTTTAGGTTTTGTTTGCTTTAAATAGTGATGTAGGCCGAATTGGCTATTCAGTTTTTGATTAAATAAAATTTCAGAGATTTATTCTCCAACTATCCAATTCCACATCTTTCGTGCGCGAAGATTGTCGTATTGAAGCCTGATATTCTGGCATCCGTGCGCGGATCAACAGAATATTAGTAGGTTGAACTAATTGTTTCTTGCAGGTTTTTCTCGTAGAGCTTCCGCTACACCAATACCTCTCCCATAACTCATGAAATAGCTCCCCCTCACTCTCATAAAAATCTGCTATCTTCACCTTTAACTCCTTTGCTTTCCTAGCCAGAAAGAATCTGTTGAAAAACACCTTGCAAATTTGACCCCAACTTGTCAATGATCCCGGCCTAAGCCCCATGAGCCATGTCATAGCCGCATCCTTCATACAATACTGGAAGCAACGCATTTGCAATTGTTCGCACCTGAGACGCATGATGGGGAAGGTCTCATTAATAGCACTGTACTCCTTCATGAACTGGAGGCAGTCTTCATTCAACTTCCCATGAAATGACGGCAAGAGGTTGACGTGCATTGTCCTCAACTCATAACCCCTAGCAACCGGGTCTAACACGTTAGGCGATGGTTGGTTCTCGATATCCGGTAAGGCATACTCACCCATGGTCATCCTTTGACCACGGTTGGTTTGAGTCTCTTCCGTCATCTCCTCTCTGAAAGGGGCTTCGTCCTCCCTCCCAGGTTGTTGTCCTTCAGTACTCATATCTTGACTTGGAATTGGTTCGAACTCTCTCACACGGCTAGTGCCTTCTAGTGGGGGATGAACTCCTCTACCTAGAGATCTCCTACCGTGCATAAAACTGAGCACCTGAAAGAGGAATAAATAAAGAGATACAAGGAAAGAAAAAAAAGTAAAAACAGCACTATGAACAAGTCAATAACAATAAAACAAAATACTAAACTAACAATCTACAATATACCAATAAAATGTGAAGAAAAGTCAATCTATGTAATCAACGCTACCATTCCCCGGCAGCGACGCCAATTGTTGATGAGGTCGTTTGTGTACTCAACAAAATAGTAATAATATAGATTTTGGTTGATTCTTGAAAACTCTTTTAAGCCACTTAATCCTTTTTAAAATGTGATTTGATAGCAAAATAGTGAGCAAGTTTGTTCCACTGGGAATGGAGAGTTAATTATATAAATTGACTAATCTTTGAACAATAAAGTAAATCATATTGTTTGATAGATGTGTGGTTTCTAAAACCACCAATGCTAACTACTCAAATGAAAATACACAAAATATATTATGAAAAATAGAATACTCAACACCTTGATAAGAATTGTGATAAAATCAATTAATGAGATAGCTAGGGAATAGATCGATTAACAATTGAATGTGGGTAAGCTAACTAGCTACATTAATGTACCAATCTCATTATGTTAACCACTTAGAGGCTTAGATTAGTGGGGTTGATATACTCACCACTAATCTATCCTATCCAATGGGTTCTTAATCACACAAGGATTGTCAATCCACATATGAATATACAACAAATTACTCCACTCAAGATAGCAATCAACAAGTGATATACAAGTCAATTATAATGAATGGAATCTAATTAATTTGAATGAATAGAACACATAAGAGATTCATTGCAAGCTAAGCTAAACCCACAACCAATTGATCCTCAAATCCATCCCCTAGATTAGGGGTTTAGTTACACATATTTACAATAAATGAAAAGAAGTAAATGATAAGGAAATAACCCTTGGGTCACCTTCTTTAAGCTTGATCTTTCTTCTCCTCTATGCTCATAGATGCGAGGAATGGAGGTTGAGGATATGTCTTGGAATGTGGGTGTTTTGGTGGAAAGTGACTAAGGATTTTGGTGGACAAATGGTGAGATGAGGAATGATGTAGTGAAGTAATCAAGGTTTGTGTTGAGGGTTGGATGTATTAGATGAGTTCAAGGAGAGAAATGGAGGATGAGGAAAAGTGTGCCATGGATGATAGAGCTAGATCTCAGATTTTGTTCTCTGTGTTTTTTCTCTGATTTTGCGATGCCTTTGAAGATGGAGGGACGATCTATTTATATGCACTCTTGGACATGTACTGATAACTGCTTGATTCGCTGAGGTGGAGCCTTGGTCGCTATGGCGACCCTGGTGTGTAAAACGATTAGAAGAGAAGGTCGCCATGAAAACCATCTTTCTCGTTATTTGGCAAGTGGCGACCATGAGTATTTTGTGTAGAGGTCGCCACTTGCACCTCTAGGTCGCGGTTTGTGTTGAGGGTTGGATGTATTAGATGAGTTCAAGGAGAGAAATGGAGGATGAGGAATAGTGTGCCATGGATGATAGAGCTAGATCTCAGATTTTGTTCTCTGTGTTTTTTCTCTGATTTTGCGATGCCTTTGAAGATGGAGGGACGATCTATTTATATGCACTCTTGGACATGTACTGATAACTGTTTGATTCGCTGAGGTGGAGACTTGGTCGCTATGGCGACCCTGGTGTGTAAAACGATTAGAAGAGAAGGTCGCCATGAAAACCATCTTTCTCGTTATTTGGCAAGTGGCGACCATGAGTATTTTGTGTAGAGGTCGCCACTTGCACCTCTAGGTCGCCATGGCGACCATAAGTGGCGACCCTGCAAATGTGAGGAGGTCGCCACTTGCAACATCAAGATCGCCATGGCGACCCTAAGTGGCGACCATGCCTTGAGTGCACTAGGTCGCCATTTGCAAGGGAGGTTGCCATGGCGACCCCACCTGGTTGATTTGGGGACTTTCTGTAGCCACAGCGCTCAAGTGGCGCCTAAGTGGAGACCTTCTGATGTCTTTGGAGAATCCTTTATCGCCATGGCGCTCATGTAGCGACCTCTCATGTCTAAGTGGCGAAAATGCCTTGTAAAATGCCTTGTTTCTTCCCATTTGTGAGACATTTTCGCACAAGTCCTCCACTTTCATCTCAATTGCTTCTGAAACCTAATAAAACCTGAAACACTCAATTTAACAACATTAAATACGGGGAAATGCCTGAGAATCAAGCTAAAAGAATCGGAAATGAGGGCCAAAATCATACCAATTTTGGCTTGATCATACAGTGCTATTATTGAGACTTTCCCCATCATGCGTCTCTCGTGCGAACAGTTGCAAATGCGTTGCTTCCAGTATTATATGAAGGATGCGGCTATGACTTGGCTCATGGGACTTAGGCCGGGGTCATTGACAAGTTGGAGTCAAATTTGCAAGGTGTTCTTCAATAGATTCTTTCCGGCTAGGAAGGCGAAGGAGTTGAAGGTCAAGATTGTGGACTTTTATGAGAGTGAAGGGGAGTTATTTCATGAGTCTTGGGAGAGGTATCAGCGCCTTGTGGCTCAATGCCCCCCTCACATGTTTACTGAGGAATATAAGGTGTCTTGTTTCCAAGGAGATTTAACTCGGTTCTCCCAAGTGTTGGTGGATAATGTTTGTGGAGGTTCATATGACACCAAGACCGCCTCAGAGATTTATGACATTTATGAGATGTTGGCATAAAACTCTCAACAAAGGAATGCCAACAGTATTCGAGGTGGGAAGTTTGATGTGAATGCTAGTACGGAAGCCGCCATCGAAATCTCATGGATAAACAAGAAGGTGGAGACCTTGACTTCTCATATTGAGAGTATGAGGTTTCCGAAGGCGGGAGTGAAGCTATTTGGAAGGCAAGAAAGAGGCTCTAGCGGGCAATTCAATGAGAAAGAAGGGTTTGAGGACACCTTTCAAGGTCAAGAGCAAGAGGAGGTTCAAGCTATGGGATGTCAAGGACAAGGAAGCAACTCCTATTCCAACAACTATGCTCAACCATGGAGGAACCATCCAAACCTTTCTTGGTCAAACAACAATAACATTTTGAACCCACCACCAAGAAATCAACAACAAGGGATGTACAATCAAGGAGGTAGCTCACAAGGAGGTTACCGTCAAAGTCAACAACAAGGGATAAGCAATCAAGGAAGTAGCCCACAAGGAGGTTACCGTCAAAATCAACCACAAGGAGGATACCCACAAGGAGGATACCCCCAAAGAGGTAACCAATGGGGAGGAAACCAATGGAACAATAACAACAATGCTCAACCTAGCTCATATCAACCTCGCCGAAATATTGATGAAGAGATGAGAGGTATGATGCAAGGTTTCCAAAGAGCCAGGAATACCTTGACAAGTTTCATGCAAGCTAGTGGCCAAAGGTTTGGCAACCTAGAAGCATCTTTCGGGAAATTGGAGACCCAAATGGGGCAAATTGCCGAGGCCCTTCAAAAGCAAGAAAAGGGGAAGTTTCCAAGCCACACCGAGCAAGCTAAGGAGGGAAATTTCGTCAAGAAGGACGAAGCTAGGGATGAAGCTATGTTGTTTGAAGAAGCATATGTTCGGAAAGTGGAAGATCCCGGAAGTTTTGTAATTCCCATATCAATTGGTGATAATGGGGCGCTCAAAGGAGTACTTGACTTGGGAGCCAGTGTGAGTATGATGCCCTTATCAACTTATGAGAAGTTGGGTTTGGTAGGATTGAAACCAACTGGGAAGAAACTCATGTTAGCGAATCAAACTTCATTAACGTCATGTGGTGAGATAAGGGATGTTCCAATTGTCATTGACGGAATAGTGGTGTTAACGGATTTTGTGGTACTAGATGATGCAGTAAAGATGTTACTTTCAATTTAATCAAAGTTCGTTCATTGGGATCGGTGATTCACTTGGTTGAAACTACTTAGTGTAGGGAAAATCTAATCTAAGTGCATGAAAATTAAATTGCATAATGCTTTGAGGTTTGGAAAATGATTTGGTTGCTTGAAAATGCTTAAAAGTGTAAACTTGTAAAATAAAAATGCAAACTTGAAACTAAAGATGCAAACTTGAGAAATAAAAATGTAATCTTGCAACTAAAAACTAAGCTAAACACAACAATGAACACACAAAAAGTGAATAATATGGAGAAAGCACTAGGGAATCAATGCAACCTTCTTAGACCACTCAATGTTCTCACTTAGTCTCAATAAGCACTTCAATCCAATTTTAGGGTTTTTTTTAGAAAATAGATCAATTAAGTTCTAGGGTCTTTCTCATTACTACCACAAGGTCATGTGACAAGCAATAGTCAAAACCCTTATTTAATACAAAACTCTAAGCCAAGTTGGTCTAGCATGGTCATGCATAAACCAACATTCTCAATTACTAAGCTTGTGAGAGAATTAAATGGGATGGTCACCCACACCTACTCTCAACACCTTAAATAAACCAACTCTCAAACCCATATCTCTTGTGGTCATAATAAAACATGAGTAGAGAAATTAGAGCAAGTGATTTAATAATTGAGAATAGACTAATGAATTACATAGAGTAGCCCAATGTGGTTACATTAATCCCCTAGCTAAAATTAGTTACACATTAATGAAAAATAAACAAAGAAAGTAAAAGTGTGGAGAAAACCCATAAAGTCCATGTGAGCTTCTCCTTTGTTCTTTGAGTTCCTTCCTCTCCTTCCTTGAATAACTTCCAAAAATGGATGGAAATGGGTGTGTGAAAGGAAATATGTGAAGGAGATGGTGGGAAAATGTAAAAAGATGGGAACTTGGGTGATTTTTAGATGAGAGAAGATGATGGAAGGTGAAAGGATTTGGGTGAGGTGATTTTTGGATCTAGGGTTAGGTGATGGGTGGTGGTTTTTCTTGAAAAGGGGCTGAAAATAAGTATAAATAGTGTTTCCAGAATTAGGGCCCGAAATTGGTAAATTACTAAAAAGCCCTCAATGGGAAATTACATTTACTATCCTCAGGGGTGCTTAGCGTAATTCGCCCGACAAATTCAAATGAAATGATGCAGTCTACCTGGGCAGCGACACTTCAACCGTGAAAATTACTGTCGCCTAACTAACGCGGTCCGTCGAAACGGTAGATCAACCGCGGAAATCTCTATCGCCTTGGTGTCACGGTTTGCCGAGACGAAGGATCAACCGTGGCAACCTCTGGATCAGATTTCATGGCTGGAAAATCACGGTTTGGTGAGATGATAAAATCGCTACGAAACGAATCTGGCTTGGCAGCGACGCTTCGCATCAACGGCGGGATGAAAACGAAGTCTGAACGGTGGCCGACGGCATGAAAAACAGCTGCTCGAGGTCGGATTTGGTTTGAGGTTGAAGATGATGTCTGGTTTGGCGAGAGGTTGAAGATGAAGATGAATCACGGGGTGTATTTAGCAGTCCTTTTGGGTGTATTTGGGTTTAGGGTGTGGTGAGCTCACCACACCAGATTTTTCCACCCAACATTTGGGCCTTTTGTCTTTTGTGGTCTTCCTTTAGAAATGGGCTTGAGCTCAATCAGAAGCCCAAACCAATTCATCCAAAACGCACAGCATCATTAATGACGTGGCGTGGCTTTGTTGGTTTGCGTGGTAAATTATGAAAAGGCCCCTGCTCTTTTACAAAATCACGTAATCATCAAACTCTCCTCCCCTATGGCACTTTCATCCCTAATTTCTTCAAAATTACGTCAATGCCCTTGAACTCCAAAAATACCTGAAACACTTATTTTAACATATTAAATACTCGGTTTTACCTGAGGAACAAGCACAAGAAGTAGGAATTAGGGACCTAAACATAGGTATAAAAATAGTACGATCACTAGACATTGGTGTCAAATCGAATGATGTTAGGGAGTGGCAAGTTCTTCTCGGTAGACCATTTATGGCTACCGCTCAAATGAAGATCGATGTTTGCAAAAGGAGAGTTTGTATGCATGCATTTGAGAAAGAACTTGAGATTGACATCACCATGTGCAATGATGACCTAAAAAGCATTGGGAGTTGCTATGTGGTAGAGGTGCAGCCACCAAGGACAAAGGGTGGAAAAGTATGTGACTTGGTACAAATGTATGAGAAGAGTAGCCAAGAAGATGAAGTTGAGAGCATAGGCGACTCTGAGATTGAAGAACTCAAGAATGTCAACCAAGAGCTCATGCTTGAGGTGGAAGTGCTCAAGGCGGAGAATTATGCTCTAAAGAAGAAGCTTGATGACTTAGCAAGGAAAAAAGCATAAGCTTAAGAAGATCAATGTGGCTCTCACCATGGAAAATGAGGTGACGGTGAAAGAGCTTGAGGATTTGGCTAAGCTCACCGAAGAATTTGAGGAAGAGTCCTCAAGAAAGATGAGAAAGGTCCTCATGAGTGTAGATGCCAAGAACAAGGCACTTGAGGAGTTGAAGGAGGAATTGAGCAAGAGGGAGATGTCCTTGAAGGTTGCTAAGGTGAAGGAGTGCGACTATTTGGTGGAGATCGATCAGATGGATCAAGCCATCAAGGAACTCACCAATGACGGTTTATCAAGGCCTCAATCTCCAATGCAAAAAGGGAGATTTCTTTCATATCCTCTAACTTGTTATTTTTGTCACAAAAAAGGTCATATTAAGTCTAGGTGTTTTGAATTCTTGAAACATGCTAATCATGATAGAACTAGACCTAGAATGAGATCTAACCATGTTAAGAAAATTTGGGTTAGGAAGGACTTGGTAAATCAAGTCCGGGATGAGTCCGTGGGTCCAATTTGGGTAGTCAAGAGGAAAATGAGTGATGGTGTAGTTGACTTGTGTGATGAGCATCATGGTTCCATTTCGCATGGTAGGATGCGGTAGTATGATTTGAGTTTTGTTTTTACATTTCATGCCATGAATAAAATGATATGATTGTGTTTTAATTTTGCTTGTTTTGTGTTTCTTTTGTTTGCTTTGTTTTTCTAATAAGTGTTCATTTATTCTTGGTAGTGGTTTGTATTGTGAGATTATTTGTGGATTGTGTTTCACAGCAGATTCTGATCAAAATGTACTTGGAAAAGGACTTCAAGTGACTGTCGTAGTTTGGTCGCCATTTGCAAATGGCGACCTCACAAGTGGCGACCTCACTTTCAAGAGGAATTCAGGGGTCGCCACTTACATGGTCACCATGGCGACCCCATGTTGCAAATGGCAACCTTCACAGACCTGGTGTGGTCGCTATTTGGTCGCCATGACGACCTTACTTATGCAAATGGCGACCACATGCAACTTGCCAAATTCCTTCTTGGTCGCCATTTGGTCGCCATGGCGATCGAGAGGCACAAATGGGGACATAGGGCGTTCAAGCTATAAGTAAGCAACTCAAAACATAACGCCGCATAACACAAAGTTCTCTCTTCTCAAATTCTCTCAATTCCAAAGCCGTGGCACACATGTAATCATTAAATCTGGTAAGCAATCACTCTAGTTCTTCAATTCTCTTCATCAAATCCTTCCTACATTGCATCTAGAAACACTAAGGGTGGTTTTGAGTTTGATTTGAAGTGAATAGTGCATAGGATTGGAGTTTGTGTGGTTTGATTCATATAGAAGTGATTGTGGTAGTGTTGAAGTAGTTTTGATTGATTGTGGTGCACTCGGAGAGTGACGGATTGGTATAGAAGCACCGTTGTGCTGCCAGATTTTTGACAGGAATTTTCAGTTATAAGTGTGTGAAACCATGGCTCCTAAGATGAAATTGTCAAACAAAGGAGGCAAGGGTAGCAAGACCCCCACTCCTAAGAGGAAAGTGGTCCCAGAATGCAAATTGAATAGGAATTTTGATGACAGATTGGAGACATTTGCTGAGAAGAAGATGTGGCCTGAGAGAGGCATAGATCTAGAGAGTTTAAGGGATACCCATGTCCCAGCAACAGTAAATGACATGGGATGGGGAGGATTAGCAGCAACTCCTCCACACTATAGTGAGAGTTTGGTGAAGGAGTTTTATGCAGGAATGAATCCCGGGGAGTATATGAGAGGTGGTCCTATTCTAGTGAGAGGGGTTTCAGTTTACCTGAATGCAACAGACATCAACATCTACTTTGGGACAACTCTATTGGATTTTGAGGGACTCCGTGAACGGATGGTGGAAGGGATCACCACAAATCCCTTGTATGTGAAGAATTCAATGGAGTTTGCAAACACCATGACCATCAATCCGATAACTATTTGGATGGCAAAGAGATTCCCTCTCGGGTAGTCAAACTTGAAGATTGAGCACGCCTTTTGGCATATCTTCCTCAATTCTTCCCTCAGGCCAGTTTCCCATAGATCCACTGTTCCATTTGAGATAGCCAGGATTCTACACAGTATCATTGAGAGGCAGCCTATTGATGTAGGTATTATTGTGAAAATGGAGATTCAGCGGATTGGGAGGAATGAATCTGAGACAGATATCCTCCCTTTCCCAAGTTTGATCACATAGGCTTGCAAGTTGGCGGGTGTAGATGTATTTGGGGACATTCTTAAGCCCCTCATATCAGATATGGACTTGACCATTTGGCGACGCTTGATGTTAAAGCGTGGGGAGATACCAACTGGTGGGAAACATAGAAGAGTGCAGGGTTCAGAGGCTGGCACTAGTGTTAGGGAAGAATTGGAGAGGGTTATTCCTGATGAGGATCGTGATGATGATGATGATGATGATAAGGAGGTTCCTATTTGTGATGACCCTAGGCAGCCTTTAGGTCTTCGGATTCTGGATGGAATAGAGCACATTAGGAAATCTCAGACTGATGATTTTGATATTCTTCATGCTGACAAGCTTGTGATAGAAGAAAGGAAGAAGGCCCTGGAGGACAGGCAGTTGAAGTTGGAGAGTCTAATTCAGGATTTGAGTGAGACAGTGATCACAGGATTTACAGACCTCCGCCATGATCTGAGGCTCACCCCATATGTCAGGAGGCCGAAGAAGCCTACCACAGGGACTCTACCTACCCCCGCCGCACCTTCAGGACCTAGTACAGAGGAGCCTGACTTCGTTTTTCAGACTGCACAGTCTGCTGCTGAGGAGGCAGCGCAGTTAGAGGAGGCCATGACCTGTTCCTTGATAGATCAGAGGCCCCGTTATACGGGAGGACCTACCATTGATGAAGAGGCTGCGTGTAGGAGAAGGAGAGATGAGCAATCTAGGAGAGCGACGATAGCAAAGGAGCAGAGACGAAGGGACCCAAAAAGGAAGGGTAGAGTTGAGCATGATGAGGAGGAGGAGGAGGATTAGTAGGCATCCTAGCATTTCTAGGATTTATTTGGGTCTCCCATCATTTTCATTTTCTATCATTTCATTTGGACATTGCTGGTATTATGTTTTTACTTTTGGATTATACTGTTGAATATTTTAGTTTGATTTATGCTTATTTGCATTTCTTTTTCTTTTGCTCTGTATTTTTTGTTTTTGCCTTTATTTTGCTTCCGCATAGAATAAGGGTGTGGATTGGATTTTGGTAGTGGATTTAGGACATTTGTGCCTTATTGATATATGGTGTTGTTTGGATTTTGTGATGGATGGATGGATGAGAGGGCAATATGCCGGATATTTGATATATTTTGTTTTTGTCGTTGCTTGTTGGATTATTACTTGAAACTTGTTGGGTTGTGCTTGTTGTCGTTATTTATACCACCCGTGAACATTGAGGACAATGTCCAATTTAGGTTTGGGGGTACATTTGCGCAACGCCATGATGCTTGGTTTTCAATTTGTGTGCCAAATTTTTCGAAAATTTTTACGATATTGCCATATTTGAGCATGCTTTGCTTGTAGAGATTGTTCTTTACATGATGTAGTGAGGAATTGTGCATATTTGCTAGTGTTTGGTTTAGATTAACACCATGCCACTTAGGGTGTCATTGAACAAAGTGCGCAAGTCTTTTTCTCTTAATGTTGAGTGAATTATCAAATTTGCTTGAAGGCTAAAAATTAGTAATGGAGATTCCCGTGAGGATCACAAACATAGCCTTTAAAAATCATACGTTGAGTTGTAAACATTCACTCTTTAAACACTCATTCTCAAACACTCATACAAACATGTATTGGTCTCATTTGCACTAAATGTTGTTTGCCATAGAATATATGGACTGCTTGTGGATGCCTTATTTTGCCTAGTGGACAAGCCTTTAGAAATGATTTTAGGCTATGCATGTGAAAACCGCTATTCGCCTAAACACTTCTAACCAATGTAAATATGTGTGCTCCCAAGCCCCTTTGAAGCCAAACACATTTGAAGCTTTTCTTTCATAAACCACATCTACATGAACCTTATAGCCTTATAATAATTGACCTACATTGACCAAATGATTTACTAAGGCTTAGGAAATCAATGTAAAATTTTGAACTTGTAAATGTAAGGTGTGTACCTAGGCATGTAAATGTGTGCAAGAGTCTTGCAAAGCAAGAATGTTTGAAAAGAAAATTTGAAAGAAAAACAAAAGCTTGAAAAGAGCGTGAAAAGAAAAAGAAAATGAAAAGCATGCAAAGAAAAGAATTGGCAAGCAAAAGAAAAAGAGAACCAAGAAATTAGGCACAAATGGCCTAGAAAAGAAAAGAAGTAAATGAACTACTCAAGTTGAAAATATGAGTAGCTTACATGTATAATTGTGAGCCTGGACACCTTGAAGTGTGAACATTATGTGTGAAACTTGTGAAACTAAAAATTGGAATGTATGCCTTAATGTAATCATTAGGTTCCTTGATATCCATTTTTCCCATTCTTTGTTTCACCATAACCTTAGGCCCCATTACAACCAAAGAAAAGACCTTCATGATCTTTGGGATTGTCCATTTTGTACAATTTGGTTGATGCATGTTCTTTCTAATTCATGGCTTGCAATTCCATTTATGAGACCACTTTTCAGGAAATTGCGTTTTAAATGATTATCATGTGCAATCAATTAGATGCCATAACATAAATTCGTATTGCACATGTATGATATTGAGTGAACCTAGGAGTCTTAGAGAAAAGAAGAGAGAATCTGGTGAGGTTTAGTATCAAAGTGAATTACATTCTAACTTGAATAGCACCTTTGCTTTGAAGCTTTGGCATTTCGAATGTAAGATCGCATTGCGTACAATCATATCTAAGAGTGGCACGTTTTTAATCTTTACTTGACATACTCTTACATGTTGAAGTCCTCACTATTGCATAACTGTTTTAATCTCTTCATTATTGGCTTCGCACATTGACCATGAGAAGTACTAACTTTTGAAACATCTCGATGCATGTCTTTGGGGGTTGCTTGTGATTGTTTTGCTTGGGGACTAGCAAAAGATTGGTTTGGAGGTATTTGATCAAGCAAAAAATGATATGATTTTGGCCCTCATTTCCGGTTCTTTTCGCTTGATTCTTTGGCATTTCCCTGTGTTTAATGTTGTTAAAATAAGTGTTTCAAGCTTTATCAGGTTTCAAGAGCAATTGAGATGAAGTTGAGGACTTGTGTTAAAAAAGCCTCACAAATGGGAAGAAACAGGGCATTTTCGCCACTTAGACATGAGGAGGTCGCTACATGGGCGCTATGGCGACAGAGGATTCTCCAAGCCATCAGAAGATCGCCATTTGGGCACCACTTGGACGCCATGGTGATAGAAGGACTCCAAAAGAATTAAGTGGGTCGCCACTTGGGGTCGCCATGGCGACCACCCTTGCAAGTGGCGACCTCTTTCAAACAAGGAAAGGTCGCCACTTATGGTCGCCATGGCGACCTTGATGCTGCAAGTGGCGACCCCTTCACACTTTGCAGGGTCGCCACTTATGGTCGCCATGGCGACCTCGAGATGCAAGTGGCGACCTCTACACAAATTGCACTTGGTCGCCACTTGCTAGATGGTGAAAAAGATGGCTCTCAAAGCGACCTTAGCATCTAATCGTTTTACGCACCCATGGTCGCCACAGCGACGAAACTGCGAACTAGGCCCCACATTAGCGAATCAAGCAGTTATCAGTACAAGTCCAAGAGTGTGTATAAATAGAAGAGCGATTCATTTTCAAAGGCATCGGAATTCTGATAAGAGAGCAAAAAATATACCTTCCTTGAGATCTAGCTTTCTCATCCATGGCACACCATTCCTCATCCTCCATTTCTCTCCTTTAACTCATCTAATCCATTCAAAACCTCAACACAAAGCCTTGATTCCTTCCCTACATCATTCCTCATCCCACCATTTCTCCACCAAAATCCTTAGTCACTTTCCACCAAAACACCCACATTCCAAGACATATATTCTATTTCCATTCCTTGCATCTAAGAGCATAGAGGAGAAGAAGGATCAAGCTTAAAGAAGGTGACCCAAGGGTTATTTCCTTACTATTTACTTCTTTTCATTTATTGCAAATATATGTAACTAAACCCCTAATCTAGGGGATAGATTTGAGGATCAATTGGTTTTGGGTTTAGCTTAGCTTGTAATGAATCTCTTATGTGTTCTATTCATTCAAATTAATTAGATTCCATTCATTATAATTGACTTGTATATCACTTGTTAATTGCAATCTTGAGTGGAGTATGTAAGGATTCCCATTTGTTGATTGGCTTGTTTCGTGGACAAACCACGTGTTGGGGTTGATGTAAGGGTAGCTTAGGTATTGGTGATCATCCATGGCCCTTTCAAGACCTCAAGAGAATAAGCACCAAAGGTAAATTCTAGTGCTTACTTGCTTTGAAGAGATCATTGTTGCACACACACACAACTCTTGCATAAATCTTATTCTTGTATGTTGTATGTTTTATATGAGTGCTTGCATGTTCTTGAACATCTCTTCTAGCATGTTTTATTTGATTGCATCTAGGTCATTAAAATGCCATAACATGTTTAGGCATTAGGATGCAAAGTCATGAATTGTATTCATGCTTGTTTGAATTGATTGCATCTTGTTTTATGATAATGCCATGACATGATAGGCATTAGGATGCATTCAATTCCCACACATGCACTTCATGTTTGATTAGCTTTTAGTGTGGTGTAATTCGTTTCCCGAAGGATGTTCGGAAACGTCCGCGCGTGCACGTTGGTGTGCATGGTTTAGCGCGATGATCGCCGGTGGAGTTGCCCTTGGCTTCTCCTTTGGATTCACCATATTTGGTGAACGGCGGTTGAGATTGGCGGCCTGGCCGCCGAATCGAAACCGCCGATCATGACCTGGTTGATAAATGTCTCAGGTCCAAAACGGCGGTTAGATCGGCGGTTATATACCTGCAGAATGAAAGCGTCGAATGAAATCCAGGTTCTCGGGTTTCAATTCGGCGGTTTTGTTCTGCGGCCCCGACCGCAGAATCCGCAGAACAAAACCGCCGATCGTGCGTTTTCAGGGGCAAAATTGTATTTTCACATGCCCTGTTTTTGGTCTCTATAAATACATCCTTATCTCTGGTTCCCAAACCAAGTTTCTGATCTAAAGAACCCTAAGAGAGATATTTAGAGAGACTTGAGAGGAAAACCTTAAAGATCACATCTTTATTCCTCTCAACCCATTTCCACATGCATAAATCATCATCTAAGCATCATCTAGGTTCATCTAGTATGTGCTAATGCATGGGTCTTCTTCAACACACATGGTATGATTTGTTGAACACTAATCTCATCTTATTTTAGTGTTTTTACTTATCAATTTTATCTATTTTATTACTTGTATGTTCTTGAGTAATTTCTACATATATGATTGAGATTATGTGTTGATTGGGTTTATATTTTACATAGCTTTATTGTTTAGGTTATTATTTCCTAAAAGCTATGTCATAAACATTCATGTGCATCAAAGATCATCTAAGCATTTTCTAGCATAGTTAGTTTGCTTAGTTGCATGGGTTTTGGTCATCACACTTCCCTTGGTATGTTCTTCACTTTTATCATTGAGATTTAGTGTTGTATTTATCAAGGCACCTCTTTTATTATTTGAATGATCTTAGATTAATATCTTATATTCAAAATAGAGATTGTTTGTGATGACATGATTGAATGTTTGTGGGTTATATTTTATAGCAACATCTAGGTTATTTAATCTATGATTTGCTAAGCTATTTGACATGTCATTTAGCTATTGACATCTAGGATTGCATTTATTGTTATCTAATCATCCTAGATAAGCATCTAAGGTTACCTAGCTTTATTTGCTCATTGAATATCATTATATATTCACATAGGTTGTAATCTCTTCATTGAGAAGTAAGTCTTGCGTGTAGCTTCCGGGATTAGGTTGCTTAGATCGCAAGCAATTGAAGTCTTGTTGTGATAGACCGAGATTAGGTCGGACACCGGGATTAGGTGGTCACACAAGCAATTGGACTAGGTTCACTTATACCGGGATTAGGTAGGTGTGTGATTATATACCGGGAGTAGGTTGTAATCGTTTAACACATTTAGTGGATTCGAGGTTCGAGTGTGGCGCACTATAATAGCCTGTGGTTTTTCCCTGTTGAGGGTTTCCACGTAAAAATCAAGTGTCGTTTTATAATTCCGCACCTTATTACACTTGATTATTGTTTTGTGAATTGGGGTCATTTTCGTAATATTGACTTAACGCGAAAATTGGGTAATAACGGATTAACAACCCTTTCACACACCCTCTATGTCATACTTAAAAGACACCCACGCGTATAATGGTAAAATTTGTGAACTTTCAGAGTAATTTGTTATATATTCATATGTGGATTGACACTCCTTGTGTGATTAAGAACCCATTGGATCGGATAGATTAGTGGTGGGTATATCAACCCCACTAATCTAAGCCTCTAAGTGGTTAACATAATGAGATTGATACATTAAAGTAGCTAGTTAGCTTACCCACATTCAATTGTTAATCGATCTATTCCTTAGCTATCTTATTAATTGATTTTATCACTATTCTTATCAAGGTGTTGAGTATTCTATGTTTCATTACATTTTTGTGTATTTTCATTTTAGTATTTAGCCTTGGTGGTTTTAGAAACCACACATCTATCAAACACTATGATTTATTTTATTGTTCAAAGACTAGTCAATTTATCTAATTAACACTTCATTCTCTGTGGAACGAACTTTCTCACTATTTTGCTATCAAATCACATTTTAGAAGGATTAAGTGGCTTTAAAGAGTTTTCAAGAATCAACCAAAAAACCATATTACTATTTTGTTGAGTACACAGACGACCTCATCAGTGGGGCGGGTCGACGGCGGGATTAATTTTCGTTATACATCAATTTTACGTCGCGGTTTTTAAATCGGTTTTATATATAATCAATGTGTTTTTGCATATTTTTACATCGGTTAAAAACCGATGTCTTTAGCGCGTTTTTTTCTAAATCACTCAAATAGACATCGATTTTAAAATTTTGAAAAACCGATTTCTTCCATGTAAAATAATTGATTTCTTTTGTGTTTTTTGTAGTAGTGTCTAGAGTAAGAACATCAATAAATGAGATTTAATGAAGATGAAGCTTACCTAGTCATGAAACCATGAAGACCCATGCTCAAATGAAGATGGATGATGTTATATGCACATGGGTTTCGGGTTTTGGAGAGTCAAATAAGCTTTCTTAAAGCTTTCTCTCTCTAGGGAACTCTTAATCTCTCTCTAGGGTTTTGTAGTTTTTGTTCCTCTAAATACAAATGAGAGAAAGAGATGTATTTATGCTTATGTGCCATTGTCTACCAAGACGGCACTTGGACCACAGAACTTGCTGTCGTTAGCATGCTGTTTTCTACCAAGACGGCACTTGAGCCGCGGCAAAGCGTCACAGCACTACAGCTTGATTTTCAAGTGACTCAAAACATGACCAAACGATATTGAAACCATTTGTATAATATATTGTTGGAAATGTATGAATGTCTACTTTCTACTCCTTTTTATAGAATGACATTTTGATTTCTGTAGAAAGAGATATGGTCATTTGAGTGACCAAAGGTCAGAAACGGACAACAACAGAGTTTCCCTGTTTTGGTGGTCACTTTGAAGATTTCAAAACTAATCCAAACGGTTATGAAATATTACGAATAATATACCATTGGAAAGGTATGTGTGTCTAGTTTGTACAGAAATTTTCATAACTCATTTTGAAACTTTGTATAAAACATTATGGTCACAAGACCATGCAAATGTTAGTTTTGAAACCATTTGAAACATTTAAATCCAATCTTTTGAAACTAGACACCTTGCTCCATTCAACTACTTCATATCTAACACTAATCCAATAGAAGAATGAAACATTCTCAAACGGTCAACCATCGCGCTAAGATAGGCACACAATCGTGCAAGCACGGACATTTCTGATCACACAAACGGAAACGAATTACACCGTATAAAACCACACTTAGAACTAACAGCAAAATGCGCGTGTGAAATGAGACATAAATGCACATACACAACCATAGAAACACAAATGCAAGTAATATGGGAGTGCATGTAAGAGTGTGTGTGCACCTAATCTTTCTAGAATCAAGTCAAGTGATATATCTTTTGCCCTTACACTTGCTCTTGAAGTCACAGAGATGCTAGGAAGTAGGGATGGCAATTAGACCCAGACCCGTGAGACCCAACTCGGACCCGACCCACGTGGGTCGGTATGGATCCTCACATTCGGGTCACGGGTCGGGTCTAGTCTGGGTCTAAAATATTAGACCCGATTCGGGTCCGGGTCGGGTCCAGGTCTCCAGACCCAGACCCTTAGACCCGAATAGTGATTGAGTTTTAAAAAAAAAAAAATTGAAGAATTTGAAATTGAAATTGAATGCAAATAATAATATTTCCCTTTTATGTCCTCTATTTATTAATTTTTTTATTTTGTTATTTATATATTTAAGTATATATATATATTTTTAGTATTTTATTGTTTTTTTTTATCGTGGGTCCACGAGTCCGTGGGTCTAGACCCAAACCCGTGAATTTTCATGGGTCCTCGGTTGGGTCTGGGTCTTCCTAAGACCCGCGGGTCCAGACCCGAACCCGAACCCGAAAATTTTCATAGGTCTGGGTCTAATTTTTTTGTTGGGTCTGGGTCTAGGTCCAGTAGGACCCGACCCGAACCCGACCCATTGCCATCCCTACTAGGAAGCTTGCCACCGAACACCTAAGCTCATTACAAAATCATCCTCAATGTGGTATGTCAAGAAATAAGCCAATGTACAAAATAGAGGTCCTTACGCACTAGTTTGCTATTTGCTCATTTTCTTATTTGCTATAACAATTATATAATAATTAAATACCGAAAAGAATTTTAAGACATGCAGGTACACTACAAAATAATACTTTTAATTATTTTTATTTTTCCTTAATTAATGAAAGAATTAAAAGGAAAAAGTAAGCGATAACATTTAATTATAATTAAACACCAAAAAGAATTTTAAGACATGCAGGTACACTACAAAATAATATTTTTAATTATTTTTATTTTTCCTTAATTAATGAAAGAATTGAAAGGAAAAAGTAAGCGATAACATTTAATGTAAATAATTGCTGCAGATGAGAAAGAAATGGATGAAAAAATTACATGTATTGCCAACTCAATACTGGTAAAAACTTGCCGTTAAAAAATAAATCGTAAAAATTCAGTTTAACATAAAGGTAATTAATCAAAAAATTATATAACAAACTAAACACACGCATAAAGTAAGAGATGGATGAGGAAATTAAAATGTCTCGCCGACTGAAGAAGCATAAAATCTCGTTATAAGATCTGCAACGAAAGTTACATTCGCATGAGAGATGATAAAATGAACAAAAAAATTAATCGATACTTCGCCGTAATCATTATTGGTGTCTTCTTCGGCTTCTCGCTTAATAGTCAAACTCAGAATTCGACTATATCCTACATTCAGATTGGTTTGGTTTTTTTTTGCAAAAGCAGAGTTTCCAGGATATGAACCTGAAGCCACAACATTAAATAGAACCAATCATGAAATATACAACAATAAAGAAAATCTGGGTATAAAAAAAAAAGAGAAATTCTTAGTTGTAGACATTTGAATTATCTTAAAATTCTGACCCTTTTTTTTAAAAAAAAATAATAATTTAACTTTATATTGTTATATTCCTGATTTGAAAATTATTAGAGCGCCTGCACATGAAAATTTATATAAATGAGACAGATTTAATTTACTTATTACTTACAATACAAATGAGACATATTTATTTTACTTATTACTTACTATGATGTATATGTAGGGATGGGAATGGGGGCCCAATGGGGCGGGGGAGGGTCCCCCCACCCCCACCCCCACCCCCACCCCCATTCCTAAAACCTACCCCCACCCCCGCCCCCAAACCCCATTTGGGGGAACTGGGGATGGGGATGGGGGTGTTTGGGGGGAGGTTCCCTTGCCCCAACCCCCGTCCCCCATTTCCCCCATTTCTATTCCTAAAAATTTTCAATCCGAAATTCGAAATTCGGAATTCGATCGGACCAAACTTTTGTTTCATCCTGTTTTAATATCCAATCCAATAATTAACAAAATATACAATCTAAAAAATATACAATTGATTTAATTTAATCCAAAATTAATACAAATAGCTATAATAATATAGTGTTAGTAAATTACACTATAACACATAAAAGTTTAAACAAATTTAAAGCTTTCGATCAATCCAAAATATAAGTAATAGATTAATAGAGTTATAGTTTTTTTTTTTTTTTTTTTTTTTAAGAAAATAAAATTAAAAAAATATATATAAATAAATAATATGGGGGAAATGGGGGATTTGGGGCCCCACCCCCACCCTCTATTTAGAAAATGGGGGAATGGGGAAATGGGGTGGGGGGAGGTTCCCCCACCCCCACCCCCATTTAGGTTTTGGGGGCAAATTTTGCCCCCACCCCCACCCCAAAACCCCATTTGGGGGCAAATTTTGCCCCCAAATGGGGGCGGGGCCCCGTGGGGGTAGGGCCCAATAGAGGAAATTCCCATCGCTATGTATATGTACATTATAGTAGTCTTATTCTTCCATAATCCTGAGCTTGTTTTTGAATGTCTAAAACTGATAATCTATACACATCAATTACATATAATACTTGTTAATTATATTCAATGAAGTCAGACATTTTTTTTTTTTTTTTAATAGACACAAAAAAAAAAAAAAAAAAAAAAAAGTTAGTTGATAATCTACCCCACATATAATTAATTAAACAATTTAATAATAAAAAAATATATATTAAAGAACAAAAAGTATATATACAACTAATGGACATACAAACATTTCTAAGAAAATGTGGAGCTTAATTAGAATCGAAGCTTCCATCATAAATTTGTTCTAAAAACTGTTAGAATTGTACCTTGTTGATGTAATCACCACTCATTATGCTTTCGAGCAAGTGCCCGAAATGGGTCTCCTACAAATTCCTTTGATTCCTTGTTCATCCCTATCCTCACCACCATAAAAATATATTAGCAAACACACACATCTAATTCCAGAAACTTTGTTGATGGATAAAGACAATTAATATATCTATGCATCCTCTGAACACATAAGTCGGGAGAGGCAGTGATCACTATTCGTTGCACCAGTTTTCCACAGCAGGCCAACCATTTCCAACAACGCCGGTCTTGTTGGTGATTCTAGTCAGCAACAAAATAATTCCTTTTGACATAAACCTCAAAATTCCTAGGCCATCTGCATAAATGACCACTCCGTTCCTGATAATAGCTTAACAACAATCCAAATTTTTTTTATTATACTATAAAAGAACATAATTTTTTTTTTAAGGCCATCAGCATAACTGACCACTCCGTTCCTGATAATAGCTTAACCACAATCCAATTTTTTTTATTATACTATAAAAGAACATAATTTTTTTTAAAAATAATTTCATTACATTCTCATGAAACATAAAATTAAAATAAAAACAAAAATATAAATAAGTATTACCTATATTGGAGAGGAGGAAGATGAAAAGAGCCGGCGCGAGACAATGAGTGGTTCGCAGCGTAGACTCCAAGAGTCCAAATAAATAACAATATCCTTGTTTTTTGTCTCCCGAAACAAAAGGAAAGACTCCAATAACAACCTTTCTGTAAATAGGAAGGGGGAAAAAATCTGAAATTTGAAATTGCTAGAGTTGAATTAGAAGAGACGAAACATTGAATTAAAAAGGGAAAAAAAAAATCCAGAAATTTGAAACGCTAGGTTGGATTAATCAGAAGCTAAATTCAATTTTTAGGTAGAACCTTAAATAGGAGGAATGCAGAAGAATATTAAAAAAAAAAAAAGAGTAAAATAAGGGAGAATTTAAGACCAATTAATTTGGGATTACCTCTTGAGTCTACAAAACCGTCATCAAAGCCTCCCAACATTATCTTTAATCAAATAAAAATAGGGGAATGCTATCTACTTTTCCCATTTGCCCTTCCCATTTACTTTTCTCACTCGTTGCTTGACACATATATAATTTTTCATTTAATAAAAAGCTCTCACTTTTTACTTCAAAGTTTGTTTACGTCTTTACCCCTGATGGCTGCTTCTATCATTTCATTAATAAGGGGTAAAGATGTAAACAAGTTTTACAGCAAAAAGTGAGAGTTTTTTATTAAATAACAAAGTGTATACATGTCAAACAATGAGTGGGAAAAACAAATGAGAAAGGTAGATAACATTTCCCATAAAAATATAATAAAGAAGTAAAATAAGAGAGAATTTAAGACCAATTAATTTGGAGAACACTTTTGCTCACCCCCCTTCAAGGGAGGTAACCATTACCCCCCTCTTAAATTAATGACATGTGTCATAGAGGTCTAAATTTTTAGACAATTTTACCCCTCCATAGACACATGTCATGTGTATGGGAGGGGGGTAATGCTTACCCCCCTTGAAAGGGGGGTGAGCAAAAATGCACTCATTAATTTGGGATTACCTCGATCTTGAGTCTACAAACCTATCATTATCATTAATCAAATAAAAATCAATGTTTTAATTCCTTGAATTTAGCTTGGTAGTTTAAGTGTATGTTTGGTATGGCTTTTGAAATGATCAAAAGCGTTTTTTTAATATTAGAAGCTATTTCGAAGTTTTTTTTAGTTGTTTGGCAAAACTCAAAACAACTTTTTTTAATATGAATTGTCTTAATTACCCTTTAAAAAAGTCATTTTTGTCTATTTGGAGAAGCCCAATTCTCCAATAAGCTTTTATTGAGCTTTTTTATAAACATACGAATTGTCTCAACTACCCTTTATAAATTTTAGATATTCCACCATACATCTTTCATTTTAAATACATTATCAACACCTTTTTTTGTAATTTACTCAACCAAAAGCTATTTCTAAAAATACATTTGTTAACCGAAAAAATGGGTAGTTAAATCAAGGAAGAACTTTTCCAATAAACGAGCCCCATCACTCCCCGATACCTGATACTAAGACATCCCAGATCCTTCTAGAGCATCTGAGATATGGAAGAATGGTGCGGTTCACAAAGGGCCCACCTCCCTCGAAGCGCCTAGGATGAAGAAGGACACGATAGCTAGGCATTCCTGGTCACCTTAGAGCACCTGAGAAGTAAAGGAAGTCACGATCCATAAAGGACCCGCCTCCTCGAAATGCCTAGTATGAAGAAGAATCTAGTAGTTAGGAGTACTCGGTCCCCTTGGAGTGTCTAAGGATTAAAGAGGCATGATCCGTTGGGAACCAGGACTTCATAAAGCATCAAGTATAGAAGGAGGGGCCTAACTTGCCCCCGTCCCAACCTTCCTAATGAACATCCGGTGTCGAAGAGGACCTGACTTAAAAACTACCGTAGGGTACCCAAGCAAGGATGAGCTAGCCACATTTACAAAGCTAGCTCGAATCACCAAAGGTACCGGGAGAGGCTCCAGAGAACACTCTAGAACAGCCTAGAGAGTCCTAAAGGTGGCGATCCCATCCAGGTGGCTGACGTTAGCCCTCACGCCAGACCACATGGGAGGAAGAAGATAGCCGGGGAAACCCATAGGACCCATCAGCAGCTCATTAATGCAAGGCAACAAATATAGAAGAGAGAAGAGGGAAGAGGAGCAACCAACGGCTGTGATCATGTAGGATTGCTCTATATCAACGGTCCACTCCTCTTCCACCTAAGCTCTAATAGAAGTCAACTACCCCATGCATGAAGAAGGATGCTGTGTTTTCCCAGCAAAATGCTTGTAGAAACCCAGTAAACACGAAGAAGGAAATGGTGGAGAAGGGTGCCTGACAGGGTGTAGCGTGACAGACGCTGACAATGTCCCTTGCCAGGCCAAATCATGACAGCGACCTCCCCCGATTGTAGAGACCCATTTTGACTTATCAGATCACTCTAAAACGCCACCTATTTGCCATGTCATACCTGCCGAAGCCCCTACAAAGACTTAGGGCATAGGTGGAGCGATCACAGCCCTTGAAGGTGTACGCCAACCATGGCCTGCTTCGAAGTAGCGGTCGGGATTAATCCCCTCAATTTTGGCCTAGGAACCAGGGTTCCTACCTACCTAGACCAAGGTCCCAGCATGGGACATGCCCTAATGGCACCATCTTAACCCTCCAACTTTTTCCACCTCAACATACAGCTAGGGGGAATGGTGGAGATCAGACCAAAGGTTCCCGCCCAAAGAGACATTTCTCACCTACCCCCTATTACTCACCCTATAAATTGTAGGAACCCAGGTTTTCAGATTGCGCAGCGGAAAGGTTTTAAAATATTTTATGCAATCATCAAATAAACCTATTTGTACAGTAATAATCAAATACGATAAGAAGGAGATGAAACGATTTCATACCTACGTAGGAGGCTCCTTCACTTTAATTCGATCTGCTCCTGATTTGAACCACTTGATCTTCCTCGCTATCTCCCGGAACTGGCAACGGCATGTGGACGCATCACGGTATTGAAATTCCCTTAAAGCAATAGTGTTTTATACCTAGAGGGGGGTGAATAGGTATAGTCCCAAATTCTTCCAATATTCAAAAATGCGGAATATAAGAATGAAATGAATACATGAAATGATATAAGAATTGTATAATATGAATCAATTCATATAAGCATCAATATAAAAAAAGAATCAATATAAGTGAACATATGGAAGATAAAGAAATATAAAGCAAAAATGAGACACAATGTTTTTACGTGGTAAAACCTCAAAGAGGAAACATCCACGGGTTGAATCCACAACCACCGGCAAAGCAAATCCATTATACAAAAAGGACTTACACACTCAAACCTATCAACACTATGATATCCACTTCAAGCTATCAAATCCTAATCAACCCTCGAGCTAGTGATTCACAAAGTCTACTCTCTATCCAAGATGTGTCCTACACCTCTAGAGAGCAACTCCCTATCCAAGGCTCTCAAGCCTCTAGGAAGATTTCATTGCTTAACAATCTAGATCACTAGGATCCTAGTCAAGCTACCCAAGCTCAACCATCTGGAGTACGTAACTCCTTGCTAAGACTTTCGCTTAGTTATCTGGATCCCCTTGATCCTAACTAAGGCTTCTTGCTTGGCTATTTGGAAACCTTTCCTAGTCAATTCTTCTTGCTCAAGACAAAGCTTCACTCACTTTGCAAGAGACTTCAACCTATTACAAGGCAATGATCTAGGTGATGCAAATGATGCAAATCACAAACAGATAAAGCAAGATGATCAATCAAGCTCTATGAACATGTTAGAGATATTCTAGAATATGCTTTCAACACACAATCACAAAATCTATCTAAAAATCAAAGCATGTGAATCAATAAGAACAAGGTATGAATATTCAATATATCACACTAAAAACCTAGTTCTTAGACCATGAAATTAAACCTAGAAAATGTCATAAAGCACATCACATATACCATTTCTAGAATCAATTTCAAGTTTAATCAAGTTTAACAAATATATGTTCAAGAGAAATCACAAAGCTAAAACTCAATTACCAAATGATCAACCACCCCTAGAATATGTTCTAACATCATTCTAAACGTAAATCATCTATCAAATTGAAAGATTAAAGTGCGGATCAAAAGATGAAGTGAGAAGAAGAAGTTTAACGTACAATGATGAAACTCGGATTGAAGAACAGCTTGTTGCAAACAATCACAAATTCAAACGACTCTGAAAATGCTTAAGGTTTGTAGCTCTCTTCAAGACCAACAATTTTGGCTTTTGGATCAATCAATTTCGAGTTCGTATGAGAGAGTTATGATCAAAGTAAGGAAACAAAAATATTGAAGAAATCTGCAGAAATTTCGTTTTGGTGTTCTTCAAGTTCTTAGAAAATGGAGGGAATGGATGAGGTTTAAAAGCTTTCAAGAGAGAGAGAAACTTCAAGCGAATCAGAGGCTGCCACCTCACATTCCTGTATGGGGTGCGTGTGGCCCACGGGACCAGAGGGCTGCTCTGGCTGTGGGTCCCACGGGCTCCACACGTGGTGGCTAAGGCATGGCCTTTGGCCATGCAAACCCCTCTCGCGCACCTCTCACGTTCTTCGACCGTATTCGGGCATCCGAACTCCAAATTCGAATCCTTTTCTGATTACGAGCTATGACTCCCTCACGCACAATAACGACTATAAAAATTTTACAAAATGTTGAGAATTCATCTCGAAAAGTGACAATGAAGACAACTTAACGAATGAGAATGCAAAGTAGCATAACTACGTCGTATGGACTCGAAACTTAATGAATGAGTAACCGAAACGACTGGAACTCAATAAGGAATCAAATAAGATCATGTACAAGTCCAAAATACAAAAAAACACAAACAAATAAATACTATGCAACGCAAGCATGCCATATCTAAGCGACAGTGAGAAAACATGCAATTCTACAAGATTGTCAACAATGAGATATATGCATGTGCATGCTAAATATGTGTGAAAGTGTTATACCAAATGTTTGAACAATGTCGCAGGGACACACATGTATGAATTGTGTGTGTGTGCACTTACACCTTGCAAGAGGAAGAAGAATCTTGATACCTTAGCATCCATGTATGCGATGTTCCCCTTGAAGACGATATTTGCACAAGATGTTGCTTCTTCACCTTTGAGGCTTCTTTCTTCCAAGAAACACCTAAGGAACTACTAATACAAATATAGAGAGTTTTGCAATGGAATCAAGCCAATACAAATAAAGGATCTTACAATCTCCCCTTTTGGCTATTCCATGGCAAAACCTCATCCTCACCATACATTGATCACTCCAATAAACTCAATGTTGATAACATTCTCTCATCCTCACATTAGAAAGAGATCCCTAGACTAAAAGATCTTCAATTCTTCTTGAGTCTTTAAGAATCCCTTCTTTGAACTTCAAAGTACCTATGAGAAAAGAAACAACCAACAAGAGAACTTCTTCCAAAGAAGAATGGTGAGAAATTATCACATAAACAAAATAACAAAACTTCCCTTATCTCATACAAAAATGCATTATCTCAAGTGAATAAATGTTATCACATAAAGCTCTACCTTAGACCCTACATAAAGCTTTCCCTTAGACCCTTAACACAATAAAGCAAGAATTCTTTTCTCCCCCTTAGGACAAGAATTCTCCCCCTTAAGACAAAGTCTCTAATAAGCACAAAGAGGTACAAAACTCACTCTCCATATTGAACATGGTGAAGTTTTCTCCCCTTATATGGAACCCAAGGTGAGGTTTCTCCCCTTATAAAAATGGAGAGATTTCTCCCTCTTTTAAGGATGATGGTGAAGTTTCTCCCCCTTTTTGTCAAGGAATAGACAAAGGGCACAAGAGATAAAGAACGAGATAGTAAGCAAACAAATCGTATAGAAAGCGTAGTTGAATAAATTAAAGCTCCCCCTTAACATATGCTCCTCATATTATCACCAAGTAGATTTATTCACAAGGGACTCAATCATTCACACATTCAAGCAATAAGAGAAAATATTTCATCACTTTTCAAAGTCCAAGAGAGAATCATAGATTTTCATTAATCTCTCAAAAATATTCTCACATTGCTAATGAATCAAACACATAAGCAAAATATGTGTGTGTGTGTGTGTTAATGCTTCTCACATATATAGAAGGAGTAATTGTGATATCAACATGCAAACAATTTCCACACCTATCCAACTAAAGCATTTCCAAAAATAAGTCAAACCGATATTCATCCGTATTTTTGCTTTAAAAGAATAGTTATCAACATGTAAGCGTGTGTGTGCATGTGGCTCGTTTTCCCGTTTCTATTTGTCAACCCGAACTTTTCACAATTCTCAACTATACACCATTAAGCCTTTTTTTGATTTTCATTTCTTTTAGGCTTAGAATCAAAGATTATTTTTTTTTTAATGATTCTTTTCAACTCTTCTTTGATTTTTTTCTAACAAAAACATATACACCTCTTGGCGGCTTTCACTCAACACAAAGGCGTAGCCCTTTCCAACATTAGGCGGCTTCATAACCAATACGTGTAGCCCTTTCCAAGAGGGTGCTCGTTGAATACTATGTAGTGCTGAAGCAAAATGGATACATATCATAGGTCATTTATCATGTACTAAGCAATAGGCTTCTAAATGCATCCATTATCTACACATATTCAAACATATATACTCAAAACTAAAACATATAAGAGAAGCATTTGTGCACTTTTCCAAAATAAGATTTTTCAAGCTCAAGTGCATGATCTAGAAACAATACATGTTATTTGCTTAAGATCATTACTTCTCAAGTGAGTAGCTCTCAAAGATATTGATATACAAATAAAGTTTTGCTTATCAAGCCACTCAACAATCGCACATAGACAATAATCAACACAAATCATGTCAATGGATCTTCAAAGAGTTTTAAATCTCTCTTTGTCCAAGGGCTTGGTGAACAAGTCCGCAAGTTGATTTTTAGTAGGCATATGCTCTAGAGAAACAATGGAATGCTCAACAAGATCTTTAATGAAATAATGCCTAATATCAATGTGTTTTGTGTGGGAGTGTTGAACCAGATTTTTAGAGATGTTAATAGCACTTAAGTTATCACAATAAAGTGTCATTTTTTTTTCTTGATCTATCTCATAATCCTTAAGGATTTGTTTCATCCAAAGTAATTGTGTTCAAGCACTTCTAACCACAATCATACATACAATAACACACATCATGATAAGATCAATGTGAACAATTATCACCAAAAGATCTTAGATTAGCAAATGTCAACGAGGACCATATAAACACTATATTAGTTCTCAAGTATGACATGCTACATGAAGTGATAAAACAATGAGTTGATGGATGAAATATAGATAACCAAGCAATGTGATATTAGATATACCTTCGCAAGTTATTTTCATCAAATGCAAGGCCTTCACCCTTTTTATGAGTCCTCTTGGCTTGTATGTCCTCATGACTACAAGTTATAGGCGGGTCGATTCCAAGAGACTAAAGGCTAAGCATTTCAACCTAAACAAAAAAATGACTTTCTCTAAAAGCCTTAAAAAGAATTATCACCATATAGATATCATAATATGCAACTTCTCAAAAGTTAATCAACAAATTTTGACTACCATAGCAATTATGTGAGATAGCTAAGTCCATGTTAAGTTATAGATAAACAAGGCTAGATAGCTAAGTTACTCAACAACTTGACACTAATCTTTAAAGCTAACTCACATGTGCAATCTTACTCTAATGGTAAGAGCACCCACCCCTGACCCATTTGGTCTTGGGTGAACTAACACATAAACCATCATGATCATTTCTCATGGCAATAATATATCTAGAAGATAAGTCATTAAGACTATGAATATGATCATGTGAAACAACCTTTTTCAACCAAATCTTCTTGACATTCTTCTTCACATGATTAACAATATCATGCACATCACTCAAAGAGTTATCATTAAAAACATGTTTAGAAGAATGACTAGGAACATTTTTCACATCATGCGTGGATTTGGCTCTTAGAGCATATTGTGTAACTAGACATTTAGGTGTGTCTTTTCTAACCCACACACTCTTCACAATACGCCTCTCACTCTTATCACTAACATGCTTTGACTCAATGTTTGACTTTTTAACATGCACCTTGACCTCATTAGTCACATTTTCAAAAATATCAAACAAAGCATTATCAACTTTCTTATGCATAGTAGAGTGAGGCACAACACAAGATTTAGCAAGCAAGTCATCAACACATTTCTTCTCAACATGCTTTTCCAAGGTCTTCCTAGGTCTAGTTTTAAATCCATACATGGATGATTGCCTAGGACCATTCAAAGACATATCATGTAAAGCATTATAAATTTGCATTTCCGAATGTATTCAAAGCACCTAGGTCAAATATGTCCTACCATATTACAATGATGACAAATAGGTATGAATTTGAGAAATTTACCATTTGCATTTGCTTCCAAAGTATTTGGTCTTCTCACATTTTTACCTCTTTGAATTGCAACCCTTGATGCTTTACCTCTTGCATTTGAGGTTGATACTTTTTGACTTTGATCTTGTTGAGATCTTCCATTTGAGTTCCTTGTTGATGTAGTGGCACCTCCGGTAGCTTTCATTGCTTTACCATGAGAGAGAGTACCTACATTTGGTTCAACACTTGCTTTGACAAAAATAGATTTGTTAGATGAAGGAGTTTCCTTCTCATTGATATAACTCAAACCTCTTTTGTCACATGGATACTTTCCACGTTTAATGAGGGTTTCAAACTTGTTAGAACTAGATGACATCTTGTGAATTATCTTATTAGCCTCATTAAGTTTATCATTAAGCATCCTATTTTTAATGACATATTTTTCTAAGATGTCATCACTTTTTCTAACATCTTCTCTTGATTTATTAAGCCATTGTTCATATTTTTTCTCTTGAGTTAAGTGCTCACTAAGTTTGGCTTTAAGCATGTCTTCTTGCCTTTTAGCACCAACAAGAGAACTATCCCTTTGCTCAATTTCTTTCTTCAAGATGCTAAGTCTATCATTGCTATCTTTTAAGTTCATTTCTAGACTTAGGATCTTGTCTTTAAGTTCATTTAATTCTTTTGAGCCTAGACCATGATTCTCTAGCATTTTATTGACAAGAGTTTTAATTATCACCACTAAATTGGCATTGATCAATTTTAACTTGTTGTTCTCTTCATTCTTCTTGACTTTTTCACTAGTAAGTTGAAGGCTCTTGTCATTTAAGCTTATAAAATCTTGATTTGAGGAGACTTCTAACTCTTCATCATAGGAGGAGATTTCACTATCTTCACTACTTGAAGAGTTTTCACTTTCCTCATTACTTGAGGAGCCTTCACTACTATCCTCAAATCTTCCTTCATATATAGCCACATGAGCAATGTGATTGCTAGTAGATTCTTGATCATCCAAGGACTCATCTTCCTCTACTACATCACTTACACTCATCCATGATTTATCATTGTTGGCTCTAATGTACCTTTTCATTGTATTTCTCCAAAAGGTATAGTTACCACTATCCAAGAGTGGAGGTCTAGCACTAAAAGTACCTTTTGGCATCTAATCACCCATAGCACAAAAATACAACAAAACAAAACACAAACACTATAATATGGATCAATCTAATTACTTCTAGACACCCACTCTGATACCAATTGAAATTCTCTTAAAGCAATAGTGTTTTATACCTAGAGGGGGGGGGGGGGGTGAATAGATATAGTCCCAAATTCTTTCAATATTCAAAAATGTGGAATATAAGAATGAAATGAATACTTGAAATGATATAATAATTGTATAATATGAATCAATTCATGTAAGCATCAATATACAAAAGAATCAATACAAGTGAACATATGGAAGATAAAGAAATATAAAGCAAAAATGAGACACAATGTTTTTACGTAGTAAAACCTCAAAAAGGAGACATCCATGGGTTGAATCCACAACCATCGGCAAAGCAAATCCACTATATGAAAAGGACTTACACAATCAAAGCTATCAACACTATAATATCCACTTCAAGCTATCAACTCCTAATCAACCCTCGGGCTAGTGATTCACAAAGCCTACTCTCTATCCAAGATGTGTCTTACACCTCTAGAGAGCAACTCCCTATCCAAGGATCTCAAGCCTCTAGGAAGATTTCCTCGCTTAGCAATCTAGATCACTAGGATCCTAGTCAAGCTACCCAAGCTCAACCATCCGGAGTACGCAACTCCTTGCTAAGACTTTCACTTAGTTATCTAAATCCCCTTGATCCTAACTAAGGATTCTTGCTTGGCTATCCGGAAACCTTTCCTAGCCAATTCTTCTTGCTCAAGACAAAGCTTCACTCACTTTTCAAGAGACTTCAACCTATTACAAGGCAATGATATAGGTGACGCAAATGATGCAAATCACAAACAAATAAAGCAAGATGATCAATCAAGCTCTATGAACATGCTTAGAGATATTCTAGAATATGCTTTCAACACACAATCACAAAATCTATCTAGAAATCAAAGCATGTGAATCAATAAGAACAAGGTATGAATATTCAATATATCACACTAAAAACCTAGTTCTTAGATCATGAAATTAAACTTAGAAAATGTCATAAAGCACATCACATATACCATTTCTAGAATCAATTTCAAGTTTAACCAAGTTTAGCAAATATATGTTCAAGAGAAATCACAAAGCTAAAACTCAATTACCAAATTATCAACCACCCCTAGAATATATTCTAACATTATTCTAAACACAAATCATCTATCAAATTGAAAGATTAAAGTGCAGATCAAAAGATGAAGTGAGAAGAAGAAGTTTAACATACAATGATGAAACTTGGACTGAAGAACAGCTTTCTGCGAAAAATCACGAATTCAAATGACTCTGAAAATGCTTGGAATTTGTAGCTCTCTTCAAGACCAACAATTTTGGCTTTTGGATCACTCAATATCGAGTTTTTATGAGAGAGTTATGATCAAAATAAGGAAACAAAAATATTGAAGAAATCTGCAGAAATTTCGTTTTGGTGTTCTTCAAGTTCTTAGAAAATGGAAGGAATGGAGGAGGTTTAAAAGCTTTCAAGAGAGAGAAGCTTCAAGCGAATCAGAGGTTGCCACCTCACATTCCTGTGTGGGGCGTGTGTGGCCCACGGGACCAGAGGGCTGCTCTGGCCGTGGGTCCCACGAGCTCCACACGTGATAGCCACGCAGACCTCTCACGTTCTTCGACCATATTCGGGCCTCCGAACTCAGAATTCAAATCCGTTTTTAGATTATGAATTGCGACTCCCTCATGCACAACGAAGACTATTAAACTTTGACAAAAGGTTAAGAATTCATCTCGGAAAGTGACGATGAAGACAACTCAACGAATGAGAATGCAAAATAGCATAACTACGTCGTATGGACTCGAAACTTAATGAATGAGTAACCGAAATGAACGGAACTCAATAAGGAATCAAATAAGATCATGTACAAGTCCAAAACACAAGAAATACAAACAAATAAGCACTATGCAACACAAGCATGCCATATGTAAGCGATAGTGAGAACATATGCAATTCTACAAGATTTTCAACAATGAGATAAATGCATGTGCATGCTAAATGTGTGTGAAAGTGTCATACCAAATGTTTGAACAACAATGCAGGGACACACATGTATGAATTATGTGTGTGCGCACTTACGCCTTGCAAGAGGAAGAAGAATCTTGATACTTTAGCATCCAAGTATGCGATGTTCCCCTTGAAGACGATATTTGCACAAAATGTTGCTTCTTCACCTTTGAGGCTTCTTTCTTCCAAGAAACACCTAAGCAACTACTAATACAAATATAGAGAGTTTTGCAATGGAATCAAGCCAATACAAATAAAGGATCTTACAGGTATTCAGGAACAAGGAGGATGTAGAAGAGAAGAGCACACAAAAGACAACTCTTATTCTTTTGTTGGTGAAGTGCGGCAATAATAAGTCTAAAAAAAAAAACAATTCTTTTATTTTGTCTCTAGCCGCACCCCTGTTTCTCTTTTTCTTCTTTTGTTTTATGCAACCTACTTGCTTTTAAAACTTCTCTCATTAAAAGACAAAAAACTGATGTCTTTTTAAAACTTCTCTCATTAAAAGACAAAAAACTGATGCCTTTTAAATTTTGTGTAAGTTTATCTCATATAATTCGGTTGTTATTTTTAAATTAAAAATATATCTCATATATCTTTAAAAACAAACCAAATCTATTTGATTTAAAAAAAATAAAAAAATAAATAAATAAATAAAAACTTTATAAAGATATCTTATATCTTTTAAAAAATAATTAAACATTTATTTTTTTTGAATTTAAACATTTTAAATTCAATTTCAAATATTTAATTTAATAAAATAAAATAATCATATTATCTTATTTTATTCAAAATCAAATATCAACTAACACCCTCCATTTAGTGATTAACAACATAATTAAATAATCTTATTATTTAATTTATTTAATCACCATTATTCATTAATTAAATAATCTCATTATTCAATTAATTCCCGAATAGATACGTGTCACTTTCGTAACACAATTAATTGGACAATCCAATTAATTAACCGTGACCCTTGTTACCTAAATCGATCGGGCTAGCAAGGGTACCTAATGGATCCACGGTATTTTGAGCTCCAATAATCCTTAGATATAATTAATTAAACTCTTTAATTAATATTTCATGATTATTAACTTCGGTGTTATTCCACTAAAAACTCAAAGTTGCATTCTCTCAACTGTAGATGTTTTTACACAAACCAATAACTCTTAATGTCCATCGATATAGCTATTACATATGGTATAATCCTCCACAGGTAGTTCATAATTAGAGCTGGGTCATAATGTCCGTTATACCCCTCTAATTATATCTTTCCATTAAGTACCATTGATTCTCTAATGAACAATAAATCCTACATTCCTTACGGAATTAGGAGAGCGCTCATATTGTTCAAGCCCCGAATCAACCCTGGAGGGAACTGTAAGGATTCCCGATTTTTGATTGGCTTATTTCGTGAGCAAACCACATATTGGGGTTGTTTGTAAATGGTAGCTTAGGTGATAAGTGTTCATGCTCAATGACCCTTCTCAAGACCTCAGGGTGGACAAGCACTCAAAAGGTATATCTTATGTGCTTATTTTCTTATTGAAGAGATTTAGTTGCACACACTCACTTGTAATGTTTGCATATGTATGCTTTACTTTTGTGTGCATTCTCTTCAAATGTCACTTTTCACACTAGCACTTTGCTTGTTATTTCTTTATGTGTGTTTTTGTGTCTTGTAATTCGTTTCTCGAATATGTTTGGAAACGTCCGCGCTTCATGATTATGTGCTTGGTTTTGCGTGAAGATCGCCTTCGGAGAATGCCCTTGGCTTCTCCTTTGGTTTCACCATCATTGGTGAAACGGTGATTTGAACGGCGGCCCTGATCGCCGAATGGAAACCGCCGTTTGATTCCAGAGAGCTCTGGATTGGATTTGCGGTTACGATCGGTGGCTAGACCGCCGAATCGAAAAGGCCAAATTAGACCTGATGCATTAATTATTCTCGGTCTCTGTTTGGCGGTTTAATCGGCGGCCTGGCCGCCGAATTGAAACCGCCGAATTATTTATTTTAGGTCGGTTTCTTTTTGGGTTTTGATCGACGGTTTTGATTGACCGCCGAATCTAGTCGCCGAATGATCCCCTGCTTCTAGGGTTCAATTCGGCGGTTAAATTCTGGGGCCACGACCGCAGAATGAAACCGCCGATCGGTGATTTCAAGGGCAAAATTGTCTTTTCACTTGCTCTATTTGTGATGTCTATAAATATCATACTTTCTCATTTCTCTAACTCAGTTCTCTGACTCTAAAGAACCCTAAACTTGAAAGAGAGATTTTTGAGAGAAAATCAAATCAAGAACTCATTTTTATACACTCAAATCATACATATGCATCAAAGATCATCTAAGCATCTTCTCACATAGATAGTTGCTTATTTGAGTGAGTTTTGGTCATCACACTTCCCTTGGTATGCTCTTCACTTTTATCCATTGATATTTAGTGTTTTATTTATCAAGGCATCTCTTTTATTATTTGAATGATCTTAGATTAATATCTTATATTCAAAATAGAGATTGTTTGTGATGACATGATTGAGTGTTGTATTGTGATAGCTATCTAGGTTTTTATAATCTATTGTTAGCTAAGCTATTTGACATGTCATTTAGCCATTGATATCTAGGATTGCATTTGTTGCCATATTATCATCCTAGATAAGCATATAGGGTTGCCTAGCTCTTATCGCATGTATTGAGTATTTTTATATATTCACACATAGGTTGTATTATCTCTTCATTGAGAATTTAAGTCTTGTTGGCTAAGGTTGCTTAGGCCACAAGCAAGATGGACTAGAGCCACTTTTAAAGGCCCGCGGGGTAGAAGTGTGGGGTTATAGACCGGAATGTTAGACGAGGTCTACATAGGTTGTAAACTCCATTTCAATTAGTGGATTTCAAGGTTCTAGTGTGGCGCACTAAACGGCCCGTGGTTTTTCCCAGTGGTTGGGTTTTCCACGTATACATCAAGTGTCATTTATAATTTCGCACCATATTACACTTGTTGTTTTTATATTGACTATTAGGGGCATTTTCGGAATATTGACCTTAAACGAAAATTGGGTGAAAATTAGTTAAAATCTATTCGCCCTCACCCCCCCTCCCCCTCTAGATTAATATTTGTATACACACCGTGTTAATTTGTAAACTTTCAGGAACTACTATCTACTTCTCACAAGAAGGAGTGGATTCCACTATTGTGTGCAGACCTTCCCAGTCACAAGCCAAACCGTGATTCCAACATACGAAGTTATTGATCGGAAATGCAACTCTGATCTCACCCATGGTATATCAAAAGCCACAATCTAACCTGAAGGAGTCGATAAGACACTCAGGATTAAGATCACCCATATATAGCCATCATTTGTTGATATATATGAATCTCATGTTTTAACGGATCTTGGTGAGAGATTCATATAGATCATGGCCTAGTCCTATATGATCAAATCATATAAGGTGCCTCCATTCTCATATCTTCATATGAATGATCTAGAATAAGATCACCGTACATTACGGAATGGACCGCAGCTGTAGACTGACCACAAATAAAGTACCCAGCTTTATTTGCTATCTACAGACTCTTTAGATTGCTCGTTTCAAACTGAATCCATATGTATATGACATTCATGTACTCAGTTTGAAATTACATCTGGCAATCTTGGATGTTAAGTACACATGTTATTATAAATGTATGAGACAATTTGAATGAATAAACTACTTTTTTGATTTCTTGTTCAATTCATATTTACAAACTACAAGCTTTAGGGCAAAAACCCCAACATAAATACCCCGACTCTCCAGGAGTAAGGGGTTGGCCCCTTAAAAGGAAAAAAGAACAAAGTCTACTTGGCTACTACCTTGCCTAGAAAAAGCGCCTATTGTGCCGGTTCTACTTGGCTATTATCTCGCCTAACCAAAACGCCTATTGTGCCTATCTTACTTGGCTATTATCCTGCCTAGAGAAAGCTCATATGCGCTCATCCCTAACAACTACGACCACTTCCAAATCAACCTTGGTATAAGTCACCGTGACCCAGTCCTCTCCGCTCTTGACTCTCCTCTTAAATGTTAATGATGTAAAAAGATCATGATTGATGTATCCATTCACTAAGTAATAAAAAAGGATTTTGGTGACTGCTTAGTATTTCCCAGTCCTACCCCCTTTTTGAACTACACTTGTCCCTTAGCCTCATATCTCCCATCAGGACTAGCTTCATAGCCCTGAGTTGGTCCTGGTAACCGGATTAAGGGCCTTCCCCGGTACCCAACCCGGTTAAAGGGGAACTATGCTCTAACCGGTCCGGGCCAATAGCGGTGCATCAGTACACCGTGGTCAACCATTGTCTAGAAAAGCCCTTGACCGATTTTGGAGGATAACAACATTGTCAACACTTTTTGTGTAATTTACACAATCAAAAACCTTTTTTGTTAGAAGCTCTACTCATTAGAAGCCCTACTACAAAAAGATCTACTCTAAAAGCTCAAATTGAAAAGCCATATCAAACACACTATAAGAATCAAACATATTACACGTTAAGGTAAAATAGGAAAGGGTTATTATTATTTTTTTCTTTTATTATTACTAATATTATTATTATTATTATTATTATTATTATTGGACTAAATTGAATATGAAAGGTTACCTTAGGGATTATTCATAATTTAATTATTTAGTTATGAAAGTTCACAAATAAACACGGTGTGTATACAATATCAATCTAGAGGGGGAGGGGGGGGGTGAATAGATTTTAACTAATTTTCACCCAATTTTCGTTTAAGGTCAATATTCCGAAAATGCCCCTAATAGTCAATATAAAAACAACAAGTGTAATATGGTGCGGAATTATAAATGACACTTGATGTATATGTGGAAAACCCAACCACTGGGAAAAAACCACAGGCTGTTTAGTGCGCCACACTTGAACCTCGAAATCCACTAATTGAAATGAAGTTTACAACCTATGTAGACCTCGTCTAACACTCCGGTCTGTAACCCCCCACTTCTACCACGTGGGCCTTTAAAAGTGGCTCTAGTCCATATTGCTTGTGGCCTAAGCAACCTTAGCCAACAAGACTTAAATTCTCAATGAAGAGATAATACAACCTATGTGAGAATATATAGAAATACTCAATACATGCATATAAGAGCTAGGCAACCCTATATGCTTATCTAGGATGATAAGATGGCAACAAATGCAATCTTAGATATCAATGGCTAAATGACATGTCAAATAGCTTAGCTAACAATAGATTATAAAAACCTAGATAACTATCACAATACAACACTCAATCATGTCATCACAAACAATCTCTATTTTGAATATAAGATATTAATCTAAGATCATTCAAATAATAAAATAGATGCCTCGATAAATAAAACACTAAATATCAATAATAAAAGTGAAGAACATACCAAGGGAAGTGTGATGACCAATACTCACTCAAATAAGAAAACTAACTATGCTAGAAAATGCTTAGATGATCTTTAATGCATATGTGTATACTTTGAGTGTATAAAAATGAGTTCTTGATTTGATTTTCTCTCAAAAAATCTCTCTTTCAAGTTTAGGGTTCTTTTGAGTCAGAGAACTGAGTTAGAGAAATGAGAAAGTATGATATTTATAGACATCAAGAACAGGGCAAGTGAAAAGACAATTTTGCCCTTGAAATCACCGATCGGCGGTTTCATTCTGCGGTCATGGCCACAGAATTGAACCACAGCAGAATGAAACTGCCGAATTGAACTCGAGAAGCAGGGGATCATTCGGCGACCAGATTCGGTGGTCAATCGAAACCGCCGATCAAAACCCAAAAAGAAACCGACCTAAAATATCTAATTCGGCGGTTTCATTCGGCGGCCAGGCCGCCGATCAAACCACCGAACAGAACCCGAGAAAAATAAATGCATCAGGTCTAATTCGACGGTTTCGATTCGGCGGCCTGACCGCCGATCGTAACTGCAGATTCAGTCCAGAGCTTTCTGGAATCAAACGGCGGTTTCATTCGGCGGTCATGGCCGCTAATCAAATCGCTGTTTCACCAATGATGGTGAAACCAAAGGAGAAGCCAAGGGCATTCTCCGAAGGCGATCTTCGCACAAAACCAAGCACATTATCGTGCAAGCGCGAACGTTTCCGAACATATTCGGGAAACGAATTACACGACACAAAACACTCACCAAGATATGACAAACAATGTGCTAGTGTGAAAAGTGACATTTGAAGAGAATGCACACTAAAGTAAAGCATACATATGCAAACATTACAAGTGAGTGTGTGCAACTAAATCTCTTCAATAAGAAAGTAAGCACAAGATATACCTTTGAGTGCTTGTCCACCTTGAGGTCTTGAGAAGGGTCATTGAGCATAAACACCTATCACTTAAGCTACCCTTTACAAACAACCCCAATATGTGGTTTGCACACGAAATAAGCCAATCAAAAACCGGGAATCCTTACAATCTCCCCCTTTGGCTATTTCTTGACAAAACCACCACTCACATTGATTCCTCACAACAAAAATAGAAACTAAGGGTCTACAATGATTTTCTACAATACAAAGAGATATAAGAAAATAAAATCTTGAAGTCTTCAATCTCTTGTAGAATAATCAATCCCTGAAAACAAGTTTTCTATATTTTCCAATACACATACATGTGAGATTAATCATGTGAGATAAACCAAGCATTTGCATTTACGAAAGTTAAGCACAACATAATGCAATGTATGTGAATGCAATGCTCCCCTTCAATGGGTTACTCCCCCTCAATATGTAATCTCCCCAACATGCACAAATTGCCACAACAATTTAGCAACTCCTCTTACCACATTCTACTCCCCCTTTTTGTCATGATATAGGCAAAGGAGTAGTCCCCAATAAGGTCACTCATAGCAAAGAGAGATAGTAGCATACAAGATATTTGCATATTCATGTTAGTCACTTATGCTACTCAAATAATTGGAGAGAAACAAGGAGATTTATTTTGAATAAAATGTGTGAATCAAAAATGTTTTGCATACAAGACATGTAGCATTCAAGTCCAAAATACAATGGTATTTGGCAAAGCAAATGACAAAGGTTTCTAATAAGCATTCAAACCAATTTTACCAATGTCATGAGAGAAGCAAAGATATAGAGAAATCATTGATTTTCAATTTAATAAACACTATATCCAACTTTATAAGCGAAACATGGCATGAGCGACTTTGCACCCTATTTGATTTTTCCGGATATGAAACCCGTATGATGGTAGCCATGTTCAACAAATAAAGAAAGAGAGACATTTGGATTGTAAAATCCTTTGACCGGATACAAGATCCTTTAATCAATTTGAGTCTCATAAGCTTTTTCACACAAGTTTTGCATTTAAGAATTATGCAATCATCAATTCATGCTTTTTCATTTGAGCATGTCATTTTAATTTCATGCTTTTCATATGGCATTTAGCATGTCAATTAAGAATCATCATGTCATGGAAATAACTATAGGTCATTCAAATCATACTTCCTATGTTGATTTCCTAGTCCAAAAATGCATGTTTGAACATAAATATGACATGGATTGAAAACAAAGCAAGGTTCACACTTATTGAATAGAAAACATATATACATATATGCAACCAAGCTTACTCAAGCAATCAACAAAGAAGCATAAGATCTTTAAAATATTTTGCATGTATCAAATATGCAAAAACTCTCTTTGCTTGAGTTCCCCATATGGGGTCAAAAACCACCCTTCAACAATGAAGGTCATTTGGTCCTATGGACCTTCCAAGTCCATTACACTCGGTTGAACCTATATGAGACTTGTTAGTCTCCTAGTAAGCGGGTTCATTATTTTTTCTTATCCACTTAGGTGATATAGATTTCTTCCTAGTGGACAAAGGTTCTAGAGCTTTAGAAAATAAAGGATCATGCAAATGAGTTTCTTCCTTTATGTCAACATGCATTCTTGCTCTAGCCTTTCTCTTTTCTATCATGCTTTTAACTCTACACATTTGAATGTAATAAAAGCAACTTGGTATTATGTGACCATCAATACCACAAAAATGACAAGTGGGAATAAAGTTAGGAATCATACCATTCTCGTGTGCATGCTTTGGTGCATTCCCATGTCGTTGTGGTTGTCTCGGTTGTTGGATAGGATCTCTCCTTCTTTGTTGTTGATCAAGACAAGGTTGCTCGTTCAATTGAGCTTGCATGATAGGTGTCTTCCCTTTGTGGATCTTAGGTTGAGGGAAATTAGCATGAGGAACTCTTTGAGCTTGAGGTTGTCTCATTGAAACTACCTTCACTTGTGCACTATGAGAGCATTGTCCTAGATCAATCTTCTTCCTAGGAGTTTGCACCGGTGAAGTCTCTTTCTTGCCTAAGCTCTTGACAAATATGGTCTTGTTAGGAGTGAGACTCTCCTTATCTTCTTCAAAGCCAAGACCTCTTTTGTCACAAGGGCATTTTCCAACACTCAACAAGTGGTTGAGTTTTTCCGTGCTAGAGGACAACTTAGTGATCAAGTCTCTAGCATCCCTAAGCTCTCTTTTCAACCCTTCTTCATTCCTCTTAGACAAAGCTAGTTCATCTCTTAGCTTGTCTTCATCCTTCATGGATCTTACCACTTCACTACTCAAGTGGTCAACAAGTGTCGAAAGCCTAAGTTTCTCTTCCTTTAAGCTTTGAATCTCTTTTTCATTCTCTAACCTAAAGCTTTCAAATTCTTCAACATTGTCTTTAAGACCCATCATCTCCACTTGCTTACTTAAGTGGTCATTGTGTGATGAAAGTTCTAGATTTTCTTCCTCTAAAATCTTTAGCTTTCTTTTATCCTTCATCATAGAACTTTCACACTTGACTATAAAGTCATGAACATCCATTTTCTCTACATTTCCTTTTGTAGAGTTTGGTAATAAATTATCAATACTTGAGTCATCTTCTATGTTCTCCAACTCACCAATGGAGTCATCTTCTTCATCAAGATCATCAAATTTGTCTCTTGATGAAGTAATGGACATATCCCAATGAGTAGCTACACCAACCACTTCTAGAGCTACTTCTTCATCTCTTTCTTCTATGGGATCACTAGTCACAACATTCTTACCATCAACTTTATCTTCTACAAAAGTGGCTCCAAAAGTCGTATAGTTAATGGTAAGCTCATCATCACTTGATGACTTATCTCCCTCTCCGGAGTTATCACTATCACTCCATGTGGCGGCCATAACTTTTCCCGTCTTGTTCTTCAAATTCCCACAATCGGGTGAGATGTGTCCTATACCGCCACACTCATAGCATTGGATCCCTTTCCTTTCACTATTCTTTTGCCTAGGCTCAAATCTCTTGAAATGAGCCTTTTTCTTCAAGTATTGGCCTTTGGATCCAAAATCATCCTTCTCGAACTTGACAAATTTCTTGAATCTTCTAAGCAATAAAGCCGTGTCTTCGTCCGAGTCATCTTTTTCCTCCTTCTCAACCTTGGAAGCTTTCAAAGCAATCCATTTTTGCTTTTTAGGAGGTGAAGTGCTAGGACCCTTCCTAGACTCATATGCGAGGAGTCTTCCAATTACCTCGCTGGGCTTCATGTCCCTATATTCAGAATTTTCTTCTAAAGCCGTCACTTTTGATTCAAACCTAGCAGGGAGAGTACTCATAATTTTCTACTTAACTCTCCTATCCGAGTATGGATCACCTAGTTGATAGCTTTGATTGAAAATTTCCATTAATTAGACTTCAAAGTCATTGAAGCACTCATCCTCCTCCATCTTAAACAACTCAAATTGCGTTTGAAGGACTTGTAGCTTGGAATCCTTGACAACATCGGTTCCTTCGTGTGCAACCTCTAAGATATCCCATACCTCCTTGGCTATCCTAGTGTTTTGAATCAGTTTGTACTGATTTTCGTCCACTGCACATAGAAGGGCATGCCATGCCTTTCTATTCCACTTTGAAATCTCAAACTCTCCATTAGTCCAATCCGCCTTAGGCTTGAGAACTTGATCTCCTCCACCAGTGGGATTCATCATAGGAGGTGCATACCCATCCTCGATTGCCATCCATGCCCTATCATGGATTTGACACAAGTATGCCTCTATCTTGCCTTTCCATGAGGCATAATTCACGCCGGTGAGCAACGGTGGCCTCACACTCGACGCTCCCTCTTTACTCATCTCCATATCACTCATAGTGTTTGGATGAATGCAAATGAGATGAATGCAAAATGTATGAAGAAATCAAACAATCACACACAATGCAATACACACCAAAAGTGAGCAAGGATCACCTAAGTATATCTAGGAACCCGCTCTGATACCAATTGAAAGTTCACAAATAAACACGGTGTGTATACAATATCAATCTAGAGGGGGGGGGGGGGGTGAATAGATTTTAACTAATTTTTACCCAATTTTCGTTTAAGGTCAATATTCCGAAAATGCCCCTAATAATCAATATAAAAACAACAAGTGTAATATGGTGCGGAATTATAAATGACACTTGATGTATACGTGGAAAACCCAACCACTGGGAAAAAACCACTGGCTGTTTAGTGCGCCACACTTGAACCTCGAAATCCACTAATTGAAATGAAGTTTACAACCTATGTAGACCTCGTCTAACACTCCGGTCTGTAAACCCCCACTTCTACCACGCGGGCCTTTAAAAGTGGCTCTAGTCCATATTGCTTGTGGCCTAAGCAACCTTAGCCAACAAGACTTAAATTCTTAATGAAGAGATAATACAACCTATGTGAGAATATATAGAAATACTCAATACATGCATATAAGAGCTAGGCAACCCTATATGCTTATCTAGGATGATAAGATGGCAACAAATGCAATCTTAGATATCAATGGCTAAATGACATGTCAAATAGCTTAGCTAACAATAGATTATAAAAACCTAGATAGCTATCACAATACAACACTCAATCATGTCATCACAAACAATCTCTATTTTGAATACAAGATATTAATCTAAGATCATTCAAATAATAAAAGAGATGCCTTGATAAATAAAACACTAAATACCAATGATAAAAGTGAAGAACATACCAAGGGAAGTGTGATGACCAATACTCACTCAAATAAGCAAACTAACTATGCTAGAAAATGTTTAGATGATCTTTGATGCATATGTGTGTACTTTGAGTGTATAAAAATGAGTTCTTGATTAGATTTTCTCTCAAAAAATCTCTCTTTCAAGTTTAGGGTTCTTTTGAGTCAGAGAACTGAGTTAGAGAAATGAGAAAGTATGATATTTATAGACATCAAGAACAGGGCAAGTGAAAAGACAATTTTGCCCTTGAAATCACCGATCAGATGTTTCATTCTGCGGTCGTGGCCGCAGAATTGAACCACCGCAGAATGAAACCGCCGAATTGAACCCGAGAAGCAGGGGATCATTCGGCGACCAGATTCGGTGGTCAATCGAAACCGCCGATCAAAACCCAAAAAGAAACGGACCTAAAATATCTAATTCGGCGGTTTCATTCGGCGGCCAGGCCGCCGATTAAACAGCCGAACTGAACCCGAGAATAATAAATGCATCAGGTCTAATTTGGCGGTTTCGATTATGCGGCCTGACCGCTGATCGTAACCGCAGATTCAGTCCAGAGCTTTCTGGAATCAAACGGCGGTTTCATTCGGCGGTCATGGCCGCCGATGCCGTTTCACCAATGATGGTGAAACCAAAGGAGAAGCCAAGGGCATTCTCTGAAGGCGATCTTCGTGCAAAACCAAGCACATTATCGTGCAAGCGCGGACGTTTCCGAACATATTCGGGAAACAAATTACATGACACAAAACACACACCAAGATATGACAAACAATGTGCTAGTGTGAAAAGTGACATTTGAAGAGAATGCACACTAAAGTAAAGCATACATATGCAAACATTACAAGTGAGTGTGTGCAACTAAATCTCTTCAATAAGAAAGTAAGCACAAGATATACCTTTGAGTGCTTGTCCACCTTGAGGTCTTGAGAAGGGTCATTGAGCATGAACACCTATCACTTAAGCTACCCTTTACAAACAACCCCAATATGTGGTTTGCACACGAAATAAGCCAATCAAAAACCGGGAATCCTTACAAGTTATATAATAATTATTTTATATATGATAATATGATAATTAAGAATATGGAAGCTTTTAAAAAAAAATTATTAATAACAATAATATTATGACATTTTTCGCTTCTGCATGAGAAAAAAACTATTTTTACATTATATAATAAGATATTATATATATATATAGGGAGAATCGTAAATACCCCCCCCCCCCCCCCGACTTTTAACCAAATGGCAAATCAAACCCTCTGGTTTGAACAATCAGCAAACAACCCCCTACAAATTTGAACAATCAGCAAATAACCCCCTACAAATCAGCAAATAACCCCCTACATGCAGCAAATAATGCAAGGGTTACTTAACGGTAGGGGGTTGTTTGCTGATTGTTCAAACCAGAGGGTTTGATTTGCCATTTGGTTAAAAGTCGGGGGGGTATTTGCGATTCTCCCATATATATATACACACACAAAATGATAACTATTATTGTATATGAAAATTAAATATTTAATACTAACATTAAACAATACCACGTGTCATTCTCACATGAAGAGTAGCTATTTTTATTATATTATATATGATATGAAATGATATATGATATGTTTTGTAAGATTATTATATATTAAATTGCCACATGACAGCATCTAGTTAAAAAAACTGTTATTATATTATTAAATTATATATGATATGATTAGAGGTGACCACGGTTTGGTTAAACCGTCGGTTTTGTCCGCGGTTTAACCGGAACCGGAACCGGATTGGCCAAACCGGAACCAAAAACCGGAACCGAAACCGCCGGTTTGGAAACCGGTTGAAAACCGGTGGTTCCGGTTTCGGTTTCGGTTTGGGAGTCCTCCAAACCGTTTGGAACCACCGATTTTTGGGCAAAAACCGGCGGTTTTAACCGCCGGTTTATTTAAAAAAAAAAAAAAAACAACGAATCAAACGCTGCCACGTGGCAGCGTCTTTTAAAAAAATTACCGTTAAGTTATTAAAATATTAAAAAAAAAAAAAAAACAACAACCAATCAAACGCTGCCACGTGGCAGCGTCTTATAAAAAAAATTACCGTTAACATTTATAAATATTAAATAAAAAATTAAAAAAAAAAATAGCCAATCAGACGCTGCCACGTGGCAGCGTCTGATTTAAACACTCTTTTTACCGTTATGACAGTTAAAAAAAAAAAAATTCCACCAATCACACGCTGCCAAGTGGCAGCGTGTGAAAAAAATTCAACCGTTCTGAATTTCAGACTGATTGGGCAACGGCCAAATTTTTTTTATTTTTGCACCCCTCTATTTCTTTTATTTGCATATTCACCTTTCTCTACTATACTATAAATATCCCCCCATATTTCATTATTCTTCACACCACTCATTCTCTCAACTTCTCTCTCTCAACCCCTCTCAATCTCAATTCTCAAATTCAAAATTCTCTCTACAATTTTATTTAATTCTCATTCATATATAAATTATTTCTTATATTTTTTACTATCTACTATTTTTTCAATTATCAAATTGATTTACAATATTTATTTCAACAATACAATATTTTCTATATATATATTTTTCCAACAATACAATTTTTTCTATATATATATTTTTCCAACAATATAATTTTTTCTATATATATAATTTTCCAACAATATAATTTTTTCTCTCATATATATTTTTTTTTCAAAAATATATTTTTTTCAATCATCTTTTTTTTTACTCTATATTTTATTATTTATATTTATTTTTTATAATAAATATTTAAACATATTTTTTACTTGCTTACTCTATATTTTTTACTTATATTTTTCAATGGCAAGTGGGGGAGATAGTTCAAGAAATAAGGACAAAGGAAAGGCTCCAATGAGAAACTTGTTGGAAGATATTGGTGAAGCCGTCAGTTACGACGATTTGAATTTTCACCAATTCCTTCAAGATCGATTTGGATCCGATCACCCTTCTGCTCCTAATCCTCCTCTAACAATTCCCGAGTTCAACGAATTCGACCCCGCTCAAAATACCCCCCCTGAAAATCTATCTAATTCTAACCCCACAGCCTCTTCGAATGCTTTTTTTGTAGGTGAAGGTGAAGAAGAAAAGGAAGAAAAGCCAATGAAGTCCGAACTCTTCAAAGTGCATATGAAGAAAACCAAGGTAGATAATGGTTTCCAAATCCAGTGCAATCACTGCGGCAGAAAATATAACGTTGGAAGAAACTTCGGATATGGCACGTTATGGTCCCATATCAAAAGAAGTCACCCATCTGAATACGCGGTAGCGAACAACCAAACCCAAATCTCCAGGTACGCAACCCCTTCTAATCAATTATTTCGTTACACGACTGAAAACAATAGAGAACAAATGGCATTAATGGTTGCAACTGAACACTTACCTTTTGGTTTTGGTGAGAAAGTAGGTTTTATTAATTATTGTCAAAATGCATTAAATCCTGCAATGCAACGTGTTCCTAGATCCACTCTCACACGTACACTACATAACATTTACAGCAAAGAAAAAAACACATTGAAAACATATTTTTCTGAATTTCAAGGCCGCGTTTCCGTATGTGCCGACATATGGAGCGACAATTTTGGTAGTCATTCATATTTGGGTGTCACATGTCATTATATGGATAATAACTGGGACATGCAAAAAAGAATTCTTGCATTTCGTGTTTTTGATGATTCACATTCAGCTCAAAATATTTTTCAACTCCTTAAAATCATTTTTCAAGAGTATAATATCCTAAACAAAATTTTTGCTATTGGCTTTGATAATGCTGCAAGCAATACTGCATCTATTCCTATGTTACAAAAATTGTGCAATCCTTATTTTGGGGGTAAATTATTTCATCAACGTTGTGCATGTCATGTTTTAAATTTGTGTGTTCAAGCTGGATTATCAGAGCTTTCTACTTTTATTAAACCAATTAGAGATAGTATTAACTATATCTGGAGGCATAACAAAGTCCAGAAACAATGGTTAAAATATTGCATTTCGAATAATATGCATCCCAAAAAATTTTCTCGAGATATTACCACTCGTTGGAATTCAACTTATAAGTTGCTTTGTGAAAGTGTTGAATATAAGGAATTATTAGTTTCTTTTATTACTTATTATGTTCCTTCAATTTCTCTTCAATTGAACTATTGGGATGTATGTATAAAAATTCTTGAATTGTTACGTGTTTTCAATGATGCTACTGTCGCTTTATCTGGTGTTTACTATCCCACTACTCATTCATTTCTTATTCAATGTGTTAATATTGTTGGTGCATTCAATGATTGTGATGTTGATCCTCAATTGAGTCCATGTGTTGATGCCATGAGGAGAAAATGGTTACAGTATTATGGGCAAATTCCAAATATTTACCTGCTTGCAATGTGTTTAGATCCACGCTTTAAATTTGAATATTTGCAGGTTTATTTAGCTAATTATTACAAATGTTTAGATTTAGAAGTTGATGTTCTTCAGTCTTGTGATTCCGTTAAGGAATTGCTTAATGAATTTTACAATGAATATCTTAGAATATATGGTCCGTCTTTGAATGTGCCGGTTTCACAACCCCAACCCACATCTGATGGTAGTAGTTCTCAAAAATTTACATTAAGGGGCTTAGGGGATCGACTGTTTTCCGAAAGAACCAAAAAATTACGAACATCTTCTTCATCCTCAACGGAATCCGAGGTTGACCAGTATTTACAAGACAGTCATAAATTTAAAGATGAAGAATTTAGTATCCAGGATTGGTGGAAGAGTCATCAACAAGATTATCCAATTTTGGCAATTATTGCCAAACAAATTCTTGGAACGCCGGTTTCTACAGTTGCTGTGGAACAAGAATTTAGTGCAGGTGGAAATATTTTGGACCCAAGACGATCATCTATGTGTCCACAATCACTTGAAATATAGTCATGTGTTGATGATTGGACAAAGGCCAAATATAGACAACAAGAACTTCAGCCGGATATAGCGAACGACTTCTTCGAAGATGAACAAGCGACGGGAACGGAAGGCAGTGAATAGATTCCGTTCCAACATCCAACCTCCAACACCGAGCAACTAATTAAAGGTAAAAGAACTACGTGGCCTTTGATTCCTCTACATTGATGGAGGATACGTAGGCAGCTTAATTATGGTAAAAAATTAAGTGCAAGGCCGATTTTTTTTTTTTATTATTTTTAATTTTAACTTTATTACATTGTAATATTGTATATTTGAATTCAAGCCTTCAAGGCCAATTTCTAATTTTATTTTATTTTATTTTTTGTGAAATTGTAAAGTTGTATTTATTAATAGGCTAATTGGCAAGAATACCCCCTGAACTATACTCGAATTTGCACCTTACCCCCTGAACTTTTTTTTTCGCCATTAAACCCCCTGAACTCTTGTAATTTGGCAATCGCTGAAGGAATTTGCCCCCTCACCAGGGGGTAGATTCCTTCAGCGATTGCAAATTTACGAGAGTTCAGGGGGTTTAGTGCCGAAAAAAAAAGTTTAGGGGGCATAGTGCAACTTTTTGAAGAGTTCAGGGGGTATTTGTGCCAATTAGCCTTATTAATAAATGTCAATTTATTTTTTTCTAAACATTGTGAACTACTTAAATACTTCAATGGAAAATGTTTGTAAATATATTGATTGAGATTTAGGAAAAAAAAATTGAAAAAAATAAAAAATGGTTGTAAATGTATTTTTATTTAATAATTTGTTCATTGAAAATTTAGAATTATGATTGGGAAAAATGGGAAGAATTAATATTAATTGGGATTTGAAAAAAAAAAATTGAAAAAAGAAAAGAAAAAATGGTTGTAAATATATTTTTATTTAATAATTTGTTCATTGGAAATTGGAATTATGATTGGGAAGAATTGAAATATTGATTATTTAATTGGGTTAAAAAAAAAAAAAAACAAAACAAAACCGGAACCGGAACCGGAACCGCCAAACCGGCGGTTCCAAACCGGTTTTTCCGGTTTCGGTTTCGGTTTCGGTTTCGGTTTCGGTTTCGGTTTTGGGTCCCTCCCAAACCCAAACCGAAACCGAAACCGGAACCGAACCGGACCGGTGCCACCTCTAGATATGATTTATGATGAAAATAAAAACATTTTTAACTACCATTTGTCGCAACCACATCAAAAGTAGGAAAAAGTATATTATTATTATATTATATATGATATATGATATATTTAGAAAATAAAAATATTAATAACATTTATGATTGTCACATGTCACTTCCACATCAAAAGTATAAAAAAAAAAATACTATTATTATATTATTATTATTATTATTTATATATAATATTAGTGTGAAACCCGTGCGATGCATGGGCTTTATTAAAAATATATATATTTAAAATACGTCGTATAATATAATTTTGTATACCCAAAGTGTTTCATATTCTATAAATCTTTTTGTCAATTAAGGATTTTGGATATACAAAAGTCCATAATTTTACAATTAAAACCGCAACTCCTTTGAAAAGATTTTATTTAGTATTGTGTTATTATATGCTATTAAGTATTAACACATTACTTATCGCAAACATTTATAAAAATATAAGTGGTAATAGGAAATGAATGTGCACTGATTACAAAAAAATTTAAAACATCCAAATTTGAGTGATGATCAGATATTCAGATCTAAATATAACTTTGCATCTCTCTCTTAATCTATCAAAATTTTCTCTCATTAAACAATAATCCAGTTTTTCTTTATTTGTAAATTTGTATTGTTAAAAATAAAATTCATCTAAGATAGTTATAGATTAACACGGATAATAACCAAATAATGTAAAATTAAATGATAAAATAACTTTCAAAATCACCCATCAAACCACATTAAAATTGAGAACTTTTTTTCCACCTTCATTTTGTTTATGATGAATGAATTTGACTCCATTACATCTACTTATTATGAAGGAAAAAAAAAAGCTTCCCGTAGAATTTACATAGAAGATATATATATATATATATGATGATATCAGTATATGTACATCACTTAATCAAAGTGAATAAGAAATTAAGAACTTAAGAAACTACAATTTTCTGGTGGAGTTACCAAAACCTCTGAATCTCAATTTTTACGGTGGTAGTCATTGAGAGAAAATAAGTGATGAAAACTCTAAGGTCGACATTTTTGTTGGAAACATCAATACAATTTTACAAACACAAATGTTGAGAAGAGAGAAAATTACAATTTAACGAAATTTATTTATTATACATATTTTGAGAATCAAATCTAACTATCTGACGAATCCAATACTAATATTTGGATGTTATATATATAGAACATAATAATTAAATCTTATCGTAAAGGATTATATGAAGAGAGATAAAAAAATTATATCCTGTTAACAATTCTTTGTCGTGAATCAAGCTTCGACTATGTCCTCTAGTCATCTTTCTTTAACCTTTGAACATTTTCATGCAAAGAATTAGAAAATAAAAATGTATAAATTTCGAGACAGCATGTATAAAACAACAAATGTCAACACCAACTATTCATACATTTATTTTACATATTCATGAGTAAATCTATAAAAAGAAACAATACTTCTTCAAAAAAAAAAAGTTTGATCGATGGGATTGAGATAGAGAGAGAGAGATATATATATATAGAGTAACATGTATTTAATATAGGACTCATATAGGACTCATGAGGGAGTGAACCTTGGCTTTGGAACTATTGTATAAATTAATGCATTGTATTCAATTAATCTAACCATTCCTCTTCTATAAACTAAAGTGAAGTCTTGTATTCAATTAATCTGCACTAAAGCATTATATTCAATTAATCTGCATTATCTATAAACACACCTCTCCCTCTCATGAATAGGAAAAATACCAAGTGATAAATATATATTAATACTATTAAAAATATATATATAAACATTTAAATGCATGAATGAAGATATAAAGCTGCAACACTTGATATTATCTGATTAATATTTATCAAATTGTTTAATTTGATTAATCAATAAATAGGAAAATAGAAATAAAAAAATTAATAATATTTAAAAGTAGAAAAAAAAAAAAAAAACCTCTATTATGATGTAGCATTTAAATTCAAAGCCCATGTGACTCTTTGAAACTCTATTATTATATATATATATATATATGATTTTTAATTACCATGTGTCTCAACCACATCAAAAGTAGAAAATATATATATTATTATTATATGAAATATTATATATTAATATATATATATATGTATTAATAACATTTATGATTGCCACGTGTCGCAACCACTTCAAAAGTAAAAAAAAAAAAAGAAGCTATTATTATATATATATAGGGAAAATATCATTTTCCTCCCTGACCTTTACCCTATTAGAAAGGTGAGGACAAGGTTTACCCATAATAGCCGGTTTTCACCCTGAATTGAAAATATTGTAAATCTTGCCCCTTCTGTTAAAATTTCCATCTAAAAAATACATTGACCATCAGTCATTAGGTCAAATGATTGTTTTATCCTTCAATATAATTGAGAAATGACCATTTAACCCTTAAAATATTTATTAAATAATATATATATATAATTAAAAAAATGATGGATCTCCACCGTCCATCTTTGAGATGGACGGTGGAGATATATTTTTTATTTTTTATTTAATTTTAAAAACAAAAATTAAAAATATGAAAATATGAAAACATAACTGAAATAAAATGAATGGATCTCCACCTTCCATCTCAAAGATGGACGGTGTAGAGATATATATATATATATTAAATTTTAAAAATATAAATTAAAAAACAAAAGAATTTAAAAAAAAAAATTGTAGATCTGCAGATCCACATCTTTATCAAAAAAAATTTAAAACTTTTTTTTGTGAATCTGGACCAAATCCATATCTTTTATCTAGGAAACAAAATCAAACAAGATGCCAAAATAAAACCAAATTCTACTTAAAATCAAACCGAAATCAGATCAAAATCGAATCGAAGTCAATTAAAATCAAACCTAAATCAAATTAAAATCAAACCGAAATCAAGAACTAAAAATAAAATCATCACAAAAACCCAACCCAAACCCATAAAGCAAAATCAAGAACTGGGTTCGATCTGATCCAAACACAGCCACCACAAATCACCACCACCACCATAAATCAACACCATGAGTGTCGATCTGCTCTCAACAGAGGAGATCGAGGCTCAATCTTGCTGATGTTGCCATCAAATGGAATAGAAAGAAGAAAGAGAGAAGGAGGAACGGGATAGCTGATAAACTCTCAGTGGAGGAGAACCACTCTCGCCGGCGGCCAAGGGATAGAAATACGAGAATCAGAAGTTAAAGAAGAAGAAAAAATGGGTTGGTGATGGTGGTGGTTAGAGGATGGCTAGGGTTTGTGGATTGGAGAGTGAGAGAGAGAGGCTATTTTTTTTTTTTTTTTAATGTTTTGTTTTATTTTTTCATTTTGTGAAATATAAATTATCTATTTAAAAAAATATAAATATTTAAATTATCTTTTAATCTCCACCATCCATTTCTTTCGAATGGATGGTGGAAATCAATTAAGAATGCTTTTACCATATTGCCCTTTTCAATTTAAGAGTCAACCTTTATTTGGATGGAAAAGGTGATAGAAGGGCTATATTATACATTAGTTCCATTTCAAGGGGAAAATTGGTCAATATGAGCAAACTATGTCCTTACCTTTCTAATAGGGTAATGGTTAGGGGGCAAAATGATCTTTTCTCATATATATATATGATTGCCACATGTCGCAACCATATCAAAAGTAGAAAAAAAGTCTATTATATATATATTAAAAAATTAAATTTTTTTTTATATATGATATATTAAAAAAATTTTAAAAATTTAAAAATTTAATAACATTTATGATTGCCACATGTCACAATCCTATCAAAAGTAGAAAAAAGTCTATTATTATTATTATTATTATATATTAAAAAAATTAAAAAATTTAAATTGTTTTTTATATATGATATATTAAAAAAAATTAATAACATTTATGATTGCCACGTGTCGCAACCACATCAAAAGTAGAAAAAAGTCTATTATATATATATATATATATATGTCCTTACCTTTCTAATAGGGTAACGGTCAGGGGGCAAAATGATCTTTTCTCATATATATATGATTGCCACGTGTCGCAACCATATCAAAAGTAGAAAAAAAAAAGTCTATTATATATATATTAAAAAATTAAATTTTTTTTTTTTATATATGATACATTAAAAAAAATTTTAAAAATTAAAAAATTTTAAAACATTTATGATTGACACGTGTCATAATCATATCAAAAGTAGAAAAAAATCTATTATTATTATTATTATTATTATTATTATATATTAAAAAAATTAAAAATTAAATTTTTTTTTTTAAATATGATATATTAAAAAAATTTAATAACATTTATGATTGCTACGTGTCGCAACCACATCAAAAGTAGAAAGAAGTCTATTATATATATATATTTATGATATGATATGTGACATGTGATTATTATTATATATATGATTAAACAAATTAAAAAATAGGGAAAAGATCATTTTACCCCCTGACCTTTACCCTATTATAAAGATGAGCACATGGTTTCCCCATATTCGCCGGTCTCCCCCCTGAGATAAAAATATTGTTAAAAGTCCCCCTTCCGTTAGCTTTTTCAACAGGAAAGCTAACTCTGACACTATTCAATGGTTAAAAAGACGAAATTGCCCTTCTATGTCTTTAAATGGCAGAGATGTAATAGCTGAAATTACAATTTTACTCTTTAAGATATTTATTGAATCAAAAATATATTAAAAAACCATTTTTTTTTTCAAAAAATACAATTGAAACCAAAAATATATATATATATCTACGCCGTCCATCTCAAATATCTCTTTTTATATATTTTTTTATTTAATTTTTTTTAAAAAAAATGCTGATCTCTACCATTAGATCAGGAACATCTGGAAACCCAGATTATCATCATCTCCAACACCATCTCTTTTTTTCTATCATCGTCATCTTCTCACTAGACCACCACCATCTCCATCACAACTCAAACACCAAACCCTAGCCACCATCATAACTCAAACACCAAACTGTGAACCACCCATCACCACCCCCAAAATCCAGTCACCACAACCACACAAAAACCCACCCAAAATCCATGTTCGAAACCTAATCAACCCAAAACCAAATCGCCTAAATTTATCATCATCATCATCATCTTCAACCATCAAATCCTAACTTGTGTCAAACACTAACCTCTGTAGATGATAATTTATGGAACCTTTAATTGAACCAAACCCCAGAAACACACCACCACATCCCAAATCAAAAACCCCAAACCCTAAATCAGAAACCTCAAATCGACACCAAAGTGTAGATTTGCGAGAGGTTTTAGAGAGAAAATGTGTGTGGATGAGAGAGAGAGAGAGAGAGAGAGAGAGAGAGATCACCTCTTTGGTGAGGTTGAAGATGAATAAATGATATTGAAGATAAATTTGATGATCTCGATCTGATTTTTTTTTTTAATGAAAAGATCTATGGTGATGTTCAATTCACTAGCCTCCACCAACCTAACCCACCGATATCCCCAAGTGCTTGCCTATTCCTCCCATCTCCTCCTACCTTTTTGTGCTGCTTAATTCCACAATACCTCTGGCAAAATTCACAACTTCGATCCTTGTACTTAATTTACGAAAAGTCTTCGACTTCAAATCACATTTATGGAAGAGATAGTAGCAGAAGAAAGAAGAGAAGAACATCACAATACCATCTAGAAACCCATCATTGATCTGATCTAATTTGAATTTTTTTTATGAAGAGATCTTTGGTGTTGTTCAATTCAGATCTCTTTATAATTTTTTTTTAAAAAAAAATTGTTTTTAAATTTTGTTTTATTTTTTATTTTTTATTTAATATATTATTTATTATCAATATCAATTTAAATTTTTAATCTTCAACTCTCATTACTGTGACTATCCCTACCGATGAGATTACAACAATGCCCTTCTATATTAACAGTCAATGCCATATATGGACAGAATTCCTAACAAAAAGGGTTTAGTTGCCATTAGTTCCATTTGTTAGGGGGGGGTTTGTGGTGGGTTGGTGTTTGGGGTTGAAAGGCCAATATTGGCAAACTCTATCCTCACCTTTCTAATAGAGTTAAGGTCAAAGGGGAAAATGATTATATCCCTAAAAAAAAAAAAAATTATTATCCTACATCAAAAGAAGAAAAAAGAGAGGCTATTATTAGTATTTTATATATAGGGATATTATCATTGCCCTCCCCAATAAACTATTAGAAAGGTGAGGACAACGTTTCCTCATATTGGCCTTTAATAACCTGAAAATAGAATTGATGTAAATTGTACACCTTCTGTTAGGAATTCCATTCAAAAGTTGGGTTGACCATTACTGATTGAGGGTAATTTCGTAATCTCATCGATGAGGACAGTAAGGGTAATAAGTGTTAAGGGTTAAAAATGTAATTTGATATTTATAATAAATAATATATTAAATAAAAAGTCAAATGAGTGGAAGAGATCAAGCTAGGTCACTCCTCCACCCATTACAATTCACAAAAAAAATGAATTAACTTGCTGCCTTTTGCAGCTGTCAAAAAAAATCATCACTAACCTTTACCAAACCACAAACCATTAGATGTTTCGTCTTTTACCAAACCACCATAAAACACACCATTAACCACCACAAATCAAACCCCAGCCACCCACTAACACACCATCAACCACCACCCCCAAACCAAACAAAACACCCACTATCAAACCCATGCCCAATCGAACTCCATCGGCGCAGATTGAGAACCCCATTAGTTCACGTCTCGTGCGGTTTGGCAGTTTCTGGTGAATGGATCGGTGGCATTGATGGCCAGGGTTTGGTGATCGGTGACCTGCAAAGCTTTCTAGGTCAGCGGTGATAAGTGACTTGTAGCGGCGATGTTGGTCGACGGTGAATAGGTTACTCAAACTTTCCAGATTTCATTTCTCTATTTTTTAGTCTCACTACAAGAAAAACACTTAACGACAACGGGCAATGCTCGTTGTAGATGTGTATCGACCACGGGCATAGTGCCCGCTATAGATGGAGCAGTAGTGGAAAAGCGCGCTTTTCGACAACGGGCATTGACCGTTGTCTATACATTACTGAAAACGGTCATTGCCCATTGTCAATGCATTATTTATAACGGGCAATGCCCGTTGTTGATATATTATTAAAACGCTCATTGCCCGTTGTCGATGCATTAGTGATAACGGGCATTGTCCGTGGTCGATGCATTAATTACAACGGGCATTGCCCGTGGTTGATGAGTATTTGTTTTTTAAAAAAATATTCAAAATTAATTTATTTATTTCATACGTAGCTTGTTTAGTGCAAATAATTGAAAGATTAAACTCCAAAACATTTAATATAAAAATCCACAAGCATTCAATATATATATATATTAAAATTTATAAATCTATAAACATTCAATTAAAAATCTTAAGTATTAACATTACATTCACCTATAACCATTCACTTCATTAAAAAGTATACTAGTCATAACAATAAGGTCACTCATACAAATCTTCAAGCTCTCTTTTTTGTTTGTCTTAAATAATGCTAATTGGAACTCCTCCTCTAACAGGATTATAATGAAGGGAAGGACAAAAAACCACCGGATGTATAATGAAAAAAAAAAATGCCATCTATACGAGTAAAAACACATCATACACTGCTCCAAGTTCAAGCAATAGATAACCATAGAAAAATACTAATCTACCTAAAATCTGTGGATGGATCCTTTCCTTGCCAAATGCCAACCCATTTCCTTCCACAGCTCAGATATTAAACCAGAGTTCTTCTGGAAATGAAGCATTCCACAAAGCCCTCAAAGCTTCCTAAACCAAAGCAACAATAGCAATAATGAGAAAAGGAGCCTTTATTCTGCAACAATTGATAATCTAACTATCCAGAGAAAGCTGTTGTTTCAGTGAAGACAATGAACAAAGAGATATAAGAACGAGAAATCTAGCATATTAGAATCCATTGCAGTACAACCAAACAGTTTGTTCATTACTATTTCAAATCCAATGCATTGAATGTACAAAATCTCCTGCAGATATTTACCTGGTGCTCTGGAATTGAACTATCGTAGGCAACATCTATACGGTTCTATAGGCTCTGAAAGCATTCCTCCTGACAGCACCAAAGCCAAACTAAAACATTTAATATAGAAATTAACTTTTTTTTTTTTGGAAACATAAATCAGTAAATGTTGAAGGCGATCATGTCATCCACCATTTTCAGGTACAGAGTACATGTCAGGTTCGAAATGAGAGAGTTACTGGGGTCTCCAGGGTTCTAAGTTAGGCCATCAAAGACACCAAGTGTGAAAAGAGAGTTCACTTTAGCGACTGACTCTGTCTAATGCCATGGTGTGGATGCTGCTAGTCATCCTTTTGATGGATCAGACAGGCGGCATGTGAGTTGTGACGATCAGATGACGGTTAGATTAGGGTATGCTGATGATATTCTTCACTCTTCAAAGCATCTTTGTAATTTTTATCCAATAATGGTATATTAGTGCTTGCCAAAGTTTCTTCCACCATCCCACTAATTTCCTACTCCTCCAAAATCACATCTAAGAAGCACTTTTCCACAAGCAACTTACAGCTTATAACCACTATTTCCTATTAATTAACACATATCTACCAAAACCAACATCAGCTTCTTAGAAACTATTAATTACAGCAAATAAGCATCCAAAAACTCACTTTCTCCAAATATTTATCCAAAGTTAGCAACTAAACAACAACTATAATGAACCCGCGTAAGCAAGGAAGTAAATATAGATAATAAACTCGAAAATTCGTTAACAATTTGGCATTTCTAGTGGTACTAGGAAAAATTTTGAAATAAAAAACTTAGCTTATGAGAAAAGCATACAAAATAATGGAAACATAAATGAGCAGAGCAGCAGGGACCAAGATCACCAAAGGCACGATCGCTGCAACACTGTGACCACTTCCAATATAGAAATTAAAAGACAAGTTGATATATAAATTTGACAGACAGGTAGATATAATAAATGAAGTGGAGAGAGAAATAAAATTTCTAGAGCAAAACAAAAAAGATATGAGCATTAAACAAGAACTTGAAGACAATATTGGCAACAGGTAGCATACATCCATTTTTGTTATTTCATTCAATCAAAGAAATCTACTAGAAGCCTATAAATACTATCTCACAAAATCGTGCAGAAACCTGTATGTTTCTAATCCCATGGCATACCATCCAGTATGTAGAATAAGTTTTGCAAAGTTTTTTATGCATGCCAATCGATTGAATGTGTTTGCAAGTAGTAGCTTAGTAGGCCATACATTAGATTTGTAGATTTAATTATATGTATATCACAGCATATTCAACATTCACCATGAAACCCAAAAAAATGGAAAAGAACGTATAAGGAAAAAGTTTATTACTCCAAATAAGATGTTTAGCTTTAAATGATCTTCTCAAATTGCGATTAAGATAATGGTATATTCATTTCACATCAACTATTTCTACGGCCTCTTTATCAAATCCACAAAGCATTTTTGCATCACTTTATAAAAGTGTCTCATTTTTTGGAAATGGTAATAGAGTTCTCCACAATGTAGTTAATATCACTTCCCTTTTAAAACATTAAAAAGAAAAAGTTTCACTAACCAAAAACACAGTTTTGAAAAATGTGAACTTATTATCTGCAAAAAATGGTTTTGTTGTTTCATCATCAAAGTAAAGTAATGCCAATGCGTAACTAGATTAAAACTCAAAATAACCGGAGAGGTATTCTATAAACGGTGTTCAAAAATTCATGAACAAATTGGCACAATCCCACATTGAAGGAAATCATTTAGGCTAATCTGACAAAAGAGCTAACAGGTAGGAAGACAGTTGTTAGAAGAAAACAAAACAAGAGAAAATTCTGCAGACAATTTGTTCTTCTCTTGGCTAGTAGGCAGAAATGGAAGATTATCATTGGATGAACAGATGAAAGGTCAATCAATTAACAAATGACACCAATATCATTCAATTTCAATTCAGCTGGAACAATCCTCATCCTTAAATAATGTGAGATTGAAGTGATAAATCATAGAAGCATAGAAGAAATAAGGAAACACGTTACCTGGATCTTTTCAGCAAGAAAGTCAAGCCCATATATTTTAGCAGTTTGAGCACTTGCTACTGCTCCAGTATCTCTTTCGCCACTAGAAGCCACTATCTGTCTCAAAAAGCTTGAATATAAGAATACAAATAGCCTCCAATATAACTCAAACAAAGCTACGAAGAGGGTACATAGGCTTTTCAAAGATTACCTGAGCAGCAACGGCAGTATCATCAGCACTAACTCTGATAATGCCTAACTTACTAGGTGTCATCTCACATTGCGCAAGTGCCTGCTAGCAAGAGCTTTGATTAGATGACCAGAAAACCTTGAGAACTAAATCTTCAATTTTAACAGAAGCAATTTAAACGACACAGAAAACAGTAAAACATATTCCAAATTAAATGATCCAAGAGTCATGAAGCTAAAGTAATCTGCACAAATCCATTATGACAATATTTACAACTACTTGTATATAATGCTAATGTATTAAGTAAATTTTGGAAACGGTAAAATTGTAGACTATGACATTTCTGAGGAAACCCTTTCTGAAATGGGCTTCTTAGAGAGGCATAATGCCGTTTTATGCCATAGCAACTATATTTTCTTAAATCAATCACCAATAGTAGGCAGGACAACTACCACACCATTAACAACACAAAAACTTGAGAGTTCTTTGTAGGCAAAATTAATAACATTAAGCTTAAAACTATGCAAAATAGTTCTTTCCCTTTGTCTCAATTTTGCAGCAAAAAATAAAATAAAATGAAGTAAACAAGTTTTAAAGAGCCATTCCTAGATAATATACCCACTTTTAGATAAATAGATCAAGTTGGCAATATTAACAAGGTTCATATCACAGGGACCCTTGATAGGAGCAAGGAAATAGCAATAAATAAATACGGGGTAATCATCACTTAAAAATGATAAAGGGTACATACCTTATCTGGACTGGTTTTTAAAAGCTTTTTCATATATGAATTTGCTAATATTTTGCCTAAAAAGTGATGACTGATGAGTACCCAGTTACCCACCCCAACAATATAGTAGGGGCTACAAATAACAAGCTACCGAGAGTCCTCTTGAACAAACAAGAAGACAATATGCAAAGGCAATGGTTGACTACCAACCGTACCTTCCCTACTATGTGCAGCCTATGCCGAAGTAGTAAGTCATAATTCCGGTAGATGCTACTGTGTAGTTGAAGAACATAAGCCAATTCTTTCCAGAAGTTGTATGACAAGTATTGCCTCGGTCGAGTCCCTGAGAAATCCTCCTAACAGTGACAAACGAACCACCTCCTCTCTCGTCCATATCTCTCTCTCACTAATTTCTTTGTATCATCAACTTCACCATTTCAAATTTCACAAACCCTAGCCAACTCTTCCTATACAATCCACAACTGAAAACAAACAATACGGATAAAATAAGATTAACAAAACAAAACAAAATTCACTAGTGAAAACAAGAAAATAGTACCAAAATCGCCAGAAACTCGCTCCAGAATGAAAACGCAGGGACGATCAGTGTAGAGAAGGACCGATACTATCACGAACCGGTTCAAAAAGACCACCAGAATATTCCAGAAAACTCGAAGAACATGAGAAGGAGAATTTGGAAATTCGATTTGTTCTTAGAACCGAAGAAATCGACGCGAATAGATTTGGTACAAGAACGGTGAGTGGCTAGAGTGATTTTCTTGAGAGAATCTTGAGGGAAGAAAATACTAAACCTATTTCATCAAATTACCAATTTCTTTTCTTTTTTCCCTACAATTTTTTTCTTTCGATTTCGCTCAATCATTCTAATTGACCATATCTAAAGAGAAAAAAAAAAAAAAACAGTACCTGGTGGATTCTTCTGTACATGTCGATGAGGCTGAGGAGGTCGATTGAGAGAGAAGCTAGAGATGGAGGTCGAGAGAGAAGAGATATGTTAGGGTTTTGCAATTAGGGGATTTTGGTTTTACAACAGGCACCTGAGCACCAACAACGGGCCTTTACCTGCCCGTGGTTGTTATGAGATTATTCAAAACGGGTCTATAAGTGCCCGTTGTCAATAAAACATATCCACAACGGGCATATAAAAGCCCGTGGTGGAAAATATTTTCATTGATTATTGACAACGGGCATTTAAAGGCCCGTTGTTGATATTACTTATCAAAAACGGGCCCCTTGTGCCCGTGGTGGATGTCTCGTTGTGAAAAGCCTGATTTCTTGTAGTGTCTTTTTTTTCCACATTGAAGAGACTTGTTAGTAGGATTTCTGTTGATAATATTTAAAATTATTTGTTGGGGTTTTTTTTTTTTTTTGTTTTTATATATAATTTTGTCATGTTCAGGTTATCAAACCCAGATTTTGTGTTCTCTTTGATTTTGAATATCATTTTCATGATAATTTAATTTATATATCCACTAGCTTGTTCATGGATGATTTAGTTTAGTTTCTAAAAAATTATGGTTATAAATCATGTTTGGAATATTTGTTGTGATATGTGGAACTTTTAAATTTATGAAAATTGTTGAATGTTATTGTTGGTTTCGATATATTGCAGGAAGAAAAATGAATTAACAAATAAACAAATTCACTACTACCTTATTTCAAAGTGATAAGCCAATCCAAGTCGTTGCAAAGTATCAACCCCAGCAACAAATTTTTTGATTAATCTGGATGGTAGTGATGATGATGATATGTTATTCGTTTTTTTATTTCTTAAATTATTAGATAATTATTAAATTATTTGATAATCCTTTAAAAAAAATAGATAATCATTTTATTAGTTTTATTAGGTTTATTTTACATGCATGTTTGATGGCTTGACAACCCATTCACTCATCCATTTATCTATGATTTATGTTATCGAATTTAGATTAGCTAATTAATTCAATTAATCACTCTAATTCCCTATGAAACGAATCTTACTTACCACTTTACTTATTTTCTATCTAAGTGGATTTTTAAGTGGTGAAATTGGTTTTCAAAACGATCACATTTAAAACATTATTTTGTTGAGTACACAACGACGGCTCATCAATACACTAGCCTAAATATACAAGGGTTAACCATGGTAAGTGAACTATGTGATGTCGGTTGAATCTCTACTGCTAATATCTAAAAGGACTCCTGTATATAAATAGTTAGTTTGCCATGCAGTGTTTTCTCATCTCTCATCAAAGCACAGCTTTTGAATCAGCATTATGAAATCTGTTAATTTTCTTTAGCTTTTGTTCTCTGGCCTTTGCTTATGACTCTTGCCCTCTTCAGGATTCCTGTGTTGCCATCAATGACATTAAAACTGGAAGTAAGTAATTTATATGCATCCACTCACTTGGTGTCTACTAATTAAAGTTACAAGTTTCTTCTTGATATGTTTTTGATCATTTGCTATATAATCTCTGGTTTTTGTTTTGTGCAGTTTTTGTGAATGGGAAGTTCTGAAAAGACCCAATGCTTGCCACATGCACCAGATGCATTCTTCTTTCAGGGGCTCAACATTCCTGGAAACACAAATAATCTAGTTGGTTCAAATGTTACAACAGTAAATGTAGACCAAATTCCAGGAAAACAAAAGGCAAGGAAATTTATTAACAGTTAAAAGGAAATACATTGAATAACTCATTATATAAAACTAATTACTTAGTAGTTAGCTAAAGGTCATGACAAAAGTAGCTAAAGACCGCATTTTTGACGAATCAAGATACATGTAATAAGTTGGTAGATGCACCTCAGAACATCCTCGGCTAATAGCTTCAATACCAATAGATCCAGTTCCGCTGTACACGTCTAACCAGCGACCAGGCCTTAAAGATGCAGGACAACCACCAACTACCTAAGAATGGTAACACTCTTGGAATTTCCATGGTACATATCGACCATGCACCCAATGGCAGAGAGAACTCGCCTCAAACTCACCCTTGTGCAACGGAAATCCTGTTTGTTCAAAATGTAAATAAGAAAGAAATATAGTTTTCCAGAATTAATATTATTGATACTGGTGTCACGTATTTATACAAAGAGAGAATTACAACCCTTCCTACAAGTCAGGAAGTTGTTACTACAATATAGGAAATCCTATTAGGAGTCCTATTATAATACCGTCAATATAAGGAAAAGATAATATGTACAACTTATCTATTCTAACACTCCCCCTCAAGTTGGAGAGTGGATATCATGAACTCCCAACTTGTGAATCATAGGCACAAAAATTTCTCTTCCCAGGGGCTTAGTCAAGATGTCGGCTAACTGATGTGTAGAACTTACATATCTTGTAATTACTGAACCATCTTGAATCTTGTCTCTGATGTAATGGCAATCCATCTCAATGTGTCTGGTTCGTTCATGAAAAACAGGATTAGCTGCAATGTGTAAGGCAGCTTTGTTGTCACAGTACAGTAAAGCAGGGTCATGGTGTGAAAGTCCCAAGTCCCTTAGAAGATGACGCAGCCATGTTAACTCACAGCAGGCTCCTGTCATGGCTCGATATTCTGCCTCGGCTGAAGATAGAGAGACAGTTTTCTGTCGCTTTGACCTCCAAGATATCAATGAAGGTCCAAGAAAGACACAGTAACATGTAGTGGATCTCCTAGTGAGTGGACAACCTGCCCAATCTGAGTCACAATAAGCCCTTAACTTGAAATCACTATTTGAAGAGAAAAATAGGCCTTGTCCAGGTGCACCTTTTAAATAACGAACAACTCGAAGGGCTGCCTCCATATGGAGTTTCCGGGGTTGGTGCATGAATCTACTCAAGACATGTACTGCATATGTTATATCTGGTCTTGAAACAGTCAAGTAAATTAATCTTCCGACTAATCTCCTATACTGACTCGAATTTTTGAGCAAATCGCTCTTGTCTGATAATTTTAATCCTCGTTCCATCGGAGTATCAACAGGGGCCGCGCCCAACAATCCTGCATCCTCTATAATTTCTAAGGCATATTTACGTTGAGAAATAAAGATTCCTTTCTTAGAGGCAGATATTTCAATACCAAGGAAGTATTTCAAATTACCAAGATCTTTCAGATGAAAATGACTATGTAGGAATTTTTTTGTTGCAGCAATACTAACAGGGTCATTCCCAGTAATCAGAATGTCATCAACATATATTAAGAGAGCAGTAAAAGACTTGCCTTGTGTCCTGGTGAATAGAGAGTAGTCAGCTCGAGACTGTACAAAACCAGCTGAGCTGATGGCCTCTGAGAACTTGGCGAACCACTGGCGAGATGCCTGTTTCAAACCGTATAAAGACTTATGAAGGCGACACACCATGTCTTCCTCCCCCTGTCACCGAAGCCCTGGCGGCGGAGACATATAAATTTCTTCAGCCAAGTCACCGTGAAGAAAAGCGTTATTGACGTCCATCTGATGAAGTGGCCAACCACGGGCTGCGGCTAGTGCGAGAAGGCAGCGAACGGAAACAATCTTAGCAGTGGGGGAAAAAGTATCCTGATAATCGACACCCTCCAGTTGAGTGAAACCCTTGGCAACCAATCGGGCTTTATACCTTTCAATTGTCCCATCCGAACGGAGCTTAATTTTATACACCCATCTGCAGCCAATAGGTTTCTTGCCAGCAGGTAGTGAAGTGAGAGACCAAGTGCCATTGGCTTGGAGAGCCTGCAATTCGGAACGCATTGCCTGCTGCCACTCAGGATGAGCTACGGCTTCCGAATAAGACCGAGGTTCAGCAATAGAACTGAGCTGAGCAACAAAAGATCGATAGGCCGGGTGATACCTGTGATACGAAACATGATTGGCTAGTGGATAGTGCGTACCTTTGGTCGGACCCGGCAGTAAGGAGAGTGATTGGTCGGAGTAAACAGCTGAGCATACATAATCATTGAGTTTGGCCGGCGGACCAGCTTGGCGGCTAGAACGACGGAGCGGCATGGGGTCGGGACTAGGGTCAGGTGACGGCGGAGAAGGAAAGTTGAGGGGGCTGGACGAGATTTCTGGTGATGAGGACGGTGAAGGGGATGGGCTGACAGAAGAAGATTGCGACAGGGTGGGTGGAGGGTCGGGTGAAGGGGCTGACGGGGATTTTGGTGGTGACAAAGAAGAAGAAACAGACGCAGGTGGGACAACAGGAGATGGAGATGACGTGTCTGGAAGGGGTGGTGTTTGCGGCTAGGAAGTGTTTGGAATGGGATAAAAGGAAGAGGAGAGATCGTTGGTGATGCATGGAACTGGACCAGACTCATGATGGGAAGAAGGATTAGACCTGACAGACGCAAAAGGAAAAGAATCTTCATGAAATTTGACATCGCGACTAGTGAAAATTTTTTTGGTCGACAAATCGAATAATTTGTAAGCTTTTTGACCAATCGGATAGCCGACAAAAATTGAGGGAATGGAACGACGGTCAAACTTGTGAGACTTATGAACATTAGTAGCATAGGTTAGACACCCAAAGACTCGGAGATAAGAAAAAGAAGGGATTTTCGAGTAAAGGAGTTCGAAAGGGGTTTTAAAAGAGAGAATTGGAGACGGTAGCCTATTGATGATGTGCACAGCAGTGAGAGCACACTCCCCCCAAAATTGGGTAGGGAGGTGAGCTTGAAATTTCAAAGCTCGAGCTACTTGCAAGATGTGACGATGTTTTCGTTCCACAACCCCATTTTGTTGAGGCGTGTAAACGCAAGAGTGTTGAAAAACGACACCATGATCTTGAAAAAAGGAACGAAGTGAAATAAATTCCCCACCATTATCACTTCGAAAAGTTTTAATGTGAACTTCAAATTGAGTGAAAACAAAACTGAAAAATCGTTTTAAAATTGATCGTGCTTCGTCTTTATGTCGCATTAAAAATATCCATGTGAAACGTGTAAAATCATCGACAATAGTAAGAAAGTAATGGGCACCAGAAAGAGAAGGGTGACGATAACGTCCCCAAATATCACAATGAATTAACTCAAAAGGTTTTATAGATGAAATTACACTAGGACTGAAAGGTAAACGACTCTGCTTAGCCAAAGGACAGATATGGCAAGCATTATTCGACTGAATTGAAAAATTTTAAAAATTCTTAGCTATGAAACTTAAACGAGGTGGTGATGCATGGCCTAAGCGCCTATGCCAGAGATCGGTGGATGAGATGGTGAGATTGCAAGCTGATCGGTTGACAGGTAAGGTGAGTTTTGATTTCTCCGTTGTCAGTGCCACCAAATAGTATAGCCCGTCACGTTGTTTACCCAAACCAATCATCCTCCTCGTAGCCAGATTCTGCAAAACACACCAATAAGGGAAAAACGTTATGGAACAATTCAGGGCCCGTGTCAGACGACTAACCGACATTAAATCAACTTTAAAAGTGGGCACACATAGCACATCATGCAAATAATAAACAGAATTCAGAGGTAATGATCCTTTTGCTACAATATTAGCTTTTTCACCACTAGGCAGCAATACAGGAGGCAACGAGCATTTATTATTTTTGCGGAAAAATAATTTAGATGAGGAAGAAATATGATCCGTTGCCCCACTATCGATGATCCAATTGCGAGAAGTGACTGTAGACAAACCTGGCTTGATGGTGGCATTTGCCTGAGAGGTAGAACCTTCACCTTTGTTGTCAATGAGTGACAAGAGCTGTTTCATTTGATCCTGCGAAATCCCAACAAATTGATTCCCATTGTCTGTAGAAAACCCCTCGGTCACATGATTAGCTGTAGGAAACACATGATTAGTGTTGTTAGCAGGCTTGTTGTCGTTATTGTAGGTATTGTAACGTCTTGAGCTCTTTGTTTTTGGATGACCTATTGGGTACCCGATCAATTCATAACAGGTTTGGACCCAATGTCCCATGTCTCCACAATGAGAACAATTCGGACGTCCTCTACCAGAACCGGTGCGGCGCCTGTCTTGATCGAATCGACGCACCCCATTGAGATTTTCTGGTGGCTTGTGCTGCGATCGGAAATCATTGGAACTTGGCTGGCGGTCGGATCTTTCAGACCTGATTGGAGTGGGTTTGCTTCGAACCGCCATGGCTGCACTGCCACTAGAATCAGCTGCAGCATGCGTCGAACTCAGCAGACGTTGTTTTTCTTCTTGAGAGACGGAGGAATATGCCTGACGAACCGAAGGAAGGGGATTCATTAGGAGAATTTGTCCACGAACAGCACTGTAAGAATCGTTCAATCCCATCAGAAATTGCATTAATTTTTGTTGATCCTGTTGTGCCCCAAGAACTGTATCGTTGTAAGAAGCTAATTCATCCCATAGACCTTTCAATCTTGTATAATAAACGGAGATAGAGAGTTGTTCTTGTCGAAGGTACGCTATATCGCGTTGAATTTCAAAGATTCGAGGAGCATTACTTTGAGAGAATCGCTCACGAAGATCTTCCCAAACTTCATGAGCAGTAGAATAATAAATCACACTATCTGAAATTTCCGGACTGAGAGCATTGACGATCCAGGAGTGTACCGTATCATTACACCGTGACCAAGCTGCATAGCCTTCAGGATCTGTTGTTTTTGAAGGAGCATTGATGGAGCCATTAACGAAACCCAGTTTATTTTTGGAATTTAAGGCTAAAGTCATAGCCCTTTTCCAGGTAGAATAGTTGTCTCCATTCAAGGGTTTAGAAACCAAAACCAAACCTGGATGATCTGAATGATGAATAAGAAAGGAATTTGAGACGTTTGATTGTGAGGAATTTGCAGCAGTGTTGAAATCGGCAATCTCTTTGCCAGAGCTAGGAAGGGTTGGTGGGACTTCATCATTGGACATGATCGCTGAAGGATGGAGAGGCTACACGAGAATTTAGAGTGCGGCGGCGGATTAAGATTTTAACCTAAGCTCTGATACCATGTAAATAAGAAAGAAATATAGTTTTCCAGAATTAATATTATTGATACTGGTGTCACGTATTTATACAAAGAGAGAATTACAACCCTTCCTACAAGTCAGGAAGTTGTTACTACAATATAGGAAATCCTATTAGGAGTCCTATTATAATACCGTCAATATAAGGAAAAGATAATATGTACAACTTATCTATTCTAACACAAAAGGATACTCTTTATGTCAACTTTGTTACATCAAACCCGAACAAGACCTTCTTTAGCAAAATCCTGTATCCTAGAGATGTTTTTGTGTTTCCAATTGGTTTGATCCACTTCCAAGTCAATATAGGAAAAAATGATGCAGTTGCCTTTGCTGCTTTGGGAAGCCAGAATCCTGGTGTTATTACAATAGCGAATGCAGTCTTCAGATTCAACCTGCCCATTAATCCTGATGTTCTTGCTAGAGCATTCCAGGTGGATGTGAAAGTGGTCAAAGATCTTCAGAAAAAGTTCTGATCTAGTAACTATGGATATATAAAATGTACTTGAATAATTAAGTAGTCTGTTTTGATGTTTTAGTGTTCTTGCTTCATTGTTGTTTGTGGATGGTCATTATCATATTGTAATGTAATAAAGAAGCTTCTCATGAACCTCTCTCCATGTTGATTGCTGTTATAATATAATGTTATGTACTTGGTTTCTCAAATCTCTTTCTCTCTCTCTCTCTCTCTCCAATTGTCCAAAATTCACTCCTAAAACAACTCACCAATTATCACATAAACGTATATAACGATGATGATCAAGATCACAAAAACCATACTTCATTAAGCTCCTTGTAAAAATATTGCTAGATATCCACTAGTTCCCCCTGAAAGATGCTTTAGAGAAATGAAAACGGGACGCATGCACTACAACATTTTGATACAGTCTACATAGGCCAAGGAAATGATAAGACTTGGATACAATTCTCACTTAGTGGAGAAAATTATGACTTTACACAACATATAATTCTACACCAATTCAAAGAAAACATGTTCAGGCTTGCCGGCTCTTGGTACAAATCATGTATAGTTGTTGCAAAAAGTAGCCAGAACCAGAAGCCTGTACATTGTCTCCAGGAATACAATAAGTCATCAAAATCCTTATATTTTAGCTACTATTTCAAAGACTTGGAGCGGTCTAAATGTGTATAACTTAGCTATAATGAGGTAACGACGTCACTAGTTCACAAGACGGGTCTATACAATGAAGATTTCACATGAATCCCAATTTGTAAGATCATGTTTTTAAGGATACCCAGTGGATACATTTTCGTTCATGAGTTGCGATAATAGGATCGAATAAGCCATTCTAGATAGGAAATGTAATTACAACCACTAGAAGGAAGCTACTATAATTAAGAATTACATTATATTTTTCCTTTCTTCCTGTCATTTCCTGTTCTCATCTCTTCAGTTCAAAACACAAGAACAGAAAAGGCAAGGTCCTCTGTGTTCCAATTTGTCCACAATCCTGTTTTCTGAATTGGACTATGGAAAAATCCTAACTAATCTTTGTTATTAATTGCAGATTAGCTAGAGCAAACATACTATCAAAATCATACACTAATAAAATATACATTAATTGCAGAAAAGCATGCATGTTTCAACTCAGTAGTTATCCAAACATATCTAATACCTAACATGAGCTCCAAATTTTGCATTACGAAAATAAACAAGGAGGAGTACAAAAGAATTATATAAGCGTTTTAGTAGACTGTCAACATTCTTGTCCGATGTTTCGACAAGTTAAACATATTTAGTGTTGTTAGAGTTAGTTACTGTTGATATAAACAAAATTATCAGGAAAAATGAAAAGAAAAGAAAAGAAAAATCTGTCTTTTTTAGCTGTGTTACATAAGACAAACATTAGAAACTTCCTACTTGTTTACTGTACAAGATTTCACATCATTTTCATTTAACAAACATGAACCACTCTCAATTTTCTGGTACAACTTTTCTTCATAATTTATTTTTCTGATTTCATGCTTGGAAACTGAGCAGCCCATCAGTTCTTAGTGAAGCTCACAAAATATATATAGCATTTATCGAGAAAATCAACAACTTAGTTCAGTTGCTTTAGAGTTCCATCCACTTGAGTTTTCATTTTCACAAAATATAATGATCATAGCATTGCAATTTAATATGATGATTCTCTAGTCAAGTCACCCTGAAATATTTATTTCAGAACCTCCTCCCACAGCCACATGTTTACATGTGGGGCTCATTTTTTTTTTTAATAATTATGAGCCCCACACGTGAACATGTGGTTATGGGAGGAGGTTTTGAAATAAATATTTCAGGGTTGACCTAACTATAGAACTTTCCATATATAATTTATGTAATATCCTGAAAAATGGGTCAAACTGTTCCTAAGTAGTTGACCCCAATTATTATGGATTTGAAGTGTTTGTGAGATCATAATTATGTCAAGAGAAGTAGTGATTTGGATTGGACCTAAATCAATTAGTATTTGAGTTTATCTTTATCGTAAATGTTAAGGTCCTAACCCAAATAATTATAAGTTGATCCAAGCCCAAAACTGAATTTAGTATGGGTGAGATTGTAAATTTCTATGTATTTGATGAATTGAAAATGAATAAGAAATGATACAAGGGTGGAAATGTAAATTGCCGTGATAGGTTGATGACTTAAAACACAAGGGAGACATGTGTAAAGTGAGGACCAATATATTATATAAAACAAAAGGGGATTTGATCCCATCCAAGTCCACTCCAAGTCCACTCATTGGAAAAATAATGAGAAAGAAAGAAGGAAGAACCGAGAAAGAGGAAAGAAGAGAAAGATAATGGGAGGCAAGGGCCCCAAATCATGCACAATTTTCTTCATAGTGGCATGAATTAAGGCATGAATCAAGGCCAACAACCCACTTTCATTATTATGATAATACAATACACCTATTTCCTTTAAACCCTCATTCTTATTCTTCTCATGTAAGCCAAATTGTTGAGAACAAATTCCTCTCCCTTTCCTACTTATTCTACTCTTCTTTTCTCACCAAAAATAGGAGCATATCACTAGTTTGAAGAACTTAATTTCCAAGTAAGTGTTCTTCTTCTTCTTAAGTATTATTCTCATGTCATAGACTCTCTATCTACAGTAGGCTGTTCTTGGATGAATTATTCATGATCCTTAGCATGATTTTAATTAGATTTTCGATTCATTAAGGAGATGTTTGGAGATCCCCTGTTTTTACTAAACCAGCCAGATTTCGTAATACCGTTTTGGGTTGGTTATTCATGTGGGAAAATTATGGGAATTTATATGAAGGTATATCTATATGTCTAATATCATTCTGGAAAGTTTCATGATTTTTAAGTGTGTATAAATATAGTTATGATTTTTGAGATAGGAAGAGGTCAGTAATTGAACTCTGCTGGACAGATTTCAGAAATATGGGAAAGGAATGAATATTTACATATTCAAATGATCATGGATTTAGTTGATAATTTTACTGTAGTATTTCCTATATGTTTAGATCATTCATGTCAAATTTCGTAATAATTGGAGTTGTAGAGAATTAATTAAAAATCGGAGACCAGAGGGTGGTCAGTTGTGACTATAGCTGGAAATTAGATTTCTAAGTTTGGATTTAATATATGTGAAGCCCATGTTGATTTAAATGGCTGTGATTATGAGATTATGACAATGAATCAAATGTAATATTTTATAGGTTTGAGTGATTCTTGAGTTTCTAAAGCTATAGCGGATTTGTACGTGTTTGAGGTAAGTAAATTCATTCATGGTGTGTTACGTTTGAAATTACCAAAATTACTGTTTTCTCTATTATATTTCACTCTATTATATTTGTCAAAGATATTACTGGCTTTGATCAAGTATTTACGTTGTTTAAGACTTATACATTTACTGTTTTGAAATTGATCTATTTCTTATATACCGTCAAATACCTTTTGATCACTATTATTTAAACTCATAAAGTTTTACTGAAATACTACTGTTATATTGTACTAATAGTTTTATAAAAATGCTACCGCTACCGTTTATACTGTTATATGAAAATGCTACTGATTTAAATATATGTGAATTTATAAAACCGTTTTGGCTCATCGTTCCGTAGTTACCGTTATTGTTACTGGCCCAGCTGGGATTCTGTGTGCACACATACTGTTATTGCCGCGTCACACGGGTACTTGTGACATACTGTTGCCGCGTCACTCGGGTTAATTGTGACATACTGTTGCCGCGTCACTCGGGTTAATTGTGACACTATGGAACATGAGCTAACTGATATATTGATTTCACTGTTTATACTGAAAAGCTATATGTTTACCGTTTTATAAAAAGACTGTAGTTTATACTGAAAAAGCTATATGTTTACCGTTTTATAAAAAGACTACCGTTTATATTGAAAAGTTATATGCTTACTGTATTATAAAAGAATACCGTTTATACTATGAAACTATATGATTACTGTTTATAAAAAAGAATACTATTTACACTGTAAGAACACTGTTTACTGTCTTATAAAGTGAATATCCGATTTCCGTGTTTTAAACTATGATTATTAGATCTTTTGATTTATATTGTTATACTGTTTTATGAAATGCTTTATGATTTAAGAATATGAACGGATATGATTTTAAATATTGTTTCAACCGTTTTATTAATATTTCCGAAGGGTTTATGAGAAGCTTTTGAACGCAAAGGTTTTTTTACAAAGGTTAATTATTTTACATGTTATGCATGAATTTATTTATTGAGTTGACGGCTCACCCCCTCGTCACCATCATTTTGCAGATTGAGTTCATGGACTTAGAATGGATGGGGTTTGCTTTAACATGTGGTTGAATATGTACCGTTGGAGGATTTAATTTTATGTGTATACGTATTGTAAGGAATCAATTTATTTAATGTTGTAATTATGACTAGAATCTGGCAGTTTAGTGTAATTGATGGTATCAGGTTTGGATATTGTATTTTGGGGGATATATTATTGATGATTCTAATTGTGAATAATTATGAATTAAGGTTTTTATAAGTTCTGTTCCGTGTAGCAACCCAGTCCGTTGGGTCCCGGATTTTGGGGGTGTTACAATTTATATATGTCACATCATTTGAGAAATAAATTTGAGACGTTTAGCATTACTCATGTATATATATGTATGTATATATATATATTATATTTTGAGAAAATTTACAAAAGCTTAATCAAAGTAATTTTCACAAAGTTTATATCGCAACACATGAAAAAAAAACAAAACTTAAAAATAAATAAATAAATAAAATGTTACTTGCAATCTCTCTGTCTTTTGAAAACCCATTTGGGTCTTTTCGATTTTGGAGTTAGTGGTCTCTGCTCTTTATTTTTTCAATACAATTTTATCTTCGATTATTCATGTGATATTATTTGCAGTGTTTATAGAGTCCTTACCAAGTCATGTTGGAATCTTGTACATTTTTGTTCGTGCGGAATTGACTGTACAACTTGTGTTATTGTGTATACTATTATGTCTCATAGTTGATAATTTTTCTAGTCAGATAACGATGTTCTAAAACTTTACATAACTTAACTAGATCATTATTATAATTAATATAAACACATATTGCTTCTCTTATCGGTACCTTCCTGAAATTTTCAAAGTTAACAAGCTCCACTTTAAGGTATATTTTCAAATATTTATCGGAAGAGAAGAGATTCCATTTAACAAAGAGCAGCACTGTTGACTTTACAAACTATATTCTGGATATTTTTCTCAAAGTGTGATCATCAACTTTAATTTTAATACATTCTCTGTGCATGAAAGATAGGAGCCTGTAAAAAAAAAAAAAAAACATTTACTGACATAAGCAAATCATTAACTAATAATAATTACTTGAGGATAAATCTGTGTTTGCTCTTTAAAGAATATTTATATCTCAATTCAAGTGAAAATAAATAAATTAATTAATTAACAGAGACTTGTACAAGGACTCCTGTCGATAAATAGTTAGTTTGCCATGCAATGTTTTCTCATCTCTCGTCAAAGCACAGCTTTTTAATCACCATTATGAAATCTGTTAATTTTCTTTTAGCTTTTGTTCTCTTGGCTTTGGCTTCTTCATTGACCTCTGCTTATGACCCTAGCCCTCTTCAGGATTTCTGTGTTGGCATCAATGACATCAAAACTGGAAGTAAGTTTATATGTATTCATTCACTTGAGGTCTACTAACTAAAGTTACAAGTTTCTTCTTGATCATGTTTTTGATCATTTGGTATATATTCTCTGGGTTTTGTTTTGTGCAGTTTTTGTGAATGGGAAGTTCTGCAAGGACCCAAAGCTTGTCACACCAGATGATTTCTTCTTTAAGGGGCTCAACATTCCTGGAAACACAAATAATCTAGTTGGTTCAAATGTTACTATAGTAAATGTAGACCAATTTCCAGGACTCAACACCCTTGGAATTTCCATGGTTCGTATCGACTATGCACCTAATGGCGGAGAGAACCCGCCTCACATTCACCCTCGTGCTTCGGAAATCCTGTTTGTCCAAGAAGGAACTCTTTATGTCGGTTTTGTCACGTCAAACCCAAACAACACCCTCTTCAGCAAAATCCTGTATCCAGGAGATGTTTTTGTGTTTCCAATTGGTATGATTCACTTCCAAGTCAATATAGGAAAAACTGATGCAGTTGCCTTTGCTGCTTTGGGAAGCCAGGATCCTGGTGTCATTACAATAGCGAATGCAGTCTTCGGATCCAACCCGCCCATTAATCCTGATGTTCTTGCTAGAGCATTTCAGCTGGATGTGAAAGTGGTGAAAGATCTTCAGAAAAAGTTTTGATCTAGTAACTATGGATATAAAAAATGTAATTGAATTAGTAGCCTGTTTTGATGTTTTAGTGTTGTTTCTTCTTTATCATATTGTAATGTAATAAAGAGGCTTCTCATGAACCTCTCTCCATGTTGATTGCTATTATAATATAATGTTATGTACCTCGGTTTCTCAAGTATCTCTCTATCCATTTGTCCAAAATTTCACTCCTACAACAGAACTCACCAATTTTCACATAAACATATGTAACGATGATGAAAATCACAAAAACCATACTTCATAAAGCTCCTTGTAAAAAAATTGCTAGATATCCACCAGTTTCCCCTAAAGATGCTTTAGGGAAATGAAAATGGGACACATGCACTACAACATTTTGACACAGTCTACGTAGGCCTTGGAAATCAGAAGACTTGGATACACTTCTCAATTGGTGGGGAAAATTATATGACTTTACACAACATATAAATCTACACCATTTCAAAGAAAACATGTATAGTTGTTGTTGCAAACAGTAGCCAGAACCAGAAGCCTGTACATTGTCTCCAGGAATACAATAAGTCATCAAAATCCTTATATTTTAGCTACTATTTCAAAGACTTGGAGGGCTTTGAAAGTCCTCTGTTTCTCATTTAATTGTGGCTACATATGCACACAGTAGCCACAATCCTGTTTTCTGAATTGGATAATGGAAAACTCCTAACTCGTCTTTGGAATTAATTGTTGATTAGTTAGATAAAACATCCAATCAAAATCAAAAACATACAACATATATCAGAGTAGTTGTCCTAACATATCTAATACCTAATCTGAGCTCCAAAGTTTGCTCTAAACAAATAAACAATGAGGATTACAGGATAATCGTATAAGTGTTTTAGTAGACTGTCAACGTTCTTGTCAAATGTTTCGACTCATCAAAGATATCTATTGTTGTTACAGTTAGTTACTGTTAATATAAACAAAATTATCAGGAAAAAAATGTGGAATAGAAAAGTGTGTTTTGGAGCTGTGTTACATAAGACAAACATTAGAAACTTCCTACTGGTTTACTGTTCAGGATTCTCAGGATTTCACATCATTTTCATTTAACAAACATGCACCACTCTCAATTTTCTGGTATAACTTTTCTTCTTAATTTATTTTTCTGAGGTCATGTTAGGAAACTGTTGAAAATTTGAAAAAATAAAAAATAAAAATTGAGTCCATGAAATACCATTTTAAAATAACATACATAAAAATCCATAAAAACCATTTTGAAAAATACATCAATAACATTAAAAATAAAATACCATGAAAATCCATAAAAACCATCAATAAATACCATAAAACCATAAACCAAGTTCTGATACCTCTACTGAGTTATCAACCATCTATATTCTGATACTTTTGCTGAAGATATCAGACCATAATGACATGGCTGCTTCCCTTGACATTCTCGCCATGGCTGCTGCCTCTTTGGGTCAGTCTCACCAAGGGTGATGCCTCTATTGGAAAGTCTCACCATAATCTACCTATAAAACATCAATAAAAAATATCCATAAAAACATTTATAAACATAAACATGAAATGAAAACATAAGAAAACATTTTCTGAAAATTTTCTTTCATTTAACCATAATCCATACATCCCATGCCATCTCTTTGTATGGCTCTTACATTTACAATGCCCAAAGGGGGGTTTATATAGAAAATACAGAGGAATGAGCTACCATTAGATCGCAGAATACCTCAGTCATCCAATGGATGAAATGCCACAATAAACTGGCACTCTGCCAGATATTTTCCATTACATTAAATGATCGGCACATCCACCGAAAATACCATTATTTTAAAGACAATTCTAGAAGTCTTTAGACTTCTCTAGCAATCTTTAAGTAACTAAATAGCTACAAACAAATCAAATGAAACTAAACCATAATTAAACAATAACTATCCATAAACCATGTCATAACTCAACCATGATTAAACCATAAACCATAAGCCATGAACCATAGTTAACCCATGAACCATCCATGAGCCATATCATGAGCCATCCATAATTAATCCATAATTAAACCATAACCATAAAGTATTTAAGAAAAGTTTCAGATTTCCAACACTCCTCCTTGAAACTTTTCTTAAAGACTTTCATCTTTGTTCTGAAGACATCAATCTTGAGTGACTTTCAATATATGTGCGACTTGATGCTTGCATGTCGTTGGCCATAGAAGGGAGCCTTCAATGTGTGACTTGTTGCTTGCATGTCGCTGACCATCTTGATGCTTCCATAGTAGCTCCTCCTCATGTTGTTCAATTTGAGCTATCGTTAGATTAGCTCTCCACGCAGGAACTTGCTAGTCCTCTACTGCATAACATGCAGTCCCTCAAGAACAATGGTGGCTCTACTACATATTATGAAGAGCTGTGTTGTTTCCAGTAGCCATAACAGTACTTATGGGTGATTTAAACCTCACTGAGCACTCAATAAATTGGAAACAAAATGCTTTGCTTTCTAGCAACCATATTAGCACTCATGGGTGATTTAAACCTCACTGAGTACTCCATAAACTGGAAAAACAAAACTCACAGTCCCTCAAGATCATTTGTGGCTCCGATACCATGTTGAAAATTTGAAAAAGTAAAAAATAAAAATTGAGTCCATGAAATACCATTTTAAAATAACATACAAAAAAATCCAAAAAAACCATTTTGAAAAATACATCAATAACATTAAAAACAAATGAAACAAATAACTCGGTGTGTTCTAATATTAATCCAAGGGGGGGTGAATAGATTTTAACAATTTTACCCAATTTTTGCGTTAAGTCAATATTACGAAAATACCCCAATCTAGTCAATAATAATAACGAGTGTAATATGGTGCGGAATTAAAAATGACACTTGATATTTACGTGGAAACCCTCACAGGAAAAACTACGGGCTGGTAAGTGCGCCACACTAGAACCTCGAATCCACTAAATGTGTTAAACGATTACAACCTACTCTCGGTATATAATCACACACCTATCTAATCCCGGTATAAGTGAACCTAGTCCAATTGCTTGTGTGACCACCTAATCCCAGTGTCCGACCTAATCCCGGTCTATCACACAAGACTTCAATTGCTTGCGATCTAAGCAACTTAATCCCAGAAGCTACACGCAAGACTTACTTTTCAATGAAGAGGTTACAGCCTATGTGAATATATATAATACTCAACAAATGCAATGAGAGCTAGGCAACTCTATATGCTTATCTAGGATGATTAGATGACAATAAATGCAATCCTAGATATTAGTGGCTAAATGACATGTCATAAAACTTAGCAAATCATAGATTAAATAACCTAGATGTTGCTATTAAAATACAACACTCAATTATGTCAACACAATAATCTCTATTTTGTATCTAGAATCTATTATAAGAGCATACAAATAATATAAGAGATTTTTTTGATAAATAAAACACTAAACATAGATGAGATTAGTGAAGAACATACCAAAGGATGTGTGTTGAGCAGAACCCATTCAAATAAGCAAACTAACTATGCTAGAAAATGCTTAGATGATCTTTGATGCACATGTATGTGGTTTTGAGTGTATAGAAATGAGTTCTTGATTGATTTTCTCTTAAGTATCTCTCTTTGAAGCTTAGGGTTCTTTAGAGTCAGAGAACGTTGTTAGAGAATTGAGAAAGTGTGATATTTATAGACATCAAGAACAGGGCATGTGAAAAGATAAGTTTGCCCCTGAAAACGTATGATCAGCGGTTTCATTCGGCGGCCAGGCCGCAGATCATAACCGTAGAATTGGTCCCGAGAGAAACAGGGGAGCAATGACGGTTTCATTCGGCGGTTTCATAACCACCGATATAACCGCAGAATCAGACTCAAGATATTAAATGTATCAGGTCTGATCGGCGGTTTCAATTCGACGGCTAGATCATCGATCGTAACCGCCGATTCACCAGAAAAAGGTGAAACCAATGAGAAGGCAAGGACATTCTCCGTGAGCGGTCTTTGCACAAAACCAAGCACATTATCGTGCACGCGTGGACATTTTCGAACACATTCGGGAAACGAATTGCAAGACACATAAACACACAACAAGATATAACAATCAAAGTGCTAGTGTGAAATGTGACATGTGAAGAGAATGCACACATATGCAAGTATGCTAAGTGTTTGTGTGCTTCTAAATGTCTTCAAAGAAAACTAAGCACTAGAGAATACCTTTGGAGTGCTTGTCACCTTGAGGTCTTGAAAAGGGCCTTTGAGCTTGATCTTCAAACCCCTAAACTACCCTTACAATTCAAACTCCAATATGTGGTTTGTCCACGAAATAAGCCAATCAATAATGGGAATCCTTACAATAAAATACCATGAAAATCCATAAAAACCATCAATAAATACCATAAAACCATAAACCAAGTTCTGATACCTCTACTGAGATATCAACCATCTATATTCTGATACTTCTGCTGAAGATATCAAACCATAAAGACATGGCTGCTTTCCCTGGACATTCTCGCCATGGCTGCTGACTCTCTGGGTCATTCTCACCAAGGGTGATGCCTCTATTGGAAAGTCTCACCATAATCTACCCATAAAACATCAATAAAAAACATCCATAAAAACATTTATAAACATAAACATGAAATGAAAACATAAGAAAACATTTTCTGAAAATTTTCTTTCATTTAACCATAATCCATACATCCCATGCTATCTCTTTGTATGGCTCTTACATTTACAATGCCTGAAAGGGGGTTTATATAGAAAATACAGAGGAATGTGCTACCATTAGATCGCACAGTACCTCAGTCATCTAATGGATGAGATACTACAATAAACTAGCACTCTGCCAGATATTTTCCATTACATTAAATGATCGGCACATCCACCGAAAATACCATTATTTTAAAGACAACTCTAGAAGCCTTTAGACTTTTCTAGCAATCTTTAAGTAACTAAATAGTTACAAACAAATCAAATGAAACGAAACCATAATTAAACAATAACTATCCATAAACCATGTCATAACTCAACCATGATTAAACCATAAACCATAAGCCATAAACCATAGTTAAGCCATGAACCATCCATGAACCATATCATGAGCCATCCATATTTAATCCATAATTAAATCATAACCATAAAGTATTTAAGAAACGTTTTAGATTTCCAGCAGAAACTAAGCAGCTCATCACAAAATATATATAGTACTTATCTAGAAAATCATCAACTTACTTCAGTTGCTTGAGAGTTCCTCCACTTTTTTGAGTACAAAAGACATAATTGTTAGGATTATGCTCAATAGCAAGAGTGTAATATTGTATTTAACAATCTGTTTCATATTAATAAAGTGATTTCTGGTTTAAACAAATAATATAGCATTTATAGTTGAATATTATAATTGTTAAAGTAAATAATCATAAGGTCTAAAGATTATGAGAAAAGAAGAATTGTTCATACATTTGGATATGTATGTGGTAGACACAATTCTTTAGTTAGTCTTGAATATTGTTCACAACTTAAGTTAAAGGTTGGGCACCTTTATCTTGTTAAAGTTGTAGAATTCTTTTGCTAGCATTTGAGTGGGATCAAATGAGATATGATGAGTCTAAAATCATCGGAGTGTCTTCGAGCAAAAGAGTCTAGTGCACTGGGTGCATTGAACTGGATCAAAATGAAATACTTTATCTATAACCATCAATAGATAAAAGTAATTTCATTATCAGGACAATCGGAGAGTCTATCTTAATCCTGAGATAAATGATGGACTTATGGTTGCAGGTGATAACATTTGAGCTATCAATGAGTACGATTATATCGCATAGTCTATCCTCGATAATTTGGTGATATTCATTTGTTAATCGATAGAGGACTTCATTTATAGATATGGACATCGTGGCTCCATTTATTAAATGAGAGTATAATATCATCATATGGATGTTTTGAGGTAATTGGATATTAAATCTCAACGTTGAGTTTTCAATAGTGTCTATTGAAAACATGGCTTCTGGACAAGTCAAAATATCCAAGTTCAAAACGTGGTCATATGAGTAAATATGGTAACTTGGAGAGTTATAGGCAGTCTATGAACTCTTGGCGATTACTGATATTAATCACGAGGATACACTATCTCCAATATGATTGTCTAGGGTATGAATGAGGAAGCATCTTCCTTTTCTGTCTTTATTTAAGAGTTCAATTTTAGCTCTTTAGTGGAATGAGCTAAAATTAATGGATCGGACCTAAGTGAATCATTTGTTGATTGTGATTAGGTTATGTCTATTGGAGCTTAAATTTAGATAGCCCGCCAAGATCCCCAATCCACACGGACTTGCATGGATCACTTGTTATATTCTACCGGACCAATTTAGGGTCCATCTAGAATTGCAATTTAATGTATTAAGAATATAATTTGCACATTATTTATATAATGGGCTGCACAATTATATTTATATATTAATGGATGACATGTGGGCTTGTTTCTTTTAGTAAGAATGAGTCTAGTTCACATGTGGGCTTTTTATTTAAAGACCTATGGATTTAATGAAATAAGAAAAATAATATTTGGCCCAATGTATATATGTGGGGAGGCAACATGCTATAATGGCATTAAATATTATTTTGTTTCATTATTTAATTAAATAAGAATTAATTAATTTATTAATTAATTGTTTAATTAAAGTAACAAATCTTTTCTAAATAGGAAATATGATTCCTATTTGTATACTATTGGTAGTAGTATAATTAAATAGAAAGACTTGTTTGACAAGGAAAATAAATAATTAATTTTATTTATTTAATCAAATAGGAAGTCTTTTTATTTTAGTCAAATAAGGAATAAAAGATTTATGAGTTTGATTAGGTTTTGGAAATATTTTCTAAATAGGAATTAGGGTGCAATTCAAACTAATTAATTTTGTTTGGAAATTGCGGCAACCCTAATTATTTTAGGAAGAGAATTCGGCCAACCCTAAAAAAAGGAAGAAGAGAAATTTCGGCCACATATATATGTACACATATAGATTTCGGCCACCACTCTAAGAACTAGGGTTTTTGGTGCAGAATTTTTCTTCTTCTTCTTCTTCTCAACTCATAGTTAGAGATCTATTATTCTACTAAAAACAAAAGGAACATTGATTATTCTTTGATTGTGTTCTAGTTGCTTATTCATCTATAAGCTTGTGAATACTATATCAATCAAGGTTCACGCGAGTTTCGATCATACGATTGAGAACTCAAAAGTGACCGGAATAATCTTAGGTTCCTTTAGATTGTTTTTGGGACTAACGAATCAAGAAAAGTTTGTTTAATCCAATCACAGGTTTGCAATTCAAAGAGAAGGGAGACCACGCTCCTAGGTGATCCACGTTCGTGCTAGGATTGAAGATCTTGCGGATTACCATCGACGCAAGTCAATCGGATCACGCGACAAGAGGTATTAATCTTTTATTACTTTATTATATATGTTTAATTAATCAAAAGGGTTTAAGGTTCATAAATTGGAAAAATTTTAAAAGCTACTCAAACTATTTTTTTTAGTCTCGCTTCCGCTGCGGGTACAATTTTTCCCTACAATAATAGTTCAGTGACTTCTATCTATAAATAGACATGTCTCAATGCAATGCAAATCATCCATCACAATACAATAGCAGTGATAGAATTAGAAGAATATTAAGGCAGCCTAATTATCACCAATAATGTTCATTTCCTTGCATTTTTCGTCCTCTTGGCTTTTGCTTCCTCGTTTGTCTCAACCACTGACTCTGGCCCTCTTCAGGACTTTTGCGTAGCGCTTGACGACACCAATTTGAATGGTGTCTAACATTTTTCTGTATTGTGCTTTCTGAGTTTCTTAATTGGCATTTCTTTATTTGTCTTTGCATGTAACTAACAATATACATATTTCTTGAAGTGTTAGTGAATGGGAAATTCTGCAAGAATCCCAAGTATGTCACAGCAGACAACTTCTTCTATTGAGGGCTCAACATTCCTAAACCCGCAAACAATCAAGCTAGATCAACTGTCACTACTGTAAACATAGACCAAATTCCAGGAGTTAACACTATAGGTATATCCCTGGTTCATATTGACTATGCTCCCAATGGTGGCCAGAACCAGCTCCGTACTCACCCTCGTGCCACGAAAATCCCGTTTGTCCAGGAGGGCACTCTTTACGTTGGTTTCATCACCTCTAATCCAAACAATACCCTTTTTAGCAAAATCTTGAATCCGGGAGAAGTCATTATGTTTCCCATTGGTCTGATTCACTTCCAAGCGAATATAGGAAACATCAATGCCGTTGCCTTTGCTAGTTTGAGCAGCCAGAATCCAGGTGTCATTACAATAGCAAATGCAGTCTTTGGATTGAATCCACCCATCAATCCTTTCACTCTTTCTAGAGCATTCCAACTAGACCTGAATGTTGTGAAAGATCTTCAAGGGAATTTTTCTAAATAGGAAGATGTATCATCTATGAAGTATGAAGCAGTCATAAAGCGGTACCTTCATCATAATGCTATTGTAATAAAGAGGTTGCCTATGCACCTCTCCATATTGATTGCAGCTACAGTATAATTGTGTACTCTGTTGAGCTCTTGTATGGATAAGTTCTCTCTATTTCTTTTGCTACCACATTTATTATAGTTGTAATTTAATAAAGAGATTGTTCATGCACCACTCTCCATGTTGATTGCAGCTTATAATTTTGTACTTTATTAAGCTACTCTCTCTCTCTCTCTCTTCTTGTCTATCTTATATAGAGGAAATAGGGGTATATAGCACTTTTTCAAAATGGATTTGTGTAACTACAACCACTTTAATAACTCATGTTTTAATAGCACCAAAAATGGAATTTGGACAAAAATACCCCTCAGCTTCTCTTCTTTTCTCTTTTCTGTCCTTCATCTTCTTTCTTCTTCTTTTTCCCCAAACCTCCATTGATGGAGCTTCAATGGAGGTGTCACCATCGACCGGCGAGTTGATGGACAAAACCACCGGCAAAACATCCGTCGTGCGCCACCGATTGTAACGGAAGTATCCATTTTCAATTTCGAGCTGTATGGAGAGAGAAACGAAGTCAAACCCGAATAGTTTTCAAACCTTCATTATCAGATCTACGACGATCCGTCGCGAATCTGACGAAACCGATGGTACCAATGAACTCGACGACGTCCAATCTTCTAGATCCGACTATCTCCGGAGTCAACCGGTGCCGTCGTCGGCACTGCCACCATTGATGGAGGTCGAACAGAATAAGTCTCGAACAAACTGGGATTAAGTCTCGAAACGCATCAATAAGTCTCGAAAATGTCACAATAAGTCTCGAATTTTCGAGAAAAAAAAAAGCAACAAACTGGGATTAAGTCTCGAAACGCATCAATAAGTCTCGAAAATGTCACAATAAGTCTCGAATTTTCGAGAAAAAAAAACAGCAAAGGAAAAGAGTAAGTGGGGGTATTTTGGTCTCATCACCTATTTTGGTGCTATTAAAACATGACTTATTAATGTGGTGCTATTTGCACAAGCCCTCCCCCAAAAAGTGCTTTTTAATTTTTGAACCCATCTTATATATATCTATCCTTCTGTCCTTCTATCAATCTCTTATCATGAGAAAATAATACAAATCAAACTCATTATATTTTCTTTATGATTAAAGAACTTCAACTTCTCCCTTTCCAATTTTCCTTCCCACTAAAAATATTTCTTTATCCAGCCTCCTTGAACCTTTTGACTTGAATTGATATGGCTAGAGACCTATGAACGGTACACAAAGTTGTAAAAGAATTGCAAGTTTCAAATCAAACCCCACCACTGAGTACGCTTATCTAAGATGAAAAGTCCTCATCTAGCTTTTCATAAAGAAGAAAGAAGTGGTGTTCATTGAAAAGAACTGCTGCCTGAACTGCAAATCCAAACTGCTCCCTGCAACTTTTCAGCTCTTCAGTAACCATATCAAAGAACCAAGAAATCGGAGTCAACCCCACCTCAGTCACCTCTACCAAGTAATTATTATCACTTAACCATTTCACTTGAAAAAAAAATACAAAAAAAAAGGCATTATCAAACTACCCTCTTCTACCGTACTACCCTTTAGTTATTGGAGCAGACAAGCTTGGAAAACACTTCATCAATCATGCCCACTTTTGAAACGAGAGTTAATATCTTAGATGTGTTTCTATCCACACATAAACCCAAGTTACGCACAAAAATCATTTCAATATAGGAATTAAACGTTTCTAAATCAAGGACAAACCCTTGTTTTAGTCATTTTGTTTACCGTTTATTTTAGTCATTTTGAATTGTGAATTGATGTATTGAAAGAATAAATATGAACCGTTTATTTATATTTCGGACCCTTAATTCTTAAAGCATGCCTAGAAGGTCAAAAAATAAAAAATAAAAAATAAAAGGGATAATAAAGTTGTGGCCATCAACTTGTGTCACTACCGTTAAAATGACCATTAAATGAGGACTTAGCTTCAAAATGGCCATTTTTGGTGAATACTGTTACACTAATAACCATTCCATTCAATTCCATCCGAAGAATGGTATTTTTATAAATAAATGGATGAAACTGTTACACTAATGTCTTTGTTTGATTTTCTCTGATGTTCTTGTTTGCTGGGTCGTTTTGTCATGGGCTACTGGGTTTGTGGTTGCTGGACCGGTTTGGGCGGTGTCTTTAGTCCCATTTGTGGGTTGGGTTTAGTTGGTCTATTTAGCCTGCTCCATAGGCTATTATCCTTTTCCCTGTGGGTCTTGTTAAATCTGGCGCGGGTCTAGCTTGTGGGCTGTTTTCTTGTTTTGTTTGGCTGGGTGTGTCTTTGTTTTTGCTGGGCTGCTTTTTTCCGTTTTTCTTTTGGTCTAGTAGGGGTTTTTCCCTTTTCATTTTTCTCTAGGGCTTTTTGCCTTTTTGAATAAACTTTGCCGTTAAAAAATATATGTATATAATTTTTCTATTGTCAGTTCATCCTGATATAAAATTTATTAAGACGGAGAAGGTGGACTATTAGATTTACATATTTTGACTCAGAGTGTATGCAATTATCAAAGCTTCTTCATAATCTATGGTCCACATTCTTCGTCCTGATATAAAATATATCAGGACGAACTGATAGTAGAAAGAATGTATATATATATATGGTGATTCTCTAGTAAGGACGTCATGAAATTATAAGTTAAAGATGTCCAACCACAAGCACACATTCATATTGGGTGTGTGTATTTGTTAATGTGGGGCTGTGGTCCCACTGTAAATGTGTGGATGTGGTTGGACGTCCTGAAATTATAATGTCAAGACGGTCTTGATCAGAGAAGTATTTTATATATATGTATTATTTTTAAAAATAAATAAATAAAATAAATAAATAATAGAAACAATTTGAATGCAGGTATTGTGTGGTCCATTAAGGCATCAGTGGTGGTAGAGTGGCAGTGGTGCTGTGGAATAGAAGTTCAAGTATAGTAAGAGTGACTGCAAATTGGGGTGACATAGGCCTCAATTCATCAACTCTTGTCAACGCCAGAGATTTTTGGGCGGTCAGATAATATTCTTTTAATCCAACTACTTACTAATTGAATGGACTTGTGTGCAACATTCAACTAAATCATTAATCAAGGGACACATATCAGCTGATTTGTAATCTCATTCTTGTAAGATGTATGTCCTAATTCCCCGATAATTCGAGAATACAGAAGGTAGCAGGAGAAGCAAGTCAATAGATTCAACAAGTGACCAAATACATATAAACAAAAATTGTAAGAGTTCATTATGACAAAAGAAATTGCTTTTACTATTTATATAATAAATTTTTAATAAACATAAAATCAATGTCATGTTTGTTGATGTTTTTCTCAAGGTAACATGTATTTGTATTTTTGGGGCATATTTATAATTTTAGGTTGTATTGGGCTATATTGTAAATAGCTAAAAGTCTCACTATATAAGTAAGTTGTTAGTTGAGCTTTTAGAAAACTGTGTAGAGATAACAAAGCTAGAGCGAAAAACCTAGAACAAAGAGTGATTGTAAGGTTGAAAGCTAGAGAGAAAAACCTAGAACAAAGAGTGATTGTAAGGTTGAAAGATTGAGACCTAGAGGATGAGAGAAGGCTTGTAAGTTAGAGGTAATCTTTTGTACTTGTCATTCTCCTTATCTAGTAAAATCAATGTCTCTGTGGATGTAGCCAATTTTGGTGAAACACGTAAAATTGCTTGTGTTGTGTTGTGGTTTGATTGCTTTTAGTTGATTATGTTTCCTTATTGCTAGTATTACATTATTGTACTTGTAAGTCCATTCAAACAAGGTCTTAGAAGAAATTGGCGGTAGTTTTTGATTTTACCTACAAGGTGTTCAACAAAATTACCAAGTGAACTCAAGAGAGGTGTTATCGTACCGCTTACAAGTGGCACAAAGCTTAGGCTATTTTGGGTTGTTTGCAATGGCCGAGAGGGGTAGTACATCGTCCGGAAGCTTTCGTGGTGTGAAGTTTGATGTGAAGCCATTTGATGGGAAATCAAACTTTACATTATGGCAAAGGAAAATGAAGAACATCCTTATCCAACAAGACTTGTATTTCACGGTTGATGGGGTAGAGAAAAAGCCTAAGGATATGTCAACAGAAATGTGGAAGGTGTTGGTTGAGAAGGCTATGAGTTCCATTAAGTTGCATCTTTCTGATAAAGTGATATGTAACGTCATGGAAGAAAAGAGTGCTAAAAGGACTTGGGAGAAGCTTGAGAAGCTTTACATGGGTAAAACCTTGTCCAACAAATTAACTCTCAAAGACCAACTCTATGGACTAAAAATGGAGGAGGGTGGAGATGTCATGGCACATTTGAATTACTTTAACTGGTGTATTAGCGACTTGATACGTGTTGATTGAAGTACGAAGACGATGATAAAGCTCTCTTGTTGTTGAGATCTTTACCAAATTCCTTCAAGCATGTTCTAACTACTTTGTTGCTTGGCATGGAAACTCTCCAATATGATGTTGTTGTTTTCGACATAATTTCTTATGTGAAATTGAATAAGGTGATCGAACCAAAATTGGTATGATTTTGGCCCTCACTTCCTTCTCTTTTTGCTTGATTCTTGGGCAATATCCCATGATTTAATGGTGTGAATTAAGTGTTTTCAGGTTTTTATAAAGTTCAGAGGCATTGGAGTAATATTGGTGGCAAAAGGGGCTGAAATTGTAAAAAGTGTGTGCAGATCATTCATCTTCAAAGATGCATATCTCTCTCCTCAGATCAAAACACATTTTCAATTACATATATTCGGAAAGCCCCGGAAGTCTACTTTCCAGAGGTTTTTACGGATTGCAATTCCGAGTCTTCTACAGAAAGTTATGCCCATTTTAGTAACTGCTGCGCACTCTCTGTCGCCATGGCGACCAAATGGCGACCCATGGCGAACTCCACTTTCTAGAAGCAGCAAAATGAACGTTTTCAAGCCATTTTTGAGGGGTATTCTTGTCCTTTCATGCCTATTTCCAACCCTAGCCTTCAAAACATATAAATACACCATTTTTATAGAGAAATGACAACTCTTGACAACTCTTGACCACCAAGAAACCTCCTTTCTCCACCATTCCTTTTCTCTCCATTTTCTCTCCTACCTAAACTTAACATCTAGATTACCTCCCCTAATCATTCCTTTTCTTCCCATCTTCTCCACAAATCTCCTTAGTCACTTCCCATTTGACTCCACCCATCTAGACATATCCTCATCATCCACTCTTTACATAAGGAGCATCAAAGGCAAGGAAAGGATCAAGCTTACAAAAGGAGACCCATGGGTGATTTCCTAATCTTTTACTTGCCTTCCCTTTGTTTGTAATATGTGTAATTAAATCCCCTTTCTAGGGTTTTGATGTGAGAACATTTGGATTGGGATTTGCTTAAGCTTTAATATATTTTTAATCTTTATTTGTGTTCTATTCATTTTATAATTAGATTCTATGCATTATGTAATTGACATGTATACCCACTAGTTGATTATAATCTTGCTTAGGATAATTTGTTATATAATCTTGATTGGATTGACAACCTTGATGGATTGAGAACATAGTGAGTAGGATAGATTGTCGGAGGGTATATCAACCACGATAATCTAAGCCATTAATTGTAACAAATCGATCCCGCCGTGACCCCCTCTCCTTAATCGGTTAGGCATTGCGGTGGGAAGTTGTTTAAGGTTCATAATAATGGCCTAAACACATTTTAGAAATCAATTGGTTAACATTTATGAGATCCGTTCACTAAAGTAGCTTGATAAGCATTTCCCGTAATTCATTTGTGATCCCATTAATTCCCTAGCTATTCTCTTAATTGTTAATTCCATTTATCTATCTAGATTTGTTAAGTATTCTTTTATTAGTTTATTAGGTTTATTTTTCATGTATGTTTGATGGCTTGACAACCCATTCACTCATCCATATTTTTATGATTTACTTTACCGTATATAGATTAGTTAATTTCTTCAACTAATCACTCTAATTCCCTGTGGAACGAATCTCACTTGCCACTTTACTAATTTTCTATCTAAGTGGTGAAAAATTGGTTTTCTAAACGAACACATCTAAATATCATTTTGTTGAGTACACAAACAACGCTCATCAAAATTGGCGCCGCTACCGGGGAACTAAAGCGATAGTTGAATTACTTAGCTTTTCATTGTAGTTTAGATTTTTCATATTTCTTTTGTTATTCATTTTTATAGTTAGATTTTTTTATTTTTTATTTTTTATTTTTTATTTTTATTTATTTAGTTGTTTGTTATTTTTGTTATTTTTAGATTTTCTAGTGTTGTTTTCCTTTTTGTCTTGTTTTCGTTTTTCTTTTATTTTTCTTTTCAGGAGCAATGGATCCTTTCACTATGCACTTGGAAGAATTTAATAGGCAAATGGAGTTGTTTGCTTCAAGGACTTCGGGAATAGGACAAACGGAGGGTTTAGTTTGCGCATTTTGTGGAATGCATGGGCATGAGATATGGGGTTGCCATTTAAGAGGAGAGCTTTCCAATGATGGAGGACAAGCCCAAGCGCCAAATTCCTACAATTCATGGCCTTTACATGAACCATGTGATGATTTCGACAATCCGGCGTCAAGCTATGAACGGTGTGCCGATTCGTACGAACCGGATTGGAGGAGAGATCAAGACACTCAAGCTAATGCCTATATGCGATCTCAAGAGGAGACTTTGAATGATTTTATTCAAAGTGCTCAAGCCTTCCAACAAAGATCTCAAGCCAACATACAAGCCAACGAACAAGGATGGCAACAACATGATCAAATGTGGCAACAACGAGATGAGAGGATGGAAGTCTCAGTTAGAAGAATGGAAAGGCACTATGAGATTATTGCCGAAGCTATGCAAAGTATGGTACATGAAGAGTCTTCGAGCAATCTGGAGAAGGAAAATGCTACCACCATCCCTTCGAATGGTGAAAATGTCGAAACCTGTTGACGGTGATTTTTGGTGGTCACCGAGTCAACGATTTATCTTATGAATTGTTATGAATTATGAACTTGGATGATTGAATATAAGAGAGAATAAACTAGGAATCTCAAATAATTACGTGGTAAAACTCCAAGGGTTGGAGAAACATCCACGGTTTGTTGCCTTAGCAACGAAGTCAAATCCACTATGAAGAAGAGTTACAAGAATGCTGTATTACAATCTCTCTCTCTAGCTATTTTTCTCTCGTCCCCCCTTCTTTTTGCGTAAAGAAGGGGTATTTATACATGTTTAATTAGGGTTTTGGTATGTGGTGCCCTAATTGTGTGTTATAATCCTTAACAGATTCGGACTCTCCTTCTTTTGTATATTTCCTGATTTGGTTGAATCCAAGTCTGATTCTGATTCTTCCTCCTTCATTCACGGAAAATATATTTGCTTCCTTATTTGAACTCTGCAGCCACTGTCGCTTATCATGGAGTTGCTTGTTGCTGATTTGCACCCAAAGTTTGGAACATGGGCGCTGGTGACTATCTGTTTTCATCGATTCCCGACTACGCCGTGTCCTTGCCCGAGTAAGGTCTATTGCCCGAGTAACTCGCCTTTGTTGGTGGTCGGGAAACTTCCACTTTTTCCGAGCAGGTTTTCATGGGGGAATTCTTGCTCCGTTAGTCGACTTTCTTTTGAACTTGCTTACGTGGCTTTATGTTGTGATGACGTGTCTACCACGGCTATTTTTTTCCTATAACAATACCCCCTTAAATATTTGTGCCGATCATGCTGAGTCAGCTCCACTCGGGTCAGATATTTAACCTCATGTTTATTTGCAGCTAGTCTTCGTTTGTCTTTTTTCTGCATTAATGTATCATTGTTTGCTTCAAAGCTCTTAAATGACGTGTTTTAATTACGACCGCACGCATTCGATTTATCAATCATTTCAGAGATCTTTTGATGGTGGCGTTTCTGCTCACTGGCGGCTCAAGGCTTTCTACGATCGCCACTTGTCCCTTTCTATTTGGCTGTGGTACTGCGGTGGTGCAACGCATTTATGGGACATGACATTTCTGCTCGCTCACGCGTGGATTACGTCATTGCCCACGCCCCTCTGTTTTCCCGCTCCTTTGTGTTTCTTCTAGGGTTTCGTGTTTTTCGAAATCGATGTGCTGCCTATATAAGCTGGCAGTGGTTACGTTTCTTCTTTTTACTCTGCTTTCCGCAATTTTTGTGTATTCTCTGAAGAACTTGCTTGCATTTCCTATTTTACTGGGTTCATCTGCAGCAACCTGATCTTCACCTGCTTCAACTACATCTCCAGCTTTTTCTGGGTTCTGCTTTAAATTCATCAAGGTTAGTTCTCATGGATTCTGCAACTAGGTATCGTCTTTACACTGTTGGCATGATTGCTATTGAGCAACACGATGCACACACTGCATCTGTAGTCCACAATTTATTGAAACCACCTCTTTTTGATCAACCGCATTTCATTGATGCTGACGTTTCTGCAATTTCCCGTGAAAATTTTGCTCCTTCAGAGGCTCCATTTCCTCCTGAAGTTCATTCCGTTTCCTCGGATTCGTCACCTCCCGAGTATCAGCCTGCAGATTGGTCGGATTCTTCTTCTTCTACAGCTGACATTCGGTCTTGGAAGCGACCAGGAAAAAAGATGAGCGCTCGCAAAGTTTACAAAGATTCCCACTCGCTGGAGAGCCGAGTCGGAACCCAGAGGGTTATCGAGAACGATATTGAAGAAGAGCATAGGGCTGCTCGTATTCCCTTCTCTCCCGAGCGCATATGCGCTTATGATGTAGAGCCGAATGTGGTCGGCCCTGAGGAGGTAGGCAAATATATGCGGCGGTTCGATCTGGATGGCGACGTGATTTCGCTAATCCCCGCTGAAGGTCGGGCTGCCTGGAACCCTCCTCCTGGCCACGTGGCGGTTTATGGGGCCATGCTCGCCTGCGGCGTCACTCTTCCTCTCCAGCCATTCATTACTTGGTTTTTGGCTGAGGCCCGAATTGCTCCGGCTCAGCTGACTCCGAACAGCTACCGTATTTTGATGTGCATGTGGCACATGTGGCACAGGATGAAACGGCCACCTCCCACTCCTCGCGAAATCCGACACTTCTACTCCTTGAGACCCGAGGGGAAGTCTGGTGTCTATTTTCTTCAGTCGACTCAGCCTGAGTTCTGGATCCCCAAGGACGTTGCGGTCAGGGGCGAGATCGAGCCGACCATAGAGGAGAAAATGAAAGGATTTGTTTGGGGCTTTCCCACCTCAAACAAATTTTGGAAGAACAGCTGGTTCTTTGTGGGTGGACAATGGGGCCAATCAATTAGTTTTGATCTGGATGGCTCCCAAATGACCTGCAGAGTTCCTCGGTATTTTTGCTCGCCCCAATGGAACCATGTAACTTCCTCCTTCACCGATGAAGAGCTGAAGACCTTGGCTCGGGCTGCCGTCCGCCCCTTGGAGAAAAGGGGTAAACCCTATCTCTATAATGAGGGGAAGATGATTTCGGCTCGCCTCTTCCCTCAAATTTCCGCTCGCCGCAGACGCTGTAAGTTGTGTTGTAGCTTTTATTCTGCCTTTTATTTTGTCATTTGTCTGTGTTATTTTATTGACTCGGGCTCCCTTTTTCTTTTTGAAGTGTATGACGTGGACGTGGTCTGCGATGCTCTGGCACGTCGGATGAAGGGCATCGTGGAGGCTAGCCGGAAGGAGGCCCTTCGGCAGCGAGATTCTGGAATAGCCCCTCCCGAGGACAACACTGACGGGAGCCCTCACAAGGTTTTTCCTGACGCAGACGAGGAAGAGAGGGTGCCCGCATATGTGCCCGAGGAAACCCATGGTCGTGACACGATCCCGCGTTCGACTGAAACCATGGGAGACTCGGGACTCTTAGGAGTAAGTAGGACCAACGTTGATCAGGGTAACCAAAGGGGTCCTACTACTTCAAAGGGGAAAGAGAAGGTGGGGTACTCCTCCGAGTCTGAACGGGCTTGCTTCCGCGGCGGATCTCGTTTTCCCCATTCTGCTGCACATGCGCCAAGTGATAATTCTCGGGGTGTTGAGGCAGCCGAGGGGCATTCGGGTGCAGCCGTTCCGGAGGTCCCGACTTCTGCCGAGCTAGCAGCCGCTGTTCCAGAGACCCCTGCTCCGGCCGATCCCGCCCTTATCCCTGGAGGTAGTGGTATCGAGGTGGGGCAGGCGGGTAAGACTTCTGAAAACCAGGCGGTCGACTCAAGTTATCGTGGGCGACAGCCTGGGAAGAGGAAGGCTTCATTTTCCCCCGGCCGCCCAACACCAAAAATTCCCCGAGTGGTCGCTTATGTGGACTCATCCTCGGATGGCGAAGGGGAGGGTGCCGTTCAAAAGAGTGCAGGTGCGGCTCCTTCACTGGATCAGGACCAGGATGATGTTGAGGGCTTGACCGATTCTCCTCGGGTAGCCTCGACCGCTAAGGCTCCCGAGACCAGTGCTGGAGGTTCGGGGTCCTTCCCCCAGGCCGATGATCCTACCCCCGAGATCATGCTGAGGGCCATGGCTTCGGGCCAAGCTTATATTGGGGAGGACCATTGGAGTCAGTTCAGGGTAGGGATGGTGTCTGACCGGCTCTGCAACTTTTTCAATAGCGCCTCTTATGTAAGTAACGCCTTGGTTGCATTTTCAATTTGCCTTTCTTGTTTTCGTATGTAAAGTAATTTCTTCCTTCTCTTTTTTTTTTTTTTACTTATTTGCTGCAGATGGTGGCCGAGATGTCCGAGGCTTGTCGGGCCGGTGAAGCTCAAGCGGACAAAATAAGGAGGCTAGAAGCCCAGCTGAAAGAGAGCGAGAACCGCTGTTCTCGGGCTGAGCAGGCTAATCAGGAGGGTGCTAAGTCGAGTCAGGTGCTTTTGGATCAATGCCTGGCTCGGCAGCTGGAGGCGGAGCAGAAAGCTTCTTCTGCCGCTGATGAGGTCAGGGTCCTCCGGGATCAATTGTCATCCACTCAGGATGCTTTGCTCCAGGCTGAGCAGTCTGCTGAAGACGCCAAATTTGCTCACGAGCGCCGAATCGAGGACTTGGAGCGTCAGGCTTTGTCAATTAAGTCTCTATCAAAGGAAGCTAGGCTGGAGCTGGAACTACAAAGTGTTGACCGGTTCAAAAGGTCTCCAGCCTATGATGCTTTGCTTCTGCGCGAATTCCAGCGGGGGATGGTCTCGGCTGGTGAATTCTTCAAGCAGAAGAATAGGGCTACTGATCGGGCTAGGGCCAACTGGAGCCTGTCAATCAAGAAGCATGTGGATACCTCTCTGGAGTCTCTCCGGGCCCAGATGAGGGAGTGGCGAGCGTATTGCAGAAGTAAAGGTAAAGCGCCCCATCCCATGCACCTCGAGGTTCCTTCCGCTGACTCCTTCTCCACATTTTATGCCTGTGAAAAGGCTGGGATCGACAACGAGACGCCCGATTTGGGACCTGTTCCCGGGGTTGACTATGCCGACTGGATGGTCGACGAGGAGGAGGATGTCATTATTTGGCCTTCGGACGACAGCCTGCTGAACGAGTATGTGATGGAGCCTGACCCTGATGTCGGCGGAAGCAGCTCCCGACCCCCGGCGCCACCCTCCTGAGTTTCATGACTTCAAGCCCCTCTTTTTTGTAGCGGCGTAACCAGCTGTAAATATTTGTATAACTATACCTGTATGTTTGTATACTTTTATCATGTATAGACGAATCTTTTCATATATATAAACGGATTTTTTCTCAGTTTTGATCTAAATTCTTTTAGTCCTTCGGGAATCCCTGAACTTATCTTGACTTGGTGCCTTATTTCCCGGCGTTTTAGTCGGGTAGGCCGAGTATCTTATTTAACCGGTAATTAGTTTCAGCCGAGTATCTCGTGTAGCTGGCTTTTAAACAACTTTAAACCGCGTGTATTATTTAACAGGTTAGTTTCGGCCGAGTATCTCATGTAACTGGCCTTCTCGTTTGAGTTTTTGATTTCTTGCCTCAACGTTACGCCGAGGCTCGCCACGGCCATACGTCAAGGCCCTTGCACAAGTCACCTAGGACGTCTCCCGGTTTTATCTGTGCAAGGTTTTGCCGAATCGTTGGGGTACTTTATACAAGCCAACACGGCTGCGCGTCTCACTAGCCTTTCTAGCGGCGCTCCGAGCAGTTTTCCAGTTTATTCTGGTGCCTCGGTTTTGCCTTTCTGCTAAGGGACACGTTTTTATCGCTTTAGCAAGGTGGGCATGCTACTACAGCTTTTCCGCCCTACGGGCACCACTCATCCACTCTTTCGTGGGTTTATGGCGCCCGTATTCTCTGGTCGAATTCGACCAACTTTTGGTGGGCTGCTGTCGAAGTTTTTGCTCATGGATTATCAATTCTGTTGGTTTACTCTGTACTAGCAACTGAACTTTATTGAATGGTCAACATGAATTTTGTTAGACGAACATAACTATGAAACTAAGAAATAGACCTGATATAATAAAAGCAGAGACTAAAAATAAAAAGTTTAAAACAGAATTAAGTCTTTGGTAATAAATGCGGTCGGGCCCTTCAAGGATAGAAGATCTTTAGGTATTGTGCGTTGCATGGTCGGGGTACCAGACCTCCCTCTGGTCGGGCTATCATGTAGGCCCCATGTCCTACGACCCCCTTGATGATATACGGCCCTTCCCATTTATCGGCAAGAGATCCCGAGGATTTATCTTTCGTGTTTGGGGACACTCTTCTTAGCACCAAGTCTCCGAGTTGGAATCTCCGCTCACGAACGTGTGAATTGTAATACCTCGCAGCCCTTTGCTGGTACGCGGAATTTCTGACTTGTGCCGTATCCCTGATTTCCTCTAGTTCGTCTAAGTTCTGCTGCAGCATATCTATATTGTGCTCGGGGCTGTATAACCGTATCCTGGGGGATATGAAAGTTGTTTCTGCTGGGATTACAGCTTCTGTCCCAAACGCCAGCGCGAAAGGAGTCTCCCCTGTGGACGACCTCATTGTTGTTCGGTATGCCCATAACACCTCGGGCAGTTTATCCGCCCAGCCGCCCTTCTTTGCCTCTAATTTTGCTTTCAGTGTATGTTTGATCACTTTATTCACAGCCTCTGTCTGACCATTGGTTTGAGGGTGAGCCGGTGATGCGTAGTAGTTCGCGATCTTGAATTCTTCACACATTTCTCTGAACTTTTTGTTGTCGAATTGGGTTCCATTGTCTGTTATGATGACGTTCGGGATTCCGAACCTATATATGATGTTCTTCTTGACAAAGCTGGTGGTGTTTGCCTCTGTAATATGCACAAGTGCTTCTGCTTCTGCCCATTTGGTGAAATAGTCCACCGCCACAATGGCGTGCTTCGCCCCTCCCTTTGTTCCTGTGGGCATTGGCCCTATCAGGTCGAGTCCCCACATGGCGAAGGGCCATGGTGAAGTTAGACTTCTGAGTAACTCTGGGGGCTGTCGAATATCGTTTGCTATTCTCTGGCATGTCTCGCAGCTCTCGGAGAATCGCTGCGCCTCTGCGAAGAGGGTTGGCCAGTAGAAACCCTGTCTGAGAACCTTGTGTGCTAGGCTTTTACCCCCGGTATGGTTCCCACACACTCCACTATGGACACTTTTTAGGATTTTTTCAGTTTCTTCGCCAGCCACACATCTTTGCAGCACTTTCGAGAATCCTCTCCTGTATAATTCCCCCCTTAGGATTGTATACCGGGTTGACCTGTATCTGATGCGTTTCGCTTCCACTGCGTCCTCTGGTAATATGTTTTCCTCTAAGTACTTCCTTAGTTTGTATGTCCAGTTGCTTGGGCTTGGCCGGATCTCTGCTACCATGATTTCCTCTGATTCTGCTGTACTCGGTTTAGTCAGATGTGCCACTGGTATTGCTTTGGATCTGATGCTCGTGACGGCTGAAGCTAACTTGGATAAAGCATCTGCTTTTTCGTTTTCTTCCCGAGGGATCTGAGAGATTTTGTACACTTTGAACTTTCTGAGTAACCTCTTTGCCATGTCCAAATAAGCTATCATGTGCTCTTCCCTTGCCTGGTACTCGTCCAGCACTTGATTAACTACGACTTGTGAATCGCTGTAAATTTCCAGCTCATCTGCCCCTAATGCTATGCAAACCCTTAGGCCGGCCAACAAGGCTTCATACTCTGCTTGATTGTTGGTTGCTTTGAAATCGAACCTCATGGCACATTCCACGGCATCCCCCTCGGGGGTTGTGATGACTATTCCGGCCCCGCTGCCGTGTGTGTTTGATGACCCGTCCACATGCAATTTCCACTGAAGTTTTTCAATCCGTTCTCCCTCCATTGCCCTCCTTACCTCGGCATCAAGCTCGGTGAATTCTGCTATAAAGTCTAATAGTGCCTGTCCTTTAACTGCCGCTTTAGGTGTGTATTTGATGTCGTATTCGCTCAGCTCCACGGCCCATTTGGTCAATCTTCCCGACACCTCCGGCTTTTGAAGGATTAGTTTTAGTGGACAGTCTGTGTATACTTCTATTGCATGCGCTTGGAAATACGGCCGACGTGACCAGTGCTAATGCTAGTTTTTCTGCTGGAGAATACCTGGTTTCTGCCGGTAACAGTGCCTTGCTTGTGTAGTACACTGGCTTTTGTACCCCCTCTTCTAACCGTATTAACACCGAACTTGTCGCCACCTCCGTGACCGACAAATACAAGTATAATGTTTCTCCTACCACCGGTTTTGAGAGGATGGGTGCTCGCCCCAAATATTCCTTCAATTTCTGGAATGCTTCTTCACATTCTGCACTCCATTCGAGCCCTTTTCCCTTTTTTATTGCCCTGAAGAAGGGAGCGCATTTGTCTGTTGACTTAGCAATGAACCGATTGAGCGATGCGAGACATCCCGTCAGTCTTTGTACGTCTTTCAACGTCTTTGGTGAAGCCATTCCTTCTAGTGCTCTGATCTTCTCGGGATTCACTTCAATTCCTCTTTGGTGAACCTGAAAACCCAGAAACCTTCCCGAGGGTACACCGAACACGCATTTACTGGGGTTGAGCTTCATCTTATATTTCCTCAGAACATCGAAGGTTTCCTTCAAATCCTCCGAGTGTTTTTCTGCCGTAGTGCTCTTGGTCAGCATGTCATCCACATAGACTTCCATGTTTCTCTCAATCTGCCGAGCAAACATCCGGTTCACCAACCTTTGGTATGTTGCTCCAGCATTTTTCAATCCGAAAGGCATCACTTTGTAGCAATACAGCCCTTGATCCGTGGTGAAAGATGTTTTTTCTTCATCTGCTTTATTCATCCGAATCTGGTTGTATCCCGAGTATGCATCCATGAAGCTTAGCAGTTCGTATCCTGCCGTTGCGTCTACCAACTGGTCAATTCTTGGTAATGGAAAACTATCTTTCGGGCAGGCCCTGTTCAAATCAGTGAAGTCTACACACATCCTCCATTGGTTGTTCTTCTTCTTGACCAATACTACGTTGGCTACCCACTCCGGGTATTTGACCTCCCTTATTGATCCTGCTGAAAGTAACTTCTCCACCTCCTTCTTAATTGCAGCGCTTCTCTCTAGATTGAACAACCTTCTCTTTTGCACCACTGGTCGGGACTCTGGGTTGGTAGAAAGACAATGTGATATCACCTTTGGGTCTACTCCTAACATATCTTCGTGACCCCAAGCAAAAACATCCTTGTAACCTTTTAGCAGTGTGGTTAGTTGGGCTTTGACACGCCCACTTAAGTTTGCTCCTATCCTCACCGTCTTGCTCGGATCCGCCGGATTCAGGACTATTTGTTCGGTCAACTCATCCTTTCTGACTTTGGGTTCTTCTCTGGGATCCAATTCAAACTCCTTTGGTACTTCTGCCTGTTCTTCAGGTTCTTCCCCTCTCTGTTGGGTTGTTACCTCGTACATTTGGTGTACCTCCCTGTCTTTGTATACTGACAAATTTGCTCTTCGGGCCATTTCCTGTGACCCCTTTACTACTCCTACTCCATACTCAGTCGGGAATTTCATCATGAGAGCATAGGTTGCCGTCACTGCTTTGGTTTTATTCAAAAATGGTCGGCCTAATAAAGCATTGTACGGCCAGTTTTCCGTATCCACCACCACAAAGTCGAGCAGCACAGTCTTTTGGCAGGGGGTCGTCCCAATCTTCACGGGCAATTTCACTGTTCCCAGCGACCTTACTTCGACTCCCCCGAATCCTCTAAGGGGTGTGGGAAACGGCTGTAGGTCTTTCCTGTCCAGCCTCAGCTGGTCATATACCTCCACACTTAGAATGTCCGCTGAGCTTCCATTGTCAATCAAGATTCGATGAACTTCTCGGTGACCGATCCGCGCTCCAATTACCAAGGCATCATTTGGCTTAACATCCACTCCATGTGAGTCAGCTTCTGTGAATATGATCGGATCCCATCCCTCTTTGATTCTTTTCGGGTCGGGTTCAATGGAATTGACATCTAAGTCCCTCCGTGCTTCCATGGCCTCCCGTATTTCTTGGGTCCTTTCCCTGTTACTCCTGCCAGTTACCGGTCCTCCAAAAATGGTGTTAATTGCTCCTTCATCCTCAGTTTTCTTTGGACTGAATTTTCTTGCCCGCCCGTCCTGCCGGCTATCCTTTTGTCCATCCGTCTTGTCCACCTTCTTGAGGACGATGTCTTTCAGGTGTCCTTCCCTGATGAGGGTTTCAATATGGTCCTTTAATTGGAAACATTTGGATGTCTCGTGCCCGTTCTCCTTATGGAAACGGCAATACTTGGTGGTGTCCCTCCGGGCATATGTTGATTGCCTAGGAGGTTCTTTTGACATGTTCTTCTCCTCTAGGATTGCCAAGATTTCACCTTGGTCTTTTTTCAGTGGTGTGTAATTCGTATACCTGCCCTGGAACTTCTGTCGCGACTGGTCGGTTTTCGGGTCGTATGCTCGCCGCCCATCCCGACCATCCCGTGCTTTGTTCTTCTGTTTGTCCGTTTTGCCGTCGGGCGCCTTAGTTTGGTCTTTGGTTTTGGATCCTTCTGGGCGACCGCCATGCACAAAGTAACCCCCTGTGGCAATTTCTTCCTCTTCAGCCAGGGCGTACCCCCCTGCCATGTCCATCATATCGGCATAACTGGTTAATCGAGCTCTTCTGAGGTCAAACGACAATTGGCCATTCTGGAGGTTGTTGATGAACGCGGCAATTATTGCCTCGTCATTTGCACTCCCAATTTCGGATACTTCCTGACCAAATCTCCCCAGATACTTCTTTAGCGACTCATCCTTTCCCTGTCTGAGTTGGGATAAGTGGGCTACCGATTTTTTCCTATGCACATTCCCGAGGAACTGTCTTGAGAAAGCTTTGCTCAACTCGCCAAAGCTGCTTATGCTTGCTGCTGGTAATCTACCAAACCACCGGGAGCCTAGATCTCCAAGGGTTTGAGGAAAATTCAAACATAGCAGTGCGTCATTGTTGACATATTGTGCCATGGCGCTCCTATATCTTCGGACGTGTTCCTTTGGATCGGTATCTTTCTTAAATAGTTCCACGTGTGGCATCCTGAATCTCTCCGGGAAAGGTGTTCTTAGGATGCCACTAGTGAACGGGCTTCCGGATTCGTCATCCGACAACTCATTACGCCCATATCGCCTGACTAAAGCATCCATCTGTCGACGATTATTCTGTACCTCCCGGGTTAGGCTCTGTATGAGTATATCTCTATCTCCTTCTGGCTCCCCTATCGCATTGAAAGTTTGACTTACGGTCAATTTTTGACCCCTTTCCTCCGGATTCAACTCTCTGCGGTCTCGGTTTAAGCCATGCAACCGTACTGTGCCCCTTTGGCGCTTGCGATGACGATTCTGCTCACTCCCTTCCGAGGATGAAGATCGACCTCTCCGGTGACTGCGCCTCCTGGGGTGATCCCGATTTACGATTCGATCTTGACCGTAACCCATGTCAGGATCACTCTCTTCTCTATGCTCCCCTTCAGATAATATTCCTAGCACAGGGTCTCGTCTCGCCTTTAGGGGAGCATCAGACGTTGGTACCACCACTGCAGAACGCAGCCTCGCAGCCTGCTGGTTTGGGACGGGCAGACTGCGAGGAGATATTAAACCTCCCGTGGTGGAAAGGTCAACTCCTTGCTTTGCCGCGTCTGATATGAGTTGTTGCAGGGAAGCGTGAAATCGTTGCGTGATTTCTTCATTAGTTGTGGGGAAACGTTGAATACCAGCTAAGGCGGCTGACTGGTCTGCCGTCATCAGGGTGGCATCCGCTGTATTGAGCGTGGTGTCATCCCCCAGCTCATTACTTGGCACGCCTTGACTGTACCTGGAATCGCTACCATCTCCTTCACCAGCCATTGTTATCACAAATTTCTGGGCTCGCCCCCTCCTTCTAGCGCCAATTGTTGACGGTGATTTTTGGTGGTCACCGAGTCAACGATTTACCTTATGAATTGTTATGAATTATGAACTTGGATGATTGAAAATAAGAGAGAATAAACTAGGAATCTCAAATAATTACGTGGTAAAACTCCAAGGGTTGGAGAAACATCCACGGTTTGTTGCCTTAGCAACGAAGTCAAATCCACTATGAAGAAGAGTTACAAGAATGCTGTATTACAATCTCTCTCTCTAGCTATTTTTCTCTCGTCCCCCCTTCTTTTTGCGTAAAGAAGGGGTATTTATACATGTTTAATTAGGGTTTTGGTATGTGGTGCCCTAATTGTGTGTTATAATCCTTAACAGATTCGGACTCTCCTTCTTTTGTATATTTCCTGATTTGGTTGAATCCAAGTCTGATTCTGATTCTTCCTCCTTCATTCACGGAAAATATATTTGCTTCCTTATTTGAACTCTGCAGCCACTGTCGCTTATCATGGAGTTGCTTGTTGCTGATTTGCACCCAAAGTTTGGAACATGGGCGCTGGTGACTATCTGTTTTCATCGATTCCCGACTACGCCGTGTCCTTGCCCGAGTAAGGTCTATTGCCCGAGTAACTCGCCTTTGTTGGTGGTCGGGAAACTTCCACTTTTTCCGAGCAGGTTTTCATGGGGGAATTCTTGCTCCGTTAGTCGACTTTCTTTTGAACTTGCTTACGTGGCTTTATGTTGTGATGACGTGTCTACCACGGCTATTTTTTTCCTATAACAAAACCGAAGCTAGCTTTGATTTCTTTGATGATTTGCCTTGTGTTTCAGGAAAGGAAATAAAAAAGGAGGAGATAGAAGATATAGCAAAGGAAGCGGATGACGTCTCTTTTGAGGCACCGCTCCTATATGAGGAGTCCATGTCTTATACCCCTCCCATTGCTCGTTCATACCGCCTACACAAAAGCGATTGGTATAGGTTGTTTTGTAAATTTTCAAAACCACTTTTTCAAGTGCATCTTTACTTGCCTTTGCTTGTTGTGATTAGGAACACACCGATGCGCACCAAATATTTCCAAGATCTAATCTCGCGTCGACGTCTCTTTGAAACCTTGGAATTCGGTTGATCCATCCAAGTAACACGTCTAGCGGGGACGTAAAACCAAGCGCTTGGTGGGAGGCACCCTACCTAGGTATAATTTCTTTCTTTGCTCATTTTATTTTTCTTTTTAATTTTCACATTTTTGTTTAGAATAAGTGTGTGGTTTGTTTGTGTTGTGTTTAGTGCCTAGGGTAGTGTTTGAGTTCTTGCCTTCCATGCTTCGTTTATTCATTGTCCATGCATCTCAATGTCATATATAGATTGAAGACAATGTTTAGATTAGGTTTGGGGGTGTGGATTCATTGTTTGAGTCATTTTTCATTTTTTTTTTTTTTTTTTAATTTTTCTTTGACCTTTGCGAAAAGTCCCTGTTTTGAAATTTCTGAGGCAAAATGTTTCATTAAAACTGTACTTCTTGGTGAGGAAATAAATTATTTCGCCCATGTTGTGTTCTTCAATTTTTCGATACGGTTCCAACGGTATAAAGAACGTAAAATTCTGGGTGGCGGTTTAAAAGTTATGAACGTTTCTTCGACCAAAGGTCATGGGCGATGCCCTGTTTTGAAATTCTGCACGTGAACCATTTTCGAAGTCCGTTTCCACACTTTTCTAATTTTAATTTTAAAATATTTTCTAAATGAAAAGTGTGCATTTACATGTCTATTTTCCTGTTCCAAAATTAGAGAAGGTTTTATTGAGTATTTTTGGAAATATACACTAAAGAGCGGACATTGGTCAAATTCGAAAGTCACCAGTTTTTTGGAATTTTGTCCTCCATTTGTAGATGTTCTTTCGCATTGTGTTTTTAGTTGGTTAAGTTTGTTTCTTTTAGAGAAATAAAGGGTGTTTCAAACTCTTGTTGGCAATTGCATGTATTGAGTATATATTTATTTGCCGGAACTTTCTAATGTGCTTAGTGCTTGTGTAGATTTTCTATTTCTTCTTGAGGAAGTGTGTTGTGTTGCTTGTGCGTTGAAGCAAGGTTTCTTTATCTCTTGGGATGAAACAAAGACAACTTGCGAGTCTTGGAGGGACGAGCGAGCCAAGAGTGCTCATAAAAAAGGCGAGAGCCTTATCCTAAGAAAAGCAACATTTTGGAGTTTTGAATGCCGGAGGTGGGAGACACCCCACCTAGGTACAATTTCTTTCTTGCTTTTTAATTTGTTTTATTTCTTGCTTTTTAGTTTCTTGTTTAGAATAAGGGTGTGGATTGTTTTTGATAGTGGATTTAGGCTTGAATGATCACATATTTTGTCCACATGGATTGTGATGTAACTCTTGATGAACTTACATTGCTATATCTCTTGAGTTGATGATGAATATATAGGATGCTAATGAACGCAACACTTGATTTAATTTTTGGGATAAATTTTAAAATGGACATTGATGTGTAGTTAAACTCTTTGATTGAGGATGTGTTGCGCCGAATTTACCGGTATATGCCCTAAAGACATTGAGGACAATATCTAATTTAGGTTTGGGGGTGTGTGCGCAACATCGTCTCATGTTTGCAAATTGTGTGCAAATATTTTGAGCTTAAATTTTTCAAAATTTTTCGAAAATCTTGTGATAATGCCATGCTTGAGCATATTTTGCTTGTTGAGATTGTGTCATTGTGTGTGCGTGTAAGGAATTGTGTATCTTTGCCTTGCTTAGTTTAGATTAACTTCATGCCATTTAGGGTTGCATTGCTCAAAGCGCGCTAGTTCTTTTCTCATGATGTTTGAGTGAATATTCAATTGTGCTTGAAGGTTAGGAATTAATAGTGGAGACTTCCCGTGAGGTTCACAAACACGGCCTTAAAAAGCATATTTGAGGGAAAGTTTTCACTCTTTAAACACTCATTCAAACACATATGTTATGCATATTTTAAATTGTCTCATTCCCACTTAAATGTTGTTTGCCATAGAACATATGGACTGCTTGTGGATGCCTTGATTGACTTTGTGGACAAACCTTTAGAAATGATTTTAGGCAATGCATGTGAAAAACCACCAAATTGGCCTAAATACTTCCTATCCCTCTAATGTGTGTGCTCCATAGCCCATTTGAAGCCAAACACAATTAAGCTTTTCATTCATGAACCACATTAACATGAAACCATATAGCCTAAACACTAGACTTACCTTGTACCAAATGGTTTGCTAAGGCTTAGCTTTAAGGAGTATCAAAATGTAAGGTGTGTATCTAGGCAAGTATGTATGTGCAAACACATGAAAAAGATGAAATGCAATGCTTGAAAAGAAAAAAAAGAAAAGCAAGCAAAGAAAAGAAAAGAAAAGCATAGCAAAAGAAAGAAAAGAAAAAGAAAAAGAAAATGATGAATGAGGCACAAAATGCCTAGATCAATTTTGTAGGATTAAATGAGCTACTCAATGAAAATTAATAGTAGAAAAATGCACAAAGTAAATTATAAGCCTAGATGCCTAGTGTGGAATATGCAAGTTGTAATGAGTAAGTTGTGCTTTATTTAGAATGTATGCCTTAGTGTGACCTTTGGGTGTTTGAAATCCATTTTTCCTATTTATTGACTCACCATTCACCTTTGGCCCCATTACAACCAAATGAAGACCTTTTTGATCTTTAGGGATGTCCACTTTGAAAATTTTGGTTGATGCATGTTCTTTCCGTTCATGGTTTTCAATTCCATTCATGAAAAAAAAAAAAATTTAGAAATTGTGTTTTTAAATAATCATGTGCAATTATATTTGATATTTTGAGCATAAACTCATATTGCATATGGATTGTGAGTGAAGCCTAGGAATCCGTGCGAAAATGAGAGAATCCGGTGAGGATTAGATGTCGAGGCGAATTATATTCTTTTCCTAATGGCACTTTAGTTTTGAAGCTTAATCATCTTGAATGTGGAATCGCGTTGCGTGCAATGTGTACTTAGAGTGGCATGTCTTTAATCTTTATTTAGCATATCTTACATGCATTATTTCCAAACAAGCACAACGTTGGTTTAATCTCTTCACTTTTGGTTTTGCAAGTCGAATATTGACATTTGAGTCGTTTGCAAAGAGTTGGCGCTTTAATGTTCATTGTGTGATATTTAGACATATGTCCATCTGTGCTTATGTTGTTTTGCTCAAGGACGAGCAAAAGATAGGTTTGGGGGTATTTGATCGAACCAAAATTGGTATGATTTTGGCCCTCACTTCCTTCTCTTTTTGCTTGATTCTTGGGCAATATCCCATGATTTAATGGTGTGAATTAAGTGTTTTCAGGTTTTTATAAAGTTTAGAGGCATTGGAGTAATATTGGTGGCAAAAGGGGCTGAAATTGTAAAAAGTGTGTGCAGATCATTCATCTTCAAAGATGCATATCTCTCTCCTCAAATCAAAACACATTTTCAATTACATATATTCGGAAAGCCCCGGAAGTCTACTTTCCAGAGGTTTTTACGGATTGCAATTCCGAGTCTTCTACAGAAAGTTATGCCCATTTTAGTAACTGCTGCGCACTCTCTGTCGCCATGGCGACCAAATGGCGACCAAATGGCGACCCATGGCGAACTCCACTTTCTAGAAGCAGCAAAATGAACGTTTTCAAGCCATTTTTGAGGGGTATTCTTGTCCTTTCATGCCTATTTCCAACCCTAGCCTTCAAAACATATAAATACACCATTTTAATAGAGAAATGACAACTCTTGACAACTCTTGACCACCAAGAAACCTCCTTTCTCCACCATTCCTTTTCTCTCCATTTTCTCTCCTACCTAAACTTAACATCTAGATTACCTCCCCTAATCATTCCTTTTCTTCCCATCTTCTCCACAAATCTCCTTAGTCACTTCCCATTTGACTCCACCCATCTAGACATATCCTCATCATCCACTCTTTACATAAGGAGCATTAAAGGCAAGGAAAGGATCAAGCTTACAAAAGGAGACCCATGGGTGATTTCCTAATCTTTTACTTGCCTTCCCTTTGTTTGTAATATGTGTAATTAAATCCCCTTTCTAGGGTTTTGATGTGAGAACATTTGGATTGGGATCTTAAGCTTTAATATATTTTTAATCTTTATTTGTGTTCTATTCATTTTATAATTAGATTCTATGCATTATGTAATTGACATGTATACCCACTAGTTGATTATAATCTTGCTTAGGATAATTTGTTATATAATCTTGATTGGATTGACAACCTTGATGGATTGAGAACATAGTGAGTAGGATAGATTGTCGGAGGGTATATCAACCACGATAATCTAAGCCATTAATTGTAACAAATCGATCCCGCCGTGACCCCCTCTCCTTAATTGGTTAGGCATTGCGGTGGGAAGTTGTTTAAGGTTCATAATAATGGCCTAAACACATTTTAGAAATCAATTGGTTAACATTTATGAGATCCGTTCACTAAAGTAGCTTGATAAGCATTTCCCGTAATTCATTTGTGATCCCATTAATTCCCTAGCTATTCTCTTAATTGTTAATTCCATTTATCTTATCTAGATTTGTTAAGTATTCTTTTATTAGTTTATTAGGTTTATTTTTCATGTATGTTTGATGGCTTGACAACCCATTCACTCATCCATATTTTTATGATTTACTTTACCGTATATAGATTAGTTAATTTATTCAACTAATCACTCTAATTCCCTGTGGAACGAATCTCACTTGCCACTTTACTAATTTTCTATCTAAGTGGTGAAAAATTGGTTTTCTAAACGAACACATCTAAATATCATTTTGTTGAGTACACAAACGACGCTCATCACAAGGCAAGTGAGAGAGATGCTCAAGGGGAAGAACTCTTCGTTAAGGAGTCTAGTGAGCGGGGTTGAATAAGAGAAAAAAGTAAGTTGGAGAAGAACTCTAGATTAAAATCTAGAAAGAAAAATGTTGAGTGTTACGGTTGCGGCAAGAAAGGGCATTACAAGCGGGATTGTAAGAAGCTTAAGGCAGAGATCAAGGAAGGAAAGAAAGTCGAGACAAGCTCTACGGCTAATGTGGTATCAGAAGATAATGGCGAGCTAGTGTCGGTATCTTCGACTAGTTATGCTTTGATGCATGGATTCTTGATTCTGGGTGCTCGTTTCACATGTGTGCAAATCGGGATTGGTTTGAGATGTATGAGTCTCAAAGTGGAGGTAAGGTCCCAATGGGTGACAATGCAACATGCAAGGTCATTGGGATAGGTACAATCAAGATCAAGATGTTTGATAGGATTGTGAAAACCTTAGGTAGTGTGAGACATGTTCCAGCACTTAAGAAGAATTTGATATCTCTATGCACACTTAATACAAATGGATGTTCTTTCACGGCAAAAGATGGTGTGATCAAGGTATGTAAGGGATCTGTGGTGATGATGCAAGGTACAAAATTGGGCAACAATCTTTATAGGCTTTTAGGGAACACAATTTTAAGTAGAGCGGTTATCTCCACGGAAGAAGAAAATTGCAAATATGACACTCAAGTTTGGCATTTAAAGTTAGGGCATATGAGTGAGAAAGCATTGCAAGAACTATATATGCGACAATTGTTGAAAGGTGTAGGGTAATGCAAGCTAGAATTTTGCAAGTATTGTGTTATAGGAAAGCAATGCAAAGTAAACTTCAAAGTTCCAAGCAAGGAAAATGGAAGCAAGGGGTTGCTCGATTATATATACACTCTGATGTGTGGGGGCCCGCACCAACTAGATCAAATGGTGGAGCTTGCTACTTTGTTACTTTCATGGATGATTTTTCTAGAAAAGTTTGGGTTTACTTTATGAAGGTGAAATCCAAGGTCTTTGAAAAGTTCAAGGAATGGAAGGCGGAAGTGGAGAACCAAACAGGGAGGAAGATCAAGTATTTGAGAAGTGACAACGGAGGTGAGTACAAGAGTTGCAAATTTATTAAATTTTGCAAAGTTGAAGGCATTACAAGACATTTCACCATGAAGAAAAATCCTCAAAAAAATGGTGTCGCGGAGAGGATGAATAGAACACTCTTAGAGAGAGCTAGATGCGTAAGACTTCATGCGGGGATGCCTGAATCTTTTTATGCGCAAGCGGTTAATCATGCTTGTTATTTGGTTAATCGACCACCATTGAAGGTACTTGAGTTTAAATCAATGGAAGAAGTAAGGATGGGCAAGGAAGTTGACTACTTTGGGTGCAAGGCATATGCTCTTATTCCTAGAGATGAGAGGAACAAGCTACAATCAAAGTCACTTGAATGCATATTTCTCAGGTTTGAGAAAGGAGTGAAGAGATTCAAGCTTTATGATATGGCCAACAAAAAGAAAATCATTGGTAGAGATGTAGTCTTTGATGAAACCTCCATGCCGAAGGAAGAAGCCAAGAATGATGGTGAGAGAAGAGTTGTGACCGAAATTCCTGTTACTACAAAGATTAGTGATAGCGAAAATGATGAGGTACAACAAGAAGTGGTTTTTGAGGAACTTAGATCCATAGCTCAAGAAAGGCCAAGAAAAGTCTCAAAGCCACCATAAAGATACGATTGGGATGATGAGAATGATGAAGTACATTTTGCACTCATGGCTAGTGAGGGAGATCCAACTACATTTGATGAAGCAATTGGTTGTCATGATAAAGAAAGTTGAGTGAAGGCTATGATGGAAGCGATGGAACCTCATGAAAAAAACTCCGTTTGAGAGCTGGTTCCTAAACCTAATGACCGAAAGATTGTTGGTTGTACATGAGTATTTATGAAGAAAGAAGGCATACATGAGAATGAAGCATCGAAGTTCAAAGCAGGGTAGGTTGTTAAAGGGTACTAACAAAAAGAAGGCATTGATTACAATGAGATTTTCTCACCGGTAGTGAAGCACACATCTATTCGGGTATTGTTAACCTTGGTAGCTTAATATGACATGGAGTTAGAACAACTAGATGTGAAGACGACATTTTTTCATGGGGATTTGGAAGAGATCATTTATATGGCTCAATCGAAAGGGTTCAAGGAAGCAGGAAATGAGAACCTTGTTTGTAGATTAAAGTAGTTGTTAACCGCCAAGATTGGCGAGGGACCAAAGAAGAATTTTCTACCTCAACACAAGAAAGATATAGGAGAAACGAACACCATCTGGTTATCCCGACTGATCGACCCCGACTGATCTGAGTGCACATCCCCTCCAACGGGGTCAAACCCAGCCTTCCTCTAGATTTTTAGGACCTCGCCAGCATCTTAACCCAGAAGTATGGCCGCGAGCCAGACTATTCACTGGAACTCACAACGGGATCCAATGACCGGGCTTCCTAGGAACCCCACAACACCCCGACACGGAGTTCTACTGAGCATCCCGCTACAATATCAGCTACATGCCCCCCTACTCCATCAGTAGGACGTTTACTGGACGTAGACAGCCCGCTAAGCAGAAGAGCACCAGGAAGTAGGATTCTTACACCAGAAACTAAAAGCTCCACAAAAGATCCAGTAAAACGCCACCGTACAAAGGAGGTATACTCCTTTCGCCAGAGAGTCCTATTTTGAACAAGTCAGCACAGTAAGAGTCCAATTAGGAAGGTGAGAGATTGACTCCTCCTAGGAAGGAAAGACTGGATTCTGCAAGTAAAACTCCGAGATTACCTCCTAAAAAGAGGAGGATCCTGCAGCTGCCAAACCCTAACCCGAGATTGTAGGAGTGCATGGCAAGCAAATAAAACCTATATATATCAGCTTATTCATCGAAATAAGGGGGGGAGAAAAAGAAAGAGAGAAAAACCCTACACACTACTTATCGACAGGCACAGTTTTGCCACCATCACCATCTCCGTTACTTTTGTAAGATCTCCGTACACCATTGTAACCCGAATAAGAAATAGTTCGCATACCGTAATGCAAAGCGATAATTAATAAAAGTTCATGAGTATTTAATCTTCGTAGTTTCGTTTCGTATGTGTATTGATAGGGACATAGTCGGTATCAAACTACGTGATACCCCTCCGACTAAGATCATTCACGGTCTTGGTCCTCTTAAAGTTGTTATTTGGAATTCTGTCACAGAAACGATTTTCGGATAACACTTTTGGCGCCGTCTGTGGGAAGAATTATCCCAACCATCATTCAAAATAGTCTTCTTCCATCTGGAAATATTCAGAATGAGACTCCGATCCTCCCAGGGTCATCCCGAGCCATCAGGACTCCAGTCCCTTGCTTCCACTGAAAGAGCCCAGAGGCGGGGTAAGGGCACCAGGAATGAGAATCCTCCACCATTGCCCCCACCAGCTGCAGGCCTTGTCCCTCAAGACCCCGCTAGGTAGGAAGTCAATCGAGATGTTTTAGAATAGCACGTCGCAGCCTACGTAGAAGCAATCCGACTCCGGATGATAGCCCAGGGGATCCCCTTTGAAGCAGCCAGGATCCTAGGAGATGCTGGCCCAAGTGTCAGGGCACTAGTTTTCGACCGATCGGGCCCACCCCTCCTAGTCCGACAGGCGGAGCTCAGACCCAGGCTAGTAAAGTCCGCAATCGAGGTTCCTCCTAGGAGGACTCAGTCTCCACCAAAACCAAAGGCAAATGAGAGGGATCCACATCCCGATTCAGAAGGAAGTGCCAAATCCCGAAGGAGCTCCAGAGAAAAGCGTCAGAGAGCTAAGCGAAAGGAGGTAATCCTTGATTCAGATTCATCAGATGAAGAAGTTTCAGTAGCCCGATCTGGAACCAAAAAGTCTCAATGCCTGGAGGATCAGATGACAAGGATGGCGAAGGAATAGGAGCAGCTGAATAAGGGAAAACATCAAGGAAGTCATAAGAACCCCCTGGGCGAGATGAATGCACCATTCTCCAAAAGAGTGAGAGAGGCAGGGCTGCCCCCTAAATTCAGGATGCCTTCAAAGAAGTACTCTGGAACCGAGGACCCCATCAGCCACCTAGAAAGCTTTGTCCACCAGATGGAAGTTCAGAATGGAACCAGGATAGCCATGTGTAGGATGTTCCCCTCAACCCTGACAGACTGTGCCAAGACATGGTTCAGAAAGTTACCACCGGGTAGTGTTGATTCTTTCTCCAAACTTACCAAAGCTTTCTGTGCACAGTTTTAGGGAATCAAACCCCGTCCCAAGGATCCTATCCTGCTGTAGTACGTAGTTCAAGAGCAGGGTGAAACTCTGAGATCTTATGTGGAGAAATTCCACAAAGAGGTCGTCCAGATGGGTGTATTCAACGAGAAGGAAACTCTAGCCAATTTTCGGAGGAACTAGTGGGCCGGCAGGCTATTCCGGTCATTTGCCAAACATCCTCCCGAGACGTACCAGGAAGCCTACAATCGGGCTCTGGAACAGGTGGACATCGAGGAACAACTCAGGATCAAGATTGAACATGATGAAGCCTGATTAGCACCGCGCCCTAAAAAGGAGGCTCCGAAGCCTGCACCAGCTAGGAAATTTCAGAATCAGCCTCCAAACCGGTCTACTTACAGGCCACCTCCTATTCCTTCGTACCAGGAGAGATACCCAGTCAGGAGATCACCTCCCAGAGAGCTCCCCTTGAAGGAAGTATCCAGAATAGCGAGAGAAGAAGAAGGGTATAACCATTACACCCCTCTCAATGCCTCACGGGAAACTATCTATCTCGCTATCCGGGATAAGGGTCTACTCAGAAAGCCAGCTCCCATGAAGATCCTGGTAGACAGGAGGAATCAATACAAGTATTGCAACTTCCATGAAGATGTGGGACACAACACCTCAGAATGCTACAGTCTCCGCAATCAGATAGAAGCACTGGTAAGGGGAGGACTTCTAACTGAATTTTTACAACAGGTACGAGACAGCATCAAAGAAGGAAAGTTGGTTCAAAGCGGGATGTAGGAAGCAGCGGTAATGACAACGGTCTAATGCAGCAAATCCAGGTGATCCACACCATCAGTGGAGGCCCCACCTTAGTAGGAATTTCCAACAATTCAAGGAAGAACCACACAAGAAAAATTCCCAGGCTTAACGCTGATTATGAGATATTGAAGGTCAATGGCGGACCCCAAGATCTATCCCGCTCAACCAAGATCATCTTTACGGAGGAGGATGTCTACAATACGGTACAACCATATGATGACCCCATGGTCATAACAGTACAGATCGCCAATTGCCTAGTACACCGTGTCCTGATCGATACGGGAAGCAGCGTGGATATTCTGTTCAAGGGGGCTCATGAGCAGCTCAACCTGAAGAACTCTTACTACAACAGTTGTACCTCTCTACTATACGGATTCACAGGGGACTCCGTAATGCCGAGGGGAACAAAGATACTGCCAGTGATAGTAGAAGAGGCTCCTCTTCAGCAGAACATAATGACGGAGTTTATTGTAGTGGACACCCCGTCTGCATACAATACAATCCTGGGAAGGCCTTTCTTGTCAGGGATTAGAGGAGTGCTATCCATCTACCACAACGTGTTGAAGTTTCTAGTAGGATCAGGAGTAGGAGAGGTAAGGGGGGACCAGCAGGTAGCCCGCAATTGTTATGCGGTATCCACCAACCCCGCTGCATTGGCTAAGCAGTGCGCACAGGTGACCAGCGACCCAGGTTCGAGAGCATCAGAGCGGGATGGTCATGTCTTAGAAGAAGGAGAGGTGCCAGACATAATCGTGGAAGAGTCAGAAGAAGAGGAGCGTGGTTGGACCAGTGGGTGCCCCGCAGAGCAACTAGAGGAGGTCCAAATCCGGTGTGAAGATCCAGCAAAGAAAGTAAAAGTGGGAGAAGGTCTGGACCCGGAGGTGAAGAGGGATTTGATAGAGCTTCTTAGGGAGTACAACGATATCTTTGCTTGAAGCCATGAGGAGATGCCTGGCATTCCTCTTAGCCTGGCTACCCATAGGTTGGCAGTGGATGTAACCTTCAAGCCAGTAAAACAGAAAAGAAGACACTTCAATGTTGAACGCAATGTCGCGGTCCAAGAAGAGGTTGACAAGCTCCTGAAGGCTAGATTCATCAGGGAATCCCAATAGCCCGAGTGGATCGCCAATGTGGTTATGGTAACCAAGTCTAATGGAAAGTGGCGAATGTACGTGGATTACACCGACCTCAATCGGGCTTGCCCCAAAGATAGCTTCCCTCTGCCTAAAATAGATCAGCTTATTGACTCCACTGCAGGAAATAAGCTCCTAAGCTTCATGGATGCTTTCTCAGGGTACAATCAGATCATGATGCATCATTCAGACCAAGACAAGACTAGCTTCATCACCGGACAAGGCCTCTACTGTTATAAGGTAATGCCATTCGGACTTAAAAATGCAGGTGCCACCTACCAGCGCATGGTGAACAAACTGTTCAAGGAACAGATAGGGAAATCCATGGAGGTATACATAGATGACATGATCACTAAATCTCCAAAAGCGAGACAACATACAGGGGACTTACGCCAGACCTTCCAGGTAATAAGGCATAACCGGGTGAGGTTGAACCCCGTCAAGTGTGCATTCGGGGTAGCAGCAGGCAAATTTCTAGGATTCATGGTACATGAAAGGGGAATTGAAGCAAATCCTGAGAAGATCAAAGCCATTCTAGATCTCGAGTCCCCTACCACCCTCAAGTAGGCACAAGGATTAACCGGACGAATAGCAGCCTTGAACCAATTCATATCCCGTTCCACAGATAAATGTCTCCCTTTTTTCAAAGTCATCAAGCAGGGGAAAAAGATGAAGTGGGACGAGCAGAGCGAGCAGGCTTTTCAAGCTCTAAAGGAATACCTGTCAAGTCCGCCGCTATTGGTAAAACCAAACCCAGGTGAAGAGCTTCTACTCTACCTAGCAGTTTCTGAAGTGGCTACTAGTGGAGCCTTGGTGAAAGAACGCAGTGACGGGGTGCAGAGGCCGATCTATTACGTGAGCCGGGCTTTTACAAAGTCCGAGAGAAATTACACCTTACTAGAGAAGCTCTCCTACGCCCTGGTGACCACATCCAGAAAGCTCTGGCCTTATTTTCAAGCTCACACCATCACGGTTGTCACAGATCATCCTTTGAGACAATTCCTCCAGAGGCCAGATGTGTCAGGCAGATTGGTTCTATGGGCCCTAGAGCTCACACAGTTCGACATCAAATACAGGGCAAGAACCACGATTAAAGCCCAAGCCTTGGCGGACTTCATAGTGGAGTTTAGCCCGATCACGAACCCAGGCGTATCAGTAGACCCCGATCCGAATCAAACCCTTTCGGAATGGCCTGTAGACAGCAAGATATGGATACTTTACACGGATGGAGCTTCTAACCAGTCGGGATACGGAGCCAGGATCGTCCTGATCAACCCCGCGGGAATCTAGGTAAGTCATTATTTCAGGTTCGAATTCAGAGCCACCAACAACGAAGCGGAATATGAAGCTCTGCTAGCAGGAATGAAAGTAGCAGGGATTATGGGGGTTGAGTACCTTCAGATCAAGAGTGATTCCCAATTAGTGGTCAATCAGGTGAAAGGATTGTACCAAGCAAAAGGTGACAACATGATGGCCTATCTAGCTAAAGTTCAGGAGGCTATGAAGAAGTTCAAGGGTGTAAGAATAGAGCAAGTGCCCAGGGAGAAAAATCATCGCGCGGATGTTCTAGCTAAGATTGCCACTGGAGAGGGACACGCGTTACCAAAAGGAGTACCCCTCCAATTGGTTCCTTTCTCCAGCATAGCTAAAGAGGCAGAGGTCCTTCCTATGAGTTGCCTCCCATGTTGGATGGATCCAATAGCAAACTATCTCCAAAGTGACATTCTCCCCGCAGATCAAGATCAAGCCCGCCGGCTCAAGAGGACAGCTACCCGGTACTGCTTGGTAGAAGGATAACTATACCGTAAGGGGAAATCTCTCCCTCTACTCAGGTGTCTCCATCACGATGATGCGCGCTGGGCGCTCAACGAGATGCACTCAGGGGATTGTGGTAACCACGTGTCAGGGGAAACTTTGGCTTACCAGGTAATCAGGAGGGGTTACTACTGGCCGACTATACACCAGGATGTAAGGCAGTTCGTGCCATCCTGCGAGGCTTGTCAGAAAACAGCAAACCTCCATCATCTCCCACCAGAGAGGCTCTCCTCAATCAGTACTCCCTACCCATTTGCCATCTGGGGACTAGACTTGATCGGGCCACTCCCTACTGCACCCGGCCAAGCCAAGCATGTAGTGGTGGTGATAGATTACTTTACTCGGTGGGTAGAAGCCAAGGCCCTTACCCGGATAACTGAAGAAAAGACCACCAACTTTGTCAAGGAATACATTGTCTGCCGATTTGGCACCCTGATGGCCATCATAACTGATTTAGGAAAGCAATTTGACAATGCCAACTTCAGGGAATTCTGTGAAGACCGGATGATCAATCTCCATTTTGCTTCGGTGGCTCATCCTCAAACCAATGGGCTGGTTGAAGCTACTAACAAGACCATTAAGAAGCTCCTGAAGAAAAAGCTCTAATAGAAGAAAGGATTATGGGTAGTAGAATTACCCCATGTACTGTGGGCCTACAGAACGACTAGGCGGACAGCAACAGGAGAGACCCCATACTCCCTAGTATTTGGAGCAGAAGCAGTCTTGCCCATCGAGCTATCTTTCCGGGTCCAAAATTACGAACCGGAAGATAATGAGGCTAAGTTAAAAGCTAGCTTGGACCTACTGGAGGAAAAGCAAAGCAGGGTTGCAGAGAGGGTGGCGGTATACCAGAGCAAGATAGCCCGACACTTCAACAAGAAGGTGAGGATCCGAAGCTTCAAAGAAGGAGACTTGGTTCTCAGAAAGATGACCCAGAACACAAGAAGAAGGTCCGACGGGGTGCTAGCCCCTAATTGGGAGGGTCCATACTTGGTTAAGGCATTACTCCGAGGTGGTGCTTATAAATTGGTAGACATGGAGGGATACTCAGTGGACCATACATGGAATGCTGATCATCTCTGGAAATTCTACCCTTAGAAATTTTGTTCATATCAAGGAGAATACTCACCCCGATTTCATGTTTGTACCATTGGGGAAATTCAATAAAAGCAGTTCTTTCTCCCATATGACTCTCTTGTGTCCATTGCTTGATGTCTCCTACTAGATTCTCCCACGTCTCTCACTGAATGTACTTAATTCACCATTACTAAAGTGCCTCAAGACCAGGAAATAGCCTCAGGGCGCTCCTGCTGCCTTGGTCGGGGAATACCCTCCTCCGAGAAGCCTGGTGCGAAAGTGGCCTTAGTTGCCTACCAGGACAGACTACAGTAAGAATCGGACTGCCTCAGGGTACCTGGTTCCTTACTTCGCCTCAAGACCAAGAAATAGCCTCAGGGCGCTCCTGCTGCCTTAGTCGGGGAATACCCTCCTCCGAGAAGCATGGTGCTAAAGTGGCCTTAGTTGCCTACCAAGACAGATTACAGTGAGAATCGGGCTACCTCAGGGTACCTGGTTTCTTACTTTGCCTTAAGACCAGGAAATAGCCTCAGGGCGCTCCTGCTGCCTTGGTCGGGGAATACCCTCCTCCAAGAAGCCTTGTGCTAAAGTGGCCCTAGTTGCCTACCAGGACAGATCAACAATAACATCGGGGTGACTCATCGGGATGCTTCGCCCTTTATTTCCTCGCTTACTACCCCTACAGAGGACCAACAGTCAGAAAGAGACTTAAAAGTTTATCTTCAGCAAGTCAAATTGTTAGTAAGTAGCAGGTTTCCTCGACTGACTGCTCTACACTTTATACTGTTACGTGTTTAAGGGAGTCCGATTAAAGGAAGATGTGATATGACCCTGCTGATTCTTACGGTTACAAGATACAAGCATCACATGTTTTATCTTTATTACCCATCGGGGTCCAGTCATTGTCCTTATTACCCATCGGGGTCCAGTTACTCATCAGGAGTCCAAGTATCAGCAAATTTATGTGCTGTTGAAACTTAATAAGTGCAAAAGTGAGCAAGACACAATATGATTCAGAAAACAACTATATTTATAATCAGGGTGCCCAATCCCCATTCAGGCTACAAGTTGTATCGATAAAACGGGGTGCCCAGCTCCCGATTCGGGCTACAAAAATTTTAATAAAGAGGGGAGGCCAGGCTAGTCCTCTTTTTCCTCTTCTGGATGCTCTCCTTGGCCAGCTACCCCATCTCCCAAAGGCTTAATTGCTGCATCAGTTTGGACCGCCTCCTTCACAGCAGAAGACTCAATCTGGGCCCCTTCAACCTGAGGGACCTCGGATCTAGCTGGTCCCTCATCTTCCTCCACGATGACCACTCCAGTAGCAGACTCGGGATCCACCACTTGTTCTTCAATGGTAGGAGGATCTAGATCAGCTCCCTCAGTGCCATCAAGTTGGACTTCAGAAGCCGTGTCAGCTTCTTGATCCGGGAGAGTTACCTCCTGTGGAGGATCCTCTGTCTCTTGATCCCCTCCTGCTAGCTGGGCAGCCTTTGCCATAATTTGCTCCCGGTCCCAGTTCAAGGCTGCCTCGAGGTCGAAGGGAGGAGGCAAGGTTGTGGCCACCTCGTAGCAGGATGTAAAGTAGCCATCCTCGAATGAAGGCCCTTATTGAGCCTCCAAGCATGCTATGGTCTCTCACAGGAGTTGATTCTCGCTCTGTAGCAGCTTCTTCTCTCGTTTTACGCACTCCCTCTCCTCCCAGCGGCGTAGAGACCTGACTATCTCAGTGTCCAGGCTGCGTTCAGCACGTCTAAGAGCCACCAAGGCCTCCCTTCTTCAGCGTTTTTGGCATCTTGCAGCAGAGGAGCCACGCTTCGTTGGGTCTGGACCAGCTCCTGCTGAGTATCCTCTAACTTCGCTTGGAGGCCGATATAAGCCTCCCTCAAAGTCAGCATCTGCCTCTCCATGGCCATGGCAAATTTGAAGCCCTACAAAAAGAAGGAAGAAGATCAATGTTTAGCTAGCAGAAGGAAGAAATAAATAGCAAGAAAGAATTAGAAGTTTACCTTAGCCAGAACCGAAGCCCCCTTGGTGACCAAGATGTCTATAGGAAGCTTGGCCATATCTATCAAACTTCCACCAGGGTAGGAGGCCATGAATCTGGACACCACCTCGTCAAATATAGCACCCCTTGACCCCGATCCAAAGGCCACATCAGCAGCAGGAATAAGAGTGTGGATAGTTGCCTCCTCCACCAGGGTTCTCACAGGATCCACGAGAATAGCTGCAGTAGGAGGAGGAGCAGGAGAGGTCTTTGTGGTAAGGGCAGCCTTCTTCTGTGCCAACCTTCCAGAACCTCGGGTCTTAGCCGCCCTAGCTAGCATTGCCTTGATCCTCGAGCGGGATGGAGGAGTAGAAGGATGGCGAGCTGGAATCTTGGCCCTAGACCCCACTGGAGCAGAAGCAGGTGTTTTTGAGGGATCAGGAGGAGGATTGGGGTCGGTTCCCACTCGGATGGACCCCGTCGCGGTCCTGGCAGCAGAAGTAGGAGAAGGGACAGGGGAAGAATGAGCTAGCAGAGTCATATCCCCCGCTCCAGATGAGGATGGAGACCCCGCTGGCATCGGGGTAGCTGATACTGCAAGAAGAGAATACGCTTAGTGAGAAGCAGAAGAAGGTGAATATATACATAAAGAAACAGAAAGGCAAGATGCAGTCAACTTACCAGGAAGAGCGATGGAGATCCTCAGGTACCGATCCAGGCGGGCTCCCTCAAAGGGATCCAGAGTGGGATACTGCAGGTTGGTGTATCCTTTCTTCAGGATCCTTGTAAGAATGTCCCGAGACTCAGGAGCTAGCACCCCCTTCTCCCACTTGTCCCTCACCGTGAACTAGGTAGGGACGGGGTACTTATACCCCCCCAACAAAAGCAGTGCGCCCCCAGTCGCCCTCAACCACTAGCCATTCCTCCTTCCAAGGCGCCAAGTACTTCACGTTCGCCCCCGAGACAGTGAATTTCAAATCATTCGATGCCCTTAGGTAGAACTGACCCCGAGGCACCATGTTCGTGATGTTGAAGAGGAAGCGGAGCTCGTCCAACCCCGGCTCTCGCTCTATATGATCTTTTTCGCACTGCTCCTTCCAGAGCACCAAGAACCCTGTCAGGTGCTTCCAGAAGCCCGGCGAGATTTGGAGAGGGGCCAATTCGAGCGCAACGAGAGCTCGACGAAGAGTAGGATTTGCACGTAAAACTCTGAGATTACCTCCTAAAAAGAGGAGGATCCTGCAGCTGCCAAACCCTAACCCGAGATTATAGGAGTGCATGGCAAGCAAATAAGACATATATATATATATATCAGCTTATTCATCGAAAGAAGGGGGGGAGAAAAAGAAAGAGAGAAAAACCCTACACACTACTTATCGACAGGCACAGTTTTGCCACCATCACCATCTCCGTTACTTTTGTAAGATCTCCATACACCATTGTAACCCGAATAAGAAATAGTTCGCATACCGTAATGCAAAGCGATAATTAATAAAAGTTCATGAGTATTTAATCTTCGTAGTTTCGTTTCGTACGTGTATTGATAGGGACATAGTCGGTATCAAACTACGTGATACCCCTCCGACCAAGATCATTCACGGTCTTGGTCCTCTTAAAGTTGTTATTTGGAATTCTGTCCCATAAACGATTTTCGGATAACAGAAGTCACTCTATGCACTCAAGCAATCTCTAAGACAATGGTACAAGCGCTTCGATTCCTACATGTTAAAGATTGGCTACAAGAGAAATAAGTATGATTGTTGTGTTTATTCTCATGTATTTGATGATGGTACTATTATCTTGTTGATGTTGTATATGGATGATATGTTTATAGAATGTCGGGATATGTCAAAAATTAATAAACTCAAACTGCTTTTGGGTAGAGAATTTGACATGAAGGATCTTGGTGTTGCTAAAAAGATCCTAGGATAGAGATAGAAAGTTGTGGTTATCTCAAAAGAGGTATATTCACAAGGTGCATGAGAAGTTTAGCATGCTTAATGCTAAAGCCGTATCTACTCCACTTGCTTCACACTTTGTCTTGAGTGCAAAGCAATGTCCTTCCACGGATGCCGAGATGGAAGAGATGGTGAAGGATCCGTATGCAAATGTGGTTGGTTGTTTGATGTATGCCATGGTATGTATAAGACCCGATATCTCCTAAGCGGTTAGTGTGGTTGCTAAATACATGGCAAATGTGGGCAAAAAGCATTGGAATGCCATTAAATGGATTTTGTGGTATTTGAAGGGTACTAAGGAGTTGGGTATTATGTTTGAAAGATAACATGGTGAAACTCATATTGTTAGGTTTGTTGATTCAAACTATGCGGATGACTTAGACAAGAGGAGGAATACATCAAGGTATGTATTTACATGTGTGGATGGATCAATTAGTTAGAGGTTTATGCTCCAACCTACAACTGCCTTGTCTACTATTGAAGCAGAATACATGGTAATCACAGAAGCATCAAAAGAAGTAACTTGGTTGAGGGGTTTGGTGAATGATATGGGATTGAAGCAAAATTTAGTGTTGCTTAGGTGTGATAATCAAAGTGCAATTGCTCTAACGAAGAATCAAGTGTTCCATACGAGAACAAAGCACATTGACATCCAATTCCATAGGAAATGAGATTGGATTGTCTCAGGTGAAGTCTTGACCACTCCTAAAGATCACTCACAATCGTATGAGGTCGAGAGTGTAGTACTCTAACAAGTAAAGTTCGTTCCCACGAAGATTGAGTGATTGATTACCGAAATAGATTAACCAAATTGCTATTCAAACAATCAATAAAAGATGGTTTTCATATTTAAATTCTACAAATAAGCTAAATTATACTACTTAACGGTTTGAAACCATGATGGTAAAATAATGATAAACGACGAAATCAGATGTAATAATAAGAGAAATTATGCTAAGACTAGACTTCCACCCCACTCTCTCCTAATTAACCTCTAGACTCAGTTGCATACCCAATTTGTGCATGAGTAATTTGTAGACTCGTGTACCCGATAATAACCTCTACTCTCAGTCGAGTTATAGAGATCACACCCAAACACACCCAAGCCTATCTCTTAATTACCTCAGAATCTATGTATGAATTCATTAAGAGCCTTGGCACACTCAATAGAGCCTATACGCTAGCCTCGGTAGGTCTACCTTACTAGACATGCATAGAGGATGTACATTTCATCAAACATGGTGTGGATGTGTGTATGTGTGTCTCCAATCAGTTCATAACAAACTATCAAAAATCATTCAAAAGGAGATCAATCTAATGAAAGCATTAAATACTCAAAAACATCCATACAAATCACAAGCACACAATGGATAAATTAGTGGGCTATTTTACTCCACATATAATAACCTAGCTATTATGGTCTATTTATATGAATTACAGGGAGTTAAAACCTATAAGGAAATCTATCTCCTAGTCGAACAAAATTTACTTGTAAGGAGAAATCCTTTTCATATAATCATAAGAACTTCTAGAAACAACATATTTCCTTTTCCATGAATATTTCCTGATTTAATGCATGCTTGTGGTTGACTACTGTAAGATCCTTAATCTTTGTTAGCTTAATTCCATTGCAAAACTCTCTATATTTGTAATAGTTAGTTGCTTAGGCCGTTCTTGGTGAAAAGAAGCTTAAAGGAAGAAAGGCAACTTCTCATGCAAATATCGTTTTCAAGAGGAAAAGCACGTACTTGGATGCTAAGGTATCAAGTTTCTTCTTCCTCTTGCAAGGCATTAAGGCACACACACAAATCATTCATAAGTGTCCCTGCATCATTGTGCACCTTTTATATAACACATTCACATATTTTTGTATGCTCATGCATTGAACTCAAATGCTCATACATTGTAGAATTGCATGTTTTAAGACTATGTCTAGGAAATGGCATTCTTATGTGAATTTGTTTTTGATTGTTTGTGTTTCTTGTGTTTTGGACTTATACATGATCTTATTTGATTCCTTATTAAGTCCCGGTCATTTCGGTTACTCATTCATTAAGTTTCAGGTCCAAACGATGTAGCTACGCTACATTTCATTCTCATTCTTTAAGTTATGTTCGTCGTCATTTTCTGAGATGAATTCTCAACCTTTTGTCAAAATTTCATAGTCATCATTGTGCATAAGGGAGTTACAGTTTGTAATCCGAAAATATATTCGAAATCGGAGTTCGGAGACCCGAATACGGTCGAAGAACGTGGGAGGTGTGCGAGAGAGGTGAGCATGACCAAAGGCCTGACCCACGGCTGATGAGGTTGTTTGTGTACTCAACAAAATAGTAATAATATAGATTTTGGTTGATTCTTGAAAACTCTTTTAAGCCACTTAATCCTTTTAAAATGTGATTTGATAGCAAAATAGTGAGCAAGTTCGTTCCACAGGGAATGGAGTGTTAATTAGATAAATTGACTAATCTATGAACAATAAATTTGTTAACCGCCTTTTTTGGCAGGGGTCCAAGGAAGAATTTTCCATCCTTGCCAAGTAGAGGGATGCCGCGAGAAGCATCTAGCTTCCTCTGAAAGGAACCAAGATCAACACACCTATCTATTTATCATGGTCTAGATAGCCCAGTAGAAGGATGCCGCACCCGCAGGACCACGCGGAACCCCGCTGGACCTCGCAGATCCCGCAGTACCCCGCGGACCCTGCAGTACCCCGCAGATCCCGCTGGACCCCGCAGATCCCGCAGTACCCCGCGGATCCTGCTGGACCCCGCTGATCCCGCAGTACCCCGCGGACCCCGCTGGACCCCGCTGGACCCCGCTGGACCCCGCTGATCCCGCAGTACCCCGCGGACCCCGCTGGACCCCGTGGTACCCCGTAGTACCCCTTACCCTGTGACTAGTCCTCCAAACTCCTCCCGACCACCTAGCATACAAGACATCAATAGAGGAGGTCGTAAATACCAAGGAAGAGCTAGACCACACCAAGAGTTTAAGTAAACAAGGAAATTGCCTTGTTTCTCGCCATTCAAGAGTCCAATATTAAAGAGGAGTCAACTCTTTCAGTTCTAAAAGGAATCACTTGATTTTGGGGAATCAATCCCACGATCTTCTCGCCTATCAACATGGAAATGCCCCGTAAATTGCTAGGTCATTGGATTGAATTTATGGGAGTGAACAACAAGAAATAAGACCTATATATATGACAAGATTTTCAACGGGGAAGGATATATATATTTTTTTTAGGGGCTGGGGGCTGGTTTCTTTCCTTCTCCTCTTATTTTCTATTGATTAGAGAAAAGGGCATATGCCCACCTATGATTGTAAGCTCTCTGGAGCACTTATGTTGTATTATTCTCCTACTTGTGTAAGCTCCCCGGAGCACGCCTTATTGATAAATATATAAATGATCTCTTTCCGCCGGATACTACCTAGGGGTTTTTCAGCATATGATCATGCGTGATGCTTTTTCCCCCTAGGCCAGTCCACCTTCTATCAAAAATACTTGTCATTCTCTCCCTCGTATCTATTTTATTACACATGTATGTAAGTTTATCATTGAAGAGGTCCTATCCCATATCCTACTCGCTTGCTTTCTATCCGGGTCGGGGAATCGCAATTGAGATCCAGAAAAGAGTACGGGATGTGGGATTCGGGATATGGGGTATGAGGGACGGGATACAGGGTGCCGAGTACCGAACGCGGGGTATCGGGGTCCGTAGAGAGGGATCACAACCCTTACTCCGACATGGGAACCCCCAAGCGCCATCTTCTCCATGTGCTCGAAGCCCCGACAGTCGGGATGATATTTTCTCCTACCTACTGCACCTCACTCCAGAATCTTTTACTCGTACAAACCATGGTACCTAGAGGTACCCACCCCGCTGCAGCCTACCGGGTAGCAGTCTGAGGGTGTTAATTGGAATTCCTCATCCAGAGCGAATTTTCGGTTAACATTTTGGCGCCGACTGTGGGGAGTTCACTAGACCAATGTGGCTTCCTTGTCTCTACATGAGCGTATGTTTCTCTATCTCTTACATATTATCACTTTACATGTGATTTAATGCATTCCGCTGCTATATTCACTACATGTTTGTACCATGATGCCATGATACCTTGTTTCACCCTGCTAGTTCCTTTATTACCAATATGATTTTATAAAAATTTGCATGAATCATGTGAACTAAATCATCGCCTATTATAATCGGTTGATATTTCGCCTTATATATGTTGCTACTTGAATACGTTGAACATGCGGAGTGCATCTCGATGTAGCTCTATGAGATCTAATTAATCTATTGCCGAGCAAGCTTAGTTATTCGTGGCATATTATTCATGCGGTTTACCCTTTCTCCATATTTGTATGTACTGCATGTGCACCACGAGTGGTGCTCACTTTGTCATCTGACAACTTTTGTTTGATGTGGAGCGAATATAACGTGTGGGACTCCTAGTGGAGCCGGCCTACTATGCTGCCCTTATGAAACAGACCTGCTCCGGTACATCTAGAGCTCCTATGCAGTAGAGTTGTACCTCTCCTGCTTTCTTTACAGAAGATTTGCTCCGGTACCGATAGAGCTCCTATCCAACAGATCTACCAGACTAGCACTTCTACATACGGATCCCCTCATGTCACCGGATTCACTCTTCCAAAGCTCCTAGTTCTCAGCTATTCAAGTCCTAGAAGATAATTGTAAGCAATTTGGAAGATTTTCGATCAAGCCTGAGAAAACAGCATCTGCTGATGGGTCAACTTCAAGAATTAAACTGTATCATCTCAGAAGGAACTGGCTTTTGTGCCCTATATGGTTCGAAAGGTACGGAAGTTAGCTTTCCGTAGAATTTTGCGGTTTGTGATTTGGAGTTTTCTTGAAGGAGTTACGACCATTTTACTACCCGAAGGTCAGCCAGAATTTCTACGCGGGCAGCATCTGCTGATGGGTCAACTTCAAGAATTAAACTGTATCATCTCAGAAGGAATTGGCTTTTGCGCCCTATATGGTTCGAAAGGTACGGAAGTTAGCTTTCCGTAGAATTTTACGGTTTGTGATTTCGAGTTTTCTTTAAGGAGTTATGGCCATTTTACTACCCAAAGGTCAGCCAGAATTTCTACGCGGGCAGCATCTGCTGATGGGTCAACTTCAAGAATTAAACTGTATCATCTCAGAAGGAACTGGCTTTCGCGCCCTATATGGTTCGAAAGGTACGGAAGTTAGCTTTCCGTAGAATTTTACAGTTTGTGATTTCGAGTTTTCTTTAAGGAGTTATGGCCATTTTACTACCCAAAGGTCAGCCAGAATTTCTACGCGGGCAGCATCTGCTGATGGGTCAACTTCAAGAATTAAACTGTATCATCTCAGAAGGAACTGGCTTTCGCGCCCTATATGGTTCGAAAGGTACAGAAGTTAGCTTTCCGTAGAATTTTACGGTTTGTGATTTCGAGTTTTCTTTAAGGAGTTATGGCCATTTTACTACCCAAAGGTCAGCCTAGAAATTCTACGCGGGATTTTGGAAACAAAGCATTGTAGGAGGCTCCTCACTTTAGTATCGGGCCCTTCAACGCCCAAGTGAGCCTCCTAGGTTCCGGTTCGTTGGAGTGGAGTCCAGAGCCTCATTTCAGCCGCTAGGTACTTCTTGATGCCCTAGCAAGCTTCTGGACCAGCATCATGTAGGAGGCTCCTCACTTTAGTATCGGGCCCTTCAACGCCCAAGTGAGCCTCCTAGGTTCCGGTTCGTTCGAGTGGAGTCCAGAGCCTCATTTCAGCCGCTAGGTACTTCTTGATGCCCTAGCAAGCTTCTGGACCAGCATCATGTAGGAGGCTCCTCACTTTAGTATCGGGCCCTTCAACGCCCAAGTGAGCCTCCTAGGTTCCGGTTCGTTCGAGTGGAGTCCAGAGCCTCATTTCAGCCGCTAGGTACTTCTTGATGCCCTAGCAAGCTTCTGGACCAGCATCATGTAGGAGGCTCCTCACTTTAGTATCGGGCCCTTCAACGCCCAAGTGAGCCTCCTAGGTTCCGGTTCGTTCGAGTGGAGTCCAGAGCCTCATTTCAGCCGCTAGGTACTTCTTGATGCCCTAGCAAGCTTCTGGACCAGCATCATGTAGGAGGCTCCTCACTTTAGTATCGGGCCCTTCAACGCCCAAGTGAGCCTCCTAGGTTCCAGTTCGTTCGAGTGGAGTCCAGAGCCTCATTTCAGCCGCTAGGTACTTCTTGATGCCCTAGCAAGCTTCTGGACCAGCATCATGTAGGAGGCTTCTCACTTTTGTACCAGGCCCTTCAACGCCCAAGTGAGCCTCCTAAGTTCCGGTTCGTTCCAAGGGATTCTCTAGCCCCATTATGATTGTTGGAAACTCTTGCCTACCTCGAGCAGGCTCCCTCTAAACTGGCCGTGGTACTTGGGGACTGAAAGCTCACTATTCTCTCTCACGAGCCCAAGGGAGGTACGATGACCCCTATATTCATAAATCTGATCGGGTCACCAATCTATGATTAAAGCGCCTCAAGACCAGGAAAGCTACATAGTACTCCTGATGCCCTAGACCAGGTTAAACCATCTAGGAGGATCTCCATTACTGAGTCAAGACCAGGAGAGTCACATAGCATTCCTGATGCCTTGAACGGGGCCAATCCCGCCAAGAGGATCTCCATTGTTAAAGTGCCTAAATACCAGGAAAGCTACATAGCACTCCTGATGCCTTGGACGGGGCCAACCCCGCCAAGATGATCTCCATTGTTAAAGCGCCTCAAGACCAGGAAATAGCCTAAGGGCGCTCCTGCTGCCTCGGTCGGGGAATACCCTCCTCTGAGAAGCCTGGTGCTAAAGTGGCCTTAGTTGCCTACTAGGACAGCCTTGGTCGGGGAATACCCTCCTCCGAGAAGCCTGGTGCTAAAGTGGCCTTAGTTGCCTACCAGGACAGATTACAGTAAGAATCGGGCTGCCTCCGGGTACCTGGTTCCTTACTTCGCCTAAATACCAGGAAAGCTACATAGCACTCCTGATGCCTTGGACGGGGCCAACCCCGCCAAGAGGATCTCCATTGTTAAAGCGCCTCAAGACCAGGAAATAGCCTAAGGGCGCTCCTGCTGCCTCGGTCGGGGAATACCCTCCTCTGAGAAGCCTGGTGCTAAAGTGGCCTTAGTTGCCTACCAGGACAGCCTTGGTCGGGGAATACCCTCCTCCGAGAAGCCTGGTGCTAAAGTGGCCTTAGTTGCCTACCAGGACAGATTACAGTAAGAATCGGGCTGCCTCCGGGTACCTGGTTCCTTACTTCGCCTAAATACCAGGAAAGCTACATAGCACTCCTGATGCCTTGGACGGGGCCAACCCCGCCAAGAGGATCTCCATTGTTAAAGCGCCTCAAGACCAGGAAATAGCCTAAGGGCGCTCCTGCTGCCTCGGTCGGGGAATACCCTCCTCTGAGAAGCCTGGTGCTAAAGTGGCCTTAGTTGCCTACCAGGACAGCCTTGGTCGGGGAATACCCTCCTCCGAGAAGCCTGGTGCTAAAGTGGCCTTAGTTGCCTACCAGGACAGATTACAGTAAGAATCGGGCTGCCTCCGGGTACCTGGTTCCTTACTTCGCCTCGAGACCAGGGAAAAGCTACATAGCACTCCTGATGCCTTGGACGGGGCCAACCCCGCCAAGAGGATCTCCATTGTTAAAGCGCCTCAAGACCAGGAAATAGCCTAAGGGCGCTCCTGCTGCCTCGGTCGGGGAATACCCTACTCTGAGAAGCCTGGTGCTAAAGTGGCCTTAGTTGCCTACCAGGACAGATTACAGTAAGAATTGGGCTGCCTCCGGGTACCTGGTTCCTTACTTCGCCTCGAGACCAGGAAATAGCCTCATAGCACTCCTGATGCCCTGGACCGGGTTGACCCCTCCAGGTGGATCTCCATTACTGAATCGCCCCGAGACCAGGAAATAGCCTTATGGAGCTCCTGCTGCCTTGGTCGGGAAATACCCTCCTCCAAGAAGCCTGGTGTTAAAGTGGCCTTAGTTGCCTACCAGGACAGACTTACAGTAGGATCGGGATGAGTAAAGTAATGGCTACCAACAAAGAAGGATGAGTAAAATTCTTCAAGTATTACATATCCTAACTCCAACCCCAACTGCGTACCGGTGTTCAAGTCAGGGGGGACTTCTGTTAACCGCCTTTTTTGGCAGGGGTCCAAGGAAGAATTTTCCATCCTTGCCAAGTAGAGGGATGCCGCGAGAAGCATCTAGCTTCCTCTGAAAGGAACCAAGATCAACACACCTATCTATTTATCATGGTCTAGATAGCCCAGTAGAAGGATGCCGCACCCGCAGGACCACGCGGAACCCCGCTGGACCTCGCAGATCCCGCAGTACCCCGCGGACCCTGCAGTACCCCGCTGGACCCCGCAGATCCCGCTGGACCCCGCAGATCCCGCAGTACCCCGCGGATCCTGCTGGACCCCGCTGATCCCGCAGTACCCCGCGGACCCCGCTGGACCCCGTGGTACCCCGTAGTACCCCGTACCCTGTGACTAGTCCTCCAAACTCCTCCCGACCACCTAGCATACAAGACATCAATAGAGGAGGTCGTAAATACCAAGGAAGAGCTAGACCACACCAAGAGTTTAAGTAAACAAGGAAATTGCCTTGTTTCTCGCCATTCAAGAGTCCAATATTAAAGAGGAGTCAACTCTTTCAGTTCTAAAAGGAATCACTTGATTTTGGGGAATCAATCCCACGATCTTCTCGCCTATCAACATGGAAACGCCCCGTAAATTGCTAGGTCATTGGATTGAATTTATGGGAGTGAACAACAAGAAATAAGACCTATATATATGACAAGATTTTCAACGGGGAAGGATATATATTTTTTTTTTAGGGGCTGGGGGCTGGTTTCTTTCCTTCTCCTCTTATTTTCTATTGATTAGAGAAAAGGGCATATGCCCACCTATGATTGTAAGCTCTCTGGAGCACTTATGTTGTATTATTCTCCTACTTGTGTAAGCTCCCCGGAGCACGCCTTATTGATAAATATATAAATGATCTCTTTCCGCCGGATACTACCTAGGGGTTTTTCAGCATATGATCATGCGTGATGCTTTTTCCCCCTAGGCCAGTCCACCTTCTATCAAAAATACTTGTCATTCTCTCCCTCGTATCTATTTTATTACACATGTATGTAAGTTTATCATTGAAGAGGTCCTATCCCATATCCTACTCGCTTGCTTTCTATCCGGGTCGGGGAATCGCAATTGAGATCCAGAAAAGAGTACGGGATGTGGGATTCGGGATATGGGGTATGAGGGACGGGATACAGGGTGCCGAGTACCGAACGCGGGGTATCGGGGTCCGTAGAGAGGGATCACAACCCTTACTCCGACATGGGAACCCCCAAGCGCCATCTTCTCCATGTGCTCGAAGCCCCGACAGTCGGGATGATATTTTCTCCTACCTACTGCACCTCACTCCAGAATCTTTTACTCGTACAAACCATGGTACCTAGAGGTACCCACCCCGCTGCAGCCTACCGGGTAGCAGTCTGAGGGTGTTAATTGGAATTCCTCATCCAGAGCGAATTTTCGGTTAACAAAAGTAAATCATAGATGTGTAGTTTCTAAAACCACCAATGCTAACTACTCAAATGAAAATACACAAAATATGTTATGAAAAATAGAATACTCAACACCTTGATAAGAATTGTGATAAAATCAATTAATGAGATAGCTAAGGAATAGATCGATTAACAATTGAATGTGGGCAAGCTAACTAGCTACTTTAATGTACCAATCTCATTATATTAACCACTTAGAGGCTTAGATTAGTGGGGTTGATATACCCACCACTAATCTATCCTATCCAATGGGTTATTAATCACACAAGGATTGTCAATCCACATATGAATGTATAACAAATTACTCCACTCAAGATAGCAATCAACAAGTGATATACAAGTCAATTATAATGAATGGAATCTAATTAATTTGAATGAATAGAACATATAAGAGATTCATTACAAGCTAAGCTAAACCCACAACCAATTGATCCTCAAATCTATCCCCTAGATTAGGGGTTTAGTTACACATATTTGCAATAAATGAAAAGAAGTAAATAGTAAGGAAATAACCCTTGGGTCACCTTCTTTAAGCTTGATCCTTCTTCTCCTCTATGCTCCTAGATGCAAGGAATGGAAGTAGAGGATATGTCTTGGAATGTGGGTGTTTTGGTGGGAAGTGACTAAGGATTTTGGTAGAGAAATGGTGGGATGAGGAATGATGTAGTGAAGTAATCAAGGTTTTGTGTTGAGGGTTGGATGGATTAGATGAGTTCAAGGAGAGAAATGGAGGATGAGGAATGGTGTGCCATGGATGATAGAGCTAGATCTCAGATGTGTTCTCTGTATTTTTCTCTGATCTTCGATGATGTTGAAGATGGAGGGACGTTCTATATATATATGCACTCTTGGACATGTACTGATAACTGCTTGATTCGTTGAGGTGGCGCCTTGTTCGCTATTTGGTCGCTATGGCGACCTTGGTGCGTAAAACGGTTAGATGAGAAGGTCACCATGAAAACCATCTTTCTCACCATTTGGCAAGTGGCGACCATGAGCAATTTGTGAAGAGGTCGCCACTTGCACCTCTAGGTCGCCACTTGCACCTCTAGGTCGCCATGGCGACCATAAGTGGCGACCCTGCAAATGTAAGGAGGTCGCCACTTGCAACATCAAGGTCGCCATGGCGACCCTAAGTGGCGACCATGCCATGACTGAACTAGGTCGCCATTTGCAAGGGAGGTCGCCATGGCGACCCCACCTGGTTCATTTGGGGATTTTCTGTCCCCATGGCGACCAAGTGGCGCCCAAATGGCGACCTTCTGATATCTTTGGAGAATCCTCTGTCGCCATGGTGCCCATGTAGTGACCTCTCATGTCCAAGTGGCGAAAATGCCCTGTTTCTTCCTATTTGTGAGACATTTTCGCACAAGTCCTCCACTTTCATCTCAATTGCTTCTGAAACCTAATAAAACCTGAAACACTCAATTTAACAACATTAAACACGAGAAAATACCCGAGAATCAAGCTAAAAGAATCGGAAATTAGGGCCAAAATCATACCAATTTTGGCTTGATCAAATACCCCCAAACCAATCTTTTGCTAGTCCTCGAGCAAAACAATCACAAGCAAACCCCCAAAGACATGCATAGAGATATTTCAAAGGTTATCACTTCATATGATCAATGTGCGAAGCCAAAATGAAGAGATTAAAACAGTTATGCCATGGTGAGGATTTAAACATGTAAGAGCATGTCAAGTTAAGATTAAAAACGTGCCACCTTTAGACATAATTGTATGCAATGCGATCTCACATTCAAAATGCCAAAGCTTCAAAGCAAAGGTGCTATTAGTTTAGAATGTAATTCGCTTCGATACTAAACCTCACCGGATTCTCTCTTCTTTTCTCCAAGACTCCTAGGTTCACTCAATATTGTACATGTGCAATATGAATTCATGTTATGGCAACTAATTGATTGCACATGATAATCATTAAAAACGCAATTTCCTGAAAAGTGATCTCATGAATGGAATTCCAAGCCATGAATTAGAAAGAACATGCATCAACCAAATTTGTACAAAATGGACAATCCTAAAGATCATGAAGGTCTTTTCTTTGGTTGTAATGGGGCCTAAGGTCATGGTGAAACAAAGAATGAAAAAATGGATAACAAGGAACCTAATGATTACATTAAGGCATACATTCTAATTTTCAAGTTCCACAAGTTTCACACATATTGTTCACACTTCAAGGTGTCCAAGCTCACAATTATACATGTGTATGCTACTCTTATTTTCAACTTGAGTAGTTCATTTAGTTCTCTTTCTTTTCTAGGCCATTTGTGCCTACTTTCTTGGGTTTTTTTTTTTTTGAATGCCAATTCTTTTCTTTTCATGCTTTTCATTTTTCTTTTCTTTTCACATTCTTTTCAAGCTTTTGTTTTTCTTTCAATTTTTCTTTTCAAACATTTCTTGCTTTGCAAGACTCTTGCACATATTTACATGCCTAGGTACACACCTTACATTTATAAGTTCAAAATTTTTACATTGATTTCCTAAGCCTTAGTAAATCATTTGGTCAAGGTAGGTCAATTATTATAAGGCTATAAGGTTCATGTAGATGTGGTTCATGAAAGAAAAGCTTCAAATGTGTTTGGCTTCAAAGGGGCTTGGGAGCATACATATTCACATTGGTTGGAAGTGTTTAGGCCAAAATGGTTTTCACATGCATTGCCTAAAATCATTTCTAAAGACTTGTCCACTAAGCAAAATAAGGCATCCACAAGCAGTCCATAATATTCTATGGCAAACAACATTTAGTGCAAATGAGACCAATACATGTTTGTATAAGTGTTTGAGAATGAGTGTTTAAAGAGTGAATGTTTACAACTCAACGTAAGCTTTTTAAAGGCTGTGTTTGTGATCCTCATGGGAATCTCCACTATTAATTCTTAGCCATCAAGCAACTTGATAATTCACTCAACATTAAGAGACAAAGATTAACGCACTTTGTTCAATGACACCCTAAGTGGCATGGTGTTAATCTAAACCAAACACTAGCAAAGATGCACAATTCCTCACTACATCATGTAAAGAACAATCTCCACAAGCAAAGTATGCTCAAATATGGCAATATCGCAAAAAATTTCGAAAAATTTGGCACACAATTTTTAAAACCAAGAATCATGGTGTTGCGCAAAAGTACCCCCAAACCTAAATTTGACATTGTCCTCAATGTTCATGGGTGGTAAAAATAATGACAACAAGCGCAACCTAACAAGTTTCAAGCAATAATCTAACAAAGGCAAAAGCAACATGTAACAATAATCCGGCATATTGCCCTCTCAATCATCCATACACAAAATCCAAACAATCAACATATAACAATAAGGCACAAATGTCCTAAATCCACTACCAAAATCCAATCCACACCCTTATTCTAAACTGAAGCAAAATAAAGGCAAAAATGAAAAAAAATATATAGAATGTAAAAACGAAATGCAAATCACACTACCGCATCCTACCATGCGAAATGGAATCATGATGCTCATTACCCAAGTCAACCACATTATAACTCATTTTCTTCTTGACTACCCAAATTGGACCCATAGACTCATCCCGGACTTGATTTACCAAATCCTTCCTAACCCAAATTTTCTTAACATGGTTAGATCTCCTTATAGGTCTATTTCTATCATTATTAGCATGCTTCAAGAATTCAAAACACCTAGACTTAACATGGCCCTTCTTATGACAAAAATAACAAGTGAGAGGGTATGAAGGAAATCTCCCTTTTTGCATTGGAGGTTGAGGCCTTGAGGGACCATCATTGGTGAGTTCCTTGATGGCTTGATCCATCCGATCTATCTCCACCAAAAAGTCGCACTCCTTTACCTTAGCAACCTTCAAAGACATCTCTCTCTTGCTCAACTCCTCCTTCAACTCCTCAATTGCCTTGTTCTTGGCATCTACACTAATGAGGGTCTTTCTCATCCTTCTTGAGGACTCTTCCTCAAATTCTTCGGTGAGTTTAGCCAAATCCCCAAGCTCTTTCACCGTCACCTCATTCTCCATGGTGAGAGCCACATTGATCTTTTTGAGTTTATGGTTCCGTCTTGCTAAATCATCAAGCTTCTTCTCTAAAGCATATTTCTCCGCCTTAAGAACCTCTACTTCAAGCATGAGCTCTTGGTTAGAATTCTTGAGCCCTTCAATCTCAGAGTCACCAATGCTCTCAACTTCGTCCTCTTGGCTACTTTTTTCATATAATTGCACTAATTCACATACTTTTCCACCCTTTGTCCTTGGTGGTTGCACCTTAACCACATAGCAACTCTCAATGCTTTTTAGGTCATCATTGCATATGGTTATGTTAATCTCAAGTTCTTTCTCAAATGCATGCATACAAACTCTCCTCTTGCAAACATCGATCTTCATTTGAGCGGTAGCCATGAATGGTCTACCGAGAAGAACTTGCCACTCCCTAACATCATTTGACTTGTCACCAATGTCAAGGACTACAAAATCCGTTAACACCACTATTCCATCAATGACAATTAGGACATCCTTTATTTCACCACTCGATGATAGAGATGATTGATCCGCTAGCATAAGTTTCTTCCCGGTTGGCTTCAATCCTACCAAACCCAACTTCACATAAGTCGATAGGGGCATTATACTCACACTTGCTCCTAAATCTAGTACTCCTTTAAGCACCCCACTATCTCATAATGATATAGGAGTCACAAAACTTCCCGGATCTTCCACTTTCTGAACATATGCCTCTTCAAACAACATAGCCTCATCCCTAGCTCCATCCTTCTTGACAAAATTTCCCTCCTTAGCTTGCTCGGTGTGGCTTGGAAACTTCCCTTTTTCTTGCTTTTGAAGGGCCTCGGCAATTTGCCCCATTTGGGTCTCTAATTTCTCGAAAGATGCTTCGAGGTTGCCAAACCTTTGGCCACTAGCTTGCATGAAACTTATCAAGGTATTCTCGGCTCTTTGGAAACCTTGCATCATACCTCTCATCTCTTCATCAATGTTTCAGCGAGGTTGATACGAGCTAGGTTGAGCATTGTTGTTGTTGTTCCATTGGTTTCCTCCCCATTGGTTTCCTCCTTGTGGAAATCCTCATTGTGGTTGAGTTTGACGGTAGCCTCCTTGTGAGCTACTTCCTTGATTGTTCATCCCTTGTTGTTGATTTTAACGGTAACCTCCTTGTGAGCTACCTCCTTGATTGTACATCCCTTGTTGTTGATTTCTTGGTGGTGGGTTCAAAATGTTATTGTTGTTTGACCAAGAAAGGTTTGGGTGGTTCCTCCATGGTTGAGCATAGTTGTTGGAATATGAGTTGTTTCCTTGTCCTTGAAATCCCATAGCTGGAACCTCCTCTTTCTCTTGCCCTTGAAAGGTGTCCTCAAACCTTTCATTCTCATTGAATTACCCGCTAGAGCCTCCTTCTTGCCTGCCTAGCAACTTCACTCCTGCCTTCGGAAATCCCATACTCTCAATATGAGAAGTTAAGGTCTCCACCTTCTTGTTTATCCTTGAGATTTCGATGGCAGCCTCCGTACTAGCATTTACATCAAATTTCCCACCTCGAATACTGTTGGCATTTCGTTGTTGAGAGTTTTGTGCCAACATCTCATAGATGTCATAGATCTTCGAAGCGGTCTTGGTGTCGTATGAACCTCCACAAGCGTTATCCACCAACACTTGGGAGAACTGAGTTAAACCTCCTTGGAAACAAGACACCTTATATTCCTCAGTGACCATGTGAGGGGGACATTGGCCCACAAGGCGTTGATACCTTTCCCAAGACTCATGAAAAAGCTCCCCTTCACTCTCATAAAAGTCTGCTATTTTCACCTTTAACTCCTTCGCTTTCCTAGCCGGAAAGAATTTGTTGAAAAACACCTTGCAAATTTGACCCCAACTTGTCAATGATCCCGGCCTAAGCCCAATGAGCCATGTCATAGCCGTATCCTTCATACAATACTGGAAGCAACGCATTTGCAACGGTTCACGCGTGAGACGCATGATGGGGAAGGTCTCAATAATAGCATTGTACTCCTTCATGAACTGGAGGCAGTCTTCATTCAACTTCCCATGAAATGACGGCAAGAGGTTGACGTGCATTGTCCTCAACTCATAACCCCTAGCAACCGAGTCTAACATGATAGGCGATGGTTGGTTCCCGATATCCGGCAAGGCATACTCCCCCATGGTCATCCTTTGACCACGGTTGGTTTGAGTCTCTTCCGTCATCTCCTCTCTAAAAGGAGCTTCGTCTTCCCTCCCAGGTTGTTGTCCTTCAGTACTCATAGTTTGTCTTGGAATTGCTTTGAACTCTCTCACATGGCTAGTGCCTTCTAGTGGGGGATGAACTCCTCTACCTAGAGATCTCCTACCGTGCATAAAACTGAGCACCTGAAAGAGGAATAAATAAAGAGATACAAGGAAAGAAAAAAGTAAAAACAGCACTATGAACAAGTCAATAACCACAATGCAAAATACTAAACTAGCAATCTACAATATACTAATAAAATGTGAAGAAAAGTCAATCTATGTAATCAACGCTATCAATTCCCCGGCAGCGGTGCCATTTTTTGATGAGGTCGTTTGTGTACTCAACAAAATAGTAATAATATAGATTTTGGTTGATTCTTGAAAACTCTTTTAAGTCACTTAATCCTTTTAAAAAGTGATTTGATAGCAAAATAGTGAGCAAGTTCGTTCCACAGGGAATGGAGTGTTAATTAGATAAATTGACTAATCTTTGAACAATAAAGTAAATCATAGTGTTTGATAGATGTGTGGTTTCTAAAACCACCAATGCTAACTACTCAAATGAAAATACACAAAATATGTTATGAAAAATAGAATACTTAACACCTTGATAAGAATTGTGATAAAATCAATTAATGAGATAGCTAAGGAATAGATCGATTAACAATTGAATGTGGGCAAGCTAACTAGCTACTTTAATGTACCAATCTCATTTTGTTAACCACTTAGAGGCTTAGATTAGTGGGGTTGATATACCCACCACTAATCTATCCTATCCAATGGGTTCTTAATCACACAAGGATTGTCAATCCACATATGAATGTATAACAAATTACTCCACTCAAGATAGCAATCAACAAGTGATATACAAGTCAATTATAATGAATGGAATCTAATTAATTTGAATGAATAGAACACATAAGAGATTCATTACAAGCTAAGCTAAACCCACAACCAATTGATCCTCAAATCTATCCCCTAGATTAGGGGTTTAGTTACACATATTTGCAATAAATAAAAAGAAGTAAATAGTAAGGAAATAACCCTTGGGTCACCTTCTTTAAGCTTGATCCTTCTTCTCCTCTATGCTCCTAGATGCAAGGAATGGAAGTAGAGGATATGTCTTGGAATGTGGGTGTTTTGGTGGGAAGTGACTAAGGATTTTGGTGGAGAAATGGTGGGATGAGGAATGATGTAGTGAAGTAATCAAGGTTTTGTGTTGAGGGTTGGATGGATTAGATGAGTTCAAGGAGAGAAATGGAGGATGAGGAATGGTGTGCCATGGATAATAGAGCTAGATCTCAGATGTGTTCTTTGTATTTTTCTCTGATCTTCGATGATGTTGAAGATAGAGGGACGTTCTATATATATATATGCACTCTTGGACATGTACTGATAACTGCTTGATTCGCTGAGGTGGCGCCTTGTTCGCTATTTGGTCGCTATGGCGACCCTGGTGCGTAAAACGGTTAGATGAAAAGGTCGCCATGAAAACCATCTTTCTCGCCATTTGGCAAGTGGCGACCATGAGCAATTTGTGAAGAGGTCACCACTTGCACCTCTAGGTCGCCATGGCGACCATAAGTGGCGACCATAAGTGGCGACCCTGCAAATGTAAGGAGGTCGCCACTTGCAACATCAAGGTCGCCATGGCAACCCTAAGTGGTGACCATGCCATGACTGAACTAGGTCGCCATTTGCAAGGGAGGTTGCCATGGCGACCCCACCTGGTTCATTTGGGGACTTTCTGTCGCCATGGCGACCAAGTGGCGCCCAAATGGTGACCTTCTGATTTCTTTGGAGAATCCTATGTCGTCATGGCTCCCATGTAGCGACCTCTCATGTCCAAGTGGCGAAAATGCCCTGTTTCTTCCTATTTGTGAGATATTTTTGCACAAGTCCTCCACTTTCATCTCAATTGCTTCTGAAACCTAATAAAACCTGAAACACTCAATTTAACAACATTAAACACGAGGAAATGCCCGAGAATCAAGCTAAAAGAATCGGAAATGAGGGCAAAAATCATACCAATTTTGGCTTGATCAACGGCCAGACCAGCCCTCTAGTCCAGTGGACCACACGCGCCCCACACGGCCTGGAGCTGATGTGGCAGCTCTTGGTTGGCTGAAATCCTTCCCTCTTTCTCTTCCTTTTAAATAATCCATCTTTGCTCCATTTGTTTTCAAGAAGAAAGAAGGAAGAAAATAGAAAAATCTCGTCAGGTTTTTTTCTCTCCAATTGTCTCAGCTTCCAAACACCATAACTTCTTCATATGAAGTCAGATTTGAGTGATTCAAGTTGGATATTGTTCGTAATCAAGTCCTCTACCTTTTCCAAGTGATCTTGCAGTCATTTGATTGAGTTTTCAAAGTGTTCTACCTTGAAAATCGTGACAGCTTGTGATGGAGAGGTATTGACTTTATCTTTGTGATTTCTTCTTTTATAACCTTCAATTTACTTGGGGTTTCTTCTTCTATATGTATGTATATGTTTAGTGAATGCTATTGAAAAAGATGTTAGGATTATGCTCAATAGCAAGAGTGTAATATTGTAATTAACAATCTTTTTCATATTAATAAAGTGATTTCTGGTTTAAACAAATCTTATAGCATTTATAGTTTAATATTATAATTGTCAAAGTAAATAATCATAAGGTCTAAAGACTATGAGAAAAGAAGAATTGTTTTGGCATGCTTAAATCCATGCTTAAATCCATTAGGATACTCTTGTCCATTGCAGCATCTTTAGATCTAGAGATTTGGCAAATGAACGTCAAGACAGCTTTCCTTAATGGAAGTCTTGACGAGAGCATCTACATGATGCAACTAGAGGGATTCATTGAAAAGGGCCAAATGGAAAAGGTATGCAAGTTGCAGAAATCCATATATGGATTAAAGCAAGCATTCAGATCCTGGAACATAAGGTTCGATCAAGCTATCAAAGGTTTTGGATTTATTCAGAATCTTGACGAACCTTGTGTATACAAAAGGATTAAGGGCGACAAGTTGGTTTTCCTGATTCTTTATGTTGATGATATACTACTCATCGGAAACGATATAGGTGTATTGACATCAGTAAAAGAATTGTTAGCAAAACAATTTGATATGAAGGACTTAGGAGAAGCAAGTTTTATTCTAGGTATCCAAGTTATAAGGGATAGAAAGAATAGAACGATTGCATTATCCCAAGCTTCATACATAGACAAGATCTTGTCTAGGTTTTCCATGCAGGATTCCAAGAAAGGTATGTTACCTTTCAGACATGGAATCAAGCTTTCTAAGGAACAAGTTCCTAAGAATGAGCATGAAGAGCAATTCATGAGTAGAGTTCCATATGCCTCGGCAGTTGGAAGTCTCATGTATGCAATGCTCTGTACTAGACCAGATATTTGTTTTGTTGTTGGCATAGTTAGCAGGTTTCAATCGAAACCTAGTCCTGATCACTGGACGACAGTCAAGCATATTTTCAAGTATCTTAGGAGAACGAGAGATAATATGCTTGTATACTCTGTAGGGGATTTAATTCTCGTTGGGTATACAGATTCTGATTTCCAATCAGATTCTGACTCCATAAAATCCACATCAGGGGCTGTGTTTACTATTGGAGGAGGAGCAGTTATATGGAGGAGTATCAAGCAATCTTGTATTGCTGATTCCACCATGGAAGCTGAGTATGTTGCTGCATGCGAGGTTGCCAAAGAGGCTGTTTGGCTCCGTCAATTCTTGATTGACTTGGAAATGGTTCCTAGTGCGAATAAGCAGATCACTATCTACTGTGACAACAGTGGAGCAGTGGCTAATTCGAAAGAACCAAGAAGTCACAAGAGAGGTAAACACATTGAAAGAAAGTATCATCTTTTAAAGGAGATTGTTCAAAAAGGTGTCGTGATGATTACCAAAATCGCGTCAGCAGAAAATCTAGCAGATCCCTTCACAAAGGCTCTACCTCAGAAGAGTTTCGATGGGCATCTAGAGAATATGGGCTTGAGAGATATGACACATTTGCTATAGCGCAAGTGGGAGATTGTTAGGATTATGCTCAATAGCAAGAGTGTAATATTGTAATTAACAATCTTTTTCATATTAATAAAGTGATTTCTGGTTTAAACAAATCTTATAGCATTTATAGTTTAATATTATAATTGTCAAAGTAAATAATCATAAGGTCTAAAGACTATGAGAAAAGAAGAATTGTTCGTACATCTGGATATGTATGTGGTAGACACAATTCTTTAGTTAGTCTTGAATATTGTTCACAACTTAAGTTAAAGGTTGGGCACCTTTATCTTGTTAAAGTTGTAGAATTCTTTTGCTAGCATTTGAGTGGGATCAAATGAGATATGATGAGTCTAAAATCATCGGAGTGTCTTCGAGCAAAAGAATCTAGTGCACTGGGTGCATTGAACTGGATCACAATGAAATACTTTATCTATAACCGTCAGTGGATAAAAGTCATTTCATTATCAGGACAATTGGAGAGTCTATCTCAATCCTGAGATAAATGATGGACTTATGGTTGCAAGTGATATCATTTGAGTTATCAATGAGTACGATTATATCGCATAGTCTATCCTCGATAGTTTGGTGATATTCATTTGTTAATCGATAGAGGACTTCATTTATAGATATGGACATCGTGGCTTCATTTATTAAATGAGAGTATAATATCATCATATGGATGTTTTGAGGTAATTGGATATTAAATCTCAACGTTTAGTTTTCGATAATGTCTATTGAAAACATGGCTTCTAGACAAGTCAAAATATCCAAGTTCAAAACGTGGTCATATGAGTAAATATGGTAACTTGGAGAGTTATAGGCGGTCTATGAACTCTTGGCGATTACTGATATTAATCACAAGGATACACTATCTCCAACATGATTGTCTAGGGTATGAATGAGGAACTTCTTCCTTTTCTGTCTTTATTTAAGAGTTCAATTTTAGCTCTTTAGTGGAATGAGTTAAAATTAATGGATCGGACCTAAGTGAATCATTTGTTGATTGTGATTAGGTTATGTCTATTGAAGCTTAAATTTAGATAGCCCGCCAAGATCCCCAATCCACACGGACTTGCATGGATCACTTGATATATTCTACCGGACCAATTATGGGTCCATTTAGAATTGCATTTACTATATTAAGAATATAATTTGCACATTATTTATTTAATGGGCTGCTCAATTATATTAATATATTAATGAAAGGCATATGGGCTTGTTTCTTTTAGTAAGAATGGGTCTGGTTCACATGTGGGCTTTTTATTTAAAGTCCAATGGATTAAATGAAATAAGAAAATAATATATGGCCCAATATTTATAAGTGGGGCGGCTAGGTGTATATTAAACCTAATATATTATTTTGTTTCATTGTTTTAATTAAATGAGAATTAATTTATTTATTAATTAATTGTTTACTTAAGAGACAAATCTTTTCTGATTAGGAAATATGATTCCTAAAGGTATACTATTGGTAGTAGTATACTTAAATTAAAAGACTTGTTTGACAAGAAAATAAATAATTAATTTTATTTATATAATCAAACAAGAAGTCTTTTTAATTTAGTCAAATAAGAGAATAAAAATATCTATGAGTTGGATTAGGGTTTGAACTCTTAAAACTAGAAGGGAATTAGGGTGCAACTAAAACTCCTATATTTTAGGAGTGAAAATTGTGGCAACCCTAGTGTTTTTAGAGAAGAGAATTCGGCCACCCTAAAGAGAAAAGAGAAGAGATTTTCGGCCACTAAGTTTTTTGGGTGTTGTTGTGCTTGAAACAATTCTTCTTCTTCTTCTCAACTCATAGAAAGGAATTTTATTCTACTAAAAAAAAAAAACAAAAAAAGAGTGAATAGATTATTCTTTGATGGTACACTGATTGCTTGTTCATCAATAAGCTTGTGTGTACAACATCGATTGAGGTTCACGTGAGTTTCGATCATTAGATTGAGAACTCAAAAGTGACCGGAATAATCTTAGTCTTCTTTTGATTGTTTTGTGACTAACAAAAGAAAAGAAAAGTTTATTTGTCCATTCTCAGGTTTGCAATTCAAAGAAAAAGGGAGACCATACTCCTAGGTGATTCACGTTCGTGCTAGGATTGAAGATCTTGCGGATTACCATCGACGTAAGTCAATCGGATCACGCGACAAAAGGTATTCTTCTTTTGTTGATTATATGTATGTTTAATTAATTAAAAGGGTTAAGGTTCATAAAAGGAAAAATTTTAAAAGCTACTAAATCTAAAACTCTTTTTAGTCTCGCTTCCGTTGCATGTACTACGGTATTTTCCCCTACAATTGGTATCAGAGCCTGGTTGTACCCTTTAATTAATTAACGTATATATACATCCCTTTTCTGATCAACAATATAATCTGGATGATAAAGAACACAGCTTTTCTACAATCAACTTCTGGCTTGAATCACGCACAGATATTCAACATTATTATTATTAATGATCTCAATGTGACATTAATAAAGTTATATGTCTTTGATCTAAACAGATTTATTTATGTTCTGCTTGAATGATATAAAGTATCATTGATACATAATTGAATACCATCTGGTAATAAGATTGTGGCTCTTCTAGAGCCTTTAATCAGATCCATCAGATCCGCCAGATTTTATTTGGTATTAACTTTAAATGCTTTGAACTAAGCATATTTCTTTATGTTGTTCTTTGAATAATATCAAGTACCATTGATACATAATTGAGAATTGTTTGATAACAACATTGTGGCTCTTCCAGAGCTTTCTATCAGATCTGTTGGACCTGATATACAATTTAGTATTGTTTGATAACAATATCATGGCTCTTCCAGAGCTTTCTATCAGATCCGTTGGACCTAATACATTAATAACATTTGCTCTCAGCAAAGTCGAATTCATAAAATATTTCTGACTCTGCAGAATTATATGAGTCGTTGCACTCTCGGCAAGACATATATTTTTCCTTCTATAATTTTTATGGACATTATTTGTAATGTCATTTTATATCACATGTGAAATGATAATAGTCACCCCTCCTTTTTTTTTTTTTTTTTTAATAATAATATATATTTTTTTAAATTATCCTTTTTTTTTAAAGAGAAATTACAAAACTGCCTTTGATTTTGTAAAATTACGGAAAGGCCCCTCAAATTTTTTTTATTAATTATAAATCAGTCCCAAAACTTTTTGAAAATTGCAAACTGGACCAATAAGTTTTGGTAACTATAAATTAATCCAAAATTTTGTCAAAATTACAAAATGGCCCAAAATTATTACAAAACAGCCCATAACAAAAAAATATCGAATTCTCCAAAAGTGGCCTAGAGTAAAAACAAGCTCTGTGACCGATCTAGACCAGATCGTGAGTCATGACCGACGATCATTTATCGTCATCGTAAAACGCACTCGGCTGGTGTGAAAACTGACGAAGCCCACCGACAAGGTGGCATTGACCCAAGGAGGCGATGGGTTTGGGTTGAAAACCCACCAACCCAGAAGCAAACTCAGATCGGGGTTTGGTGATACTAGATCAGATGATCTGATTATCCAACACCCATCACATTCACATGTTCATCAAGTTCATCTACTGTCAAGTAGACTACTGATTTCAAAATTCTCCTCTTTTTTCAGCAACTCTGAATTTTGCTCTCCAGGAGCATCAAACTTGAATGAAATGGATAAAATATTACATCCAGTTTCATTATACGTTAGGATCTTAAATCCTTTTATGTGATACTCACATCATCCTGTTGGATATGTATGAAATGAATAAAAATATTATTGCCAATTTATTTATACGTTAGGATCTTAAATTATTTTTATGATATTCACAACATCCTATTGGATGTGTAGATCCTTCTCTAAATATTGCATTTAATGAGTATCAAGCATGTATGAAATGGATATGATATTATTTCCAATTTCATTAAACATTAGGATCTTAAATCATTTTTTTTTTATGATACTCACATCATCCTGTTGGATGTGTATGGAATGTATAAAATATTAATTCCAATTTCATTATTCGTTTAGGATCTTAAATCCCTTTTACGATACTTATAACATCCTGTTGGATGTGTAAATCATTTTTCTCAAATGTATGATATGTAAACATATCACTTTATATATATGAGATAAAATAAAATCATGGATCATAATGATTTTTCGAACTTCCGATTCGATCATGAACTGTAAGTTCATATATAATTATAATCAAGAAAAATTCAGATAATGAGTGGATTTGAAACCCCAGGTTCCAAATAATGAACTACGTCATTCATGAATATGACACTGGATCAAGAATTCCAGTTTTTCATCGGTTTTCAAAACCGTGCCGACTTAAATATCATAATTCCAGAAACTTTAAGTTCTGGTTTGTCGGTCTAACCAATCTCATATATTGTGAAAAATGAACAGTTCCAGAATGGTATATATGTCCTGTAAATAAACAATTCCAGGAGGCTGAGCTCACCTGTTATGTTCCGTAAATAAACAGTTCCAAGACGGTATATATGTCTTGTAAATAACGGTTCCAGGACGGTATATATGTCCTGTAAATAACAGTTCCAAAACGGTATATATGTCCTGTAAAATCAGTTTCAGGAGGCTGAGCTCACCTGCCATGTGCATAAAAATTAAATCCAGAACTATATATATGTTCCGTTAACGGCACAGTCATTTTGTATACGAAATATATATAGATCCAGAATATTGAGATTTAGAGAAAATAAATTCAGGACTATATATATGTTCCGTTAACGGCACAGACATTTTGTATATGAAATATATATAGATCCAGAATATTGAGATTTAGAGAAAATTTAGATTTAGAGAAAATAAATTCAGGACTATATATATATGTTCCGTTAACGGCACAGTCATTTTTATACGAAATATATATAGATCAAGAATATTGAGATTTAGAGAAAATAAATTCAGGACTATATATATATGTTCCGTTAACGGCAAAGCCATTTTGTATACGAAATATATACAGATCCAGAATATTGAGATTTAAAGAAAATTGAGATTTAGAGAAAATAAATTCAGGACTATATATATATGTTCCGTTAACGGCACAGCCATTTTATATACGAAATATATATAGATCCAGAATATTGAGATTTAGAGAAAATTGAGATTTAGAGAAAATAAATTCAGGACTATATATATATGTTCTGTTTACGGCAAAGCCATTTTGTAAACGAAATATATATAGATCCAGAATATTGAGATTTAAAGTAAATCACCCATCAGGGATCCCTTTTACTTAATACACGAATATCAAGCCGTAAGTAAATCACTCACCTGGAGATACTTTTTACTTACATACGATCGTGCTGATAACGTGTTATAAATTAATAAATAATAGATGAAATAAAATATGAGAGATGAGAGAAGAATTAAAACAAGAGAGAAGGAGACGAGAGAGAGAGAGAGAGCATTACATATTATTGAATTTTCCAGTAGTCATTACAAGTGAGATAGAAGAACATATATATAGGCAAATAAAGAATCAAAGCGAGAAAAAGGCAAGTGTATCAGGTGGGAGAGGAGAGAGGCGGTGGAGTATTGTAGAGGAAGATATTTGGTGATATTATGATGAGATATTGTGTGATATTTTGTAGGAGATATTTGAGTGATATTATACATGTGGTTAAAGCCACATATATTATAACAATATATATATATTTATTAATAGGAGGAAATTATGAATGCGTTCCTTGTAAGCTAGGATATCTAAAAGGAAGATAGTTAAGAGGATGGACTATTATTGATACATCATCATTACCATCCTAGGACTTTTTCATTAAAAGATAACAGCTAGATGCCATGGGTCATGGCCACAAGACAAGAGAATCTCACGTGCTTGAGATATTACCAATAACACATTACACATAACAAATGGTTGTCTTTGTACAAATCTATATCATTAATTTAAATCATTAAATAATTATAAGGAGAAAAACTGACACTATATATTTGTTGCAATTGCATGTCTCCATCTGTTATATATTATATATACACACCCTCCCTATCTGCTGCTTCTTCACTGCCCTTTTGAACATGAAAGTTATGATGGGTTGTTCAAGTTGTGGTTCGGTGGTTGTGGTGGTGTGTTTTATGGTGATGATAGTGAAACCCATTCCAGGCAGCGCTTTCGCGGCTCGTCAGGTGAAGATGATCGAGGAGGAGGAGAAGATGATTCGAAGAAATCTTTTGTCTAATGGTCTCGGTCTAACTCCGCCTATGGGGTATTATACATAAAATATGTTTAACAGTGGATCATTAATTAACATTGGTTTTGTTATATGATGTTATTGTATTATTTATATTGTATATATATTGTAAATTTGCAGATGGAATAGTTGGAATCACTTCCATTGTGACATTGAAGAGAAGCTTATTAGGGAAACAGGTATATATATATATTTGTATGTATGTATAATGATCATTTGTATGATTGAATTTTCTTGTTTTCTTTTTATTCAATGAATGAGTTACAGCGGATGCGATGGTGTCATCGGGACTTGCTGCTGTTGGATATAAATATGTCAACCTAGATGATTGCTGGGCAGAACTGAATCGAGACTCCAAGGTACTTGTACTTCTGTAAAAGTAAAAATAAAAAAAATTAATTGAGTAGATCACGTTGTTAATTTGTTGATTAAAATTAGCAATAACGTACGAATGCAGGGAAATATGGTTCCAAAAGCATCAACATTTCCATCTGGAATAAACGCATTAGCAGATTATGTTCATAGCAAAGGACTAAAGCTTGGAATCTACTCTGATGCCGGGTACATATTACATGGTCGAATCCCGCACTAGATTAGCACAATATACATATAAAATTAATATTTGAAATATATAATATTTTTGCAGGAGACAAACATGTAGCAAGACAATGCCTGGATCATTAGGTCACGAGGAGCAAGATGCCAACACCTATGCTTCCTGGGTAAGTAATATATATATATATATATGAATGATTTCGATCATCTGAATGTGAATGTGATGATGAGATGTTGAATATGCAGGGAATAGACTACTTGAAGTATGATAATTGTGAAAGTGATGGAACAAGTCCAAAGCAAAGATATCCAATAATGAGCAAAGCATTGTTGAATTCTGGAAGGCCTATATTTTTTTCTCTTTGCGAATGGTATTCAATTCAATTCACTTTTCAGATTAATTAATTAATATAAGATGTTAAATTGAATTAATGGTAATATTAATGTAAATAAGGGGACAAGAAGATCCAGCAACATGGGCATCGAGTGTAGGAAATAGCTGGAGAACAACAGGAGACATTGAAGATAATTGGAACAGCATCACTTCTCGAGCTGATCAAAATGACCAATGGGCTTCTTATGCTGGCCCCGGAGGCTGGAATGGTAATTAAATTTCCAAATCTTTACATAGGAGAAAATATTATGTGGGACCATCTCACCAGGTGAATATCCAATTATATTGTGTTAAATCATGATTTTTAAACTACTTTACGTTCCCAAGTTAAATTATATTACATGGCAGAATGTAATTGGACTGTCTCATCATCACATGGTGAGACCATTCCTCACAAGTTTTTCTCCGGTATGTACAAATATGTTGGAAATGGAGGTAATTAAATGATTGAAATTTGGTTTCAGATCCAGACATGTTGGAGGTTGGAAATGGAGGCATGACAACCGAGGAGTACCGTTCACATTTCAGCATTTGGGCAATGGCCAAGGCAAGCCTAAACGAACTTGCATTGATTAATTAAATATCAACATATTTGAATGAATTATGGATAGTAATGGTGATATGTATAGGCTCCTCTATTGATTGGATGCGACCTTCGTTCCATGGACAACCAAACTCGTGAAATACTCACCAACAAGGAAGTCATTGCTGTAAATCAAGGTATATACATTAACTAATCCACTAAATATCTAACAACTGTTTTCATTAAAAACAATTTTTTTAAAGCAAGTGTTTTAATTAATTATTATGCCATTACTTAGTAATTAACTAATGTCTATGCTCAGACAAACATGGTGTCCAAGGGAAAAAGCTCAAGAAAGACGGCGATCTCGAGGTTAATAATTTTGCATTTACATTTATAAAAAATGTACTCTTACGTTGACGTAATCTAATAGTTGTCTGGAGGTGTCAAATGGGCTCAAGCTTGGGCCAGCCCGATACATTTGACACCTTTAGAGATGTTCCTAATAATACAAGTAAAACTACTTTACTTAAATTTAACACCCAAATGATGTGGAATCATTATAATCCATTCATTTAAATTATATAAATATAATATTTATATAATTTAAATGAATGGATTATAGTGATTCCTCATTATTTAGGCATCAAATTTGAGTGAAGTAGCATTATTAATAACATATATTATATCGATTTTCCAAGGGTGTAAATATCGTAACTCTTGTAGTATTTACATTTATAACTGATATCATGCTTTAATAAAATAAAATAAATAAATAAATAAAATAAAATAAAATAAAAGTAATTGAATGTAGGTATGGGGTGGTCCATTAAGTGGTGGTAGAGTTGCAGTGGTGCTGTGGAATAGAAGTTCAAGTAAAGCAAGAGTCACTGCAAATTGGGGTGACATAGGCCTCAATTCGTCAACTCTCATCAACGCCAGAGATTTGTGGGCGGTCAGATAATATTCTATTACTGTACATTCTTTTTCTTTTAATTACATTCAATCCAATTGCTTACTAATTGAATGGACTTGTGTGCAGCATTCAACTAAATCATCTATCAAGGGACACATATCAGCTGATTTGGAATCTCATGCTTGTAAGATGTATGTCCTAATTCCCCAATAATTCGATGATACAGAAGGTAGCAGGAGAAGCAAGTCAATAGATTCAAAAAAAATTGTAATAGTTGATTACGACAAAAGAAATTGAGCAATCACTTTTACTATTTATATAATAAATTTTGAGTAATCAAAACAACGTACATTGTCATGTCTCCATTACTTTCTGAAAAGGCTAATTGGTACAAATACCCCCTGAACTCTTCAAAAAGTTGCACTATGCTCCCTAAACTTTTTTTTTCGGCACTAAACCCCCTGAACTCTCGTAAATTTGCAATCGCTGAAGGAATCTACCCCCTGGTGAGGGGGCAAATTCCTTCAGCGATTGCCAAATTACAAGAGTTCAGGGGGTTTAATGGCGAAAAAAAAAGTTCAGGGGATAAGGTGCAAATTCGAGTATAGTTCAGGGGGTATTCTTGCCAATTAGCCTTATGAAAAAGCATTGTGTTTTAGTTCCAAAATTTACTTTTTTTTTTTTTTGATGGATTCCAAAATTTACTTAAAATTATACTCAACTTTCACAATATAATAAAGAATATGGGGCCAATGACAGCAACATCGAAAATCATTGTATAGTTGTTTACGTGTAAATTTGGTAACCATTAGTCAAACTGTAACTGTAACATAAGCAATCTGATGAATTAGTCAATAATAAAGAATATGGAGCCAATGACAGCAACATCGAAAATCATTGTATAGTTGTTTACGTGTAAATTTGGTAACCATTAGTCAAACTGTAACATAAGCAATCTGATGAGTTAGTCAACGAAAGAATGCTGACTAACTAGGTTTTTGTGTTTGGTTTCGGATGAAAACTGATGTTTCGGACCACTTGGGCGGTCCAGGGTGGTTTCAGGCCGAATCTTGTACTTAAAACAAAGTAGAAAAAGAATGTTATGAATGCCGATTGGTGATTGGCATTTATAATTTGATGCCTAAGTCAGTACCAAGTCTTAGAGAGATGAAATCTAGACAGATCATGTCAAGACAATATATGTAATAAATGCATACCACATAAATGAAGTTGGTTGACCTATTTATAAGGGAGGAAGAGTGTCCGAGTATCTATACTTGGGACTGTCCAGTGGTATACCTTTCATATCTACGAGTCCTACCCTTTTCCCAAACCCTGGATTTATGTAATATTAAAAAGAAAAAAAATATATATATATATTTATATGTACTCAAGTGTCTGACCAGCAATTAAATGCTAGTTAGGTACTCGAGAGCCTAGCTAATACTTGCTTTTTGGACTTATTGTGTAAATTACAAACACATGTCTATCTTCGTATTATTGCACTGCTGATCGATTGACACATGAGCCCACTTGGAGTGGTTGAGTGTTGCCAGACAAAAGACAAAATATCAATCTTCGAGAACCGAATTTCAATCTCAGTTCAATGTGTGACTAAGCCGAAAGGTTTTCTTGCTGTGACATATGCGTCAAGTTGAGTTTGTAGGCTCTCTTTGGGCCCTGATTCATTACAGGCTTTCGGGCCCAATTTACCAGAATGGGCTGAAACCTCCAACGTTTCCACATGGACAAGTTTCTTGGGCTTTATGTCTAGGCCCTATACTTTTCAATATTTACCACGAGGCATTAGTCTTGTTTTTCAAGTATTACAATAATCATTCAAATAAATAAATAATATTAAAATATATATATATTATAGAGGAAATACCCCTTTTTAACCAAAAAATTAGAGGTTTTATTGTTTTTAACCAGAATTAGTAAGTTGATTGTTTTTATGAAACAATCCACTATAGATACTAAATTGCCCCTCATTTTTCCATTACCTATGTTTTCCCTTTTTTTTTCTTTCTTTGATCGAAACACATTTCTTTATTTTACTTCTCTCTTCTCTCTACTTCTCTCTTTTCTCCCTCTTCTTTTTCTCTCAGAACCCATTTGTTAAGAAAATATTTCTCTTCTCTCTCTTCTTCTTCTTCTTCTCCAGATATGTTCTTCTTCTCCAAATTTGTTGTTGTTGTTGTTCTTCTTCTTCTTCTTCAGATCTTCTTCTTAATTTTTATTTAATTATTTTTTTGTTTGGCCGGCGACCTCCAATCTTCTTAAAAAAAAAAAAGTTTTTTTTATTTTTTTTATTTTTTATTTTTATTTTTTTTTATTTTTATGAAGATTGTTGTTGTACATTGTTGCTTGAGATTGATGATGAAGATGTTGTTTGAGATTGATGATGAACTGGGAAATTTTTGATGATGATGATGATTAAAAAAAAAAGTTAAATTTTTTTCTCTAGATCTTTTCAAAGGTCTTTTAGGTTTGTTTTTTTTATTTACTTTTTTTTTTTTAAGAGATCTAAAAATCCATCTAGATCTTTTCAAAGGTTTTTTAATTTTTTTTGGTATGAGGAAATTTGAAAATTTTCCAAATCTATTCAAATCTAGAAACTTTTCGAGATTAAAATTTTTCAGATTTCTTTAAACACACCAAACCAACCAATTAAACACACTAGGGTAGTATCAGGTGTAAATCAATTAAACACACCAGGACAACCCAATTAAACACACCATGACAACTCAATTAAATACACTAGGGCAAACCAATTAAACACACTAGATCAAACCAATTAAACCAAATTAAACACAGTAGGGCAAGACCAGGTGTAAATCAATTAAATACACCATGGAAAATCAATTAAACACACCAGTGCAAGACCAAATTAAACACACAAGGGCAAAAAAAATTATAGAAGATGAAGATAGAGGTCCGAGAAGAAGAAGAAGAAGAAGATGGAGGTCTGGGAAGAAGAAGAAAAAAAATAAAGCAAAAATGTTTTATATATATATAAAGAAAATTAATCTTTAAAAATAAAAAAAAAAATTAAAAAAAAGGGCAATTTTGTCCAAAAAGTGGAATTTTTTTTTTTTTTTGTTGATAAAAACAATCAAAACACTAATTATGGTTTAAAACAACATAGCTATTAATTTTTTGGTTACTTATAAATTTTACTCTTTTTTTATATATATAATATATTCTTAAAATAAAATAACATAAACAGATCGTATATATACATGAGAACTCAATTGGGTTCTCTAAACAAATACTCATTTGAAGACATAAAAGAGTAGTTTTATATGTGATATGATATATACTAGAGCAAAAAATAATAATAATAATAATAATAATAATAAATAAAAATAAAAAAAATAAAAAATTGGTAAAGATCACTTTAAAAGCGATCTCTATTGACATGATCTTAACAAAATTTCCAATCCAGATCACTTAATAAGTGATATCGTTAAACTCAATAAAGATCATCTACAACAAATGGTGAGCTCTATTTAAGATATTAACTATCACATTTTAGTAATAAAGTGATCTCTCCTTTTATATATATATATATATATAAATGATCTAATAATTCACATATGAAAATGATCTCATAAATCACTTTTCTATTGCTTTCACATACTATTTAGAATTCATTTCCAATTGGATTACTAACAAAATATATTATTCATTATTAGAAAAATCACAACATAAAGGATCTTAGTTTCCAACAATTAATTTTATTCATCTCTTTTCACACACAAAAAAATAAAAATAATAAAAAAATAAAAATAAAAATTCATCTAAATTCAAAATAAATATCTACAAGACATCTCAAAATTAATATGTACAAGACATGAAAATCAATATAACAAACTACAAAGTCACTAATCGGACGATAAATGTACCTAATTGAGGTCCTCATTTTCTAGCTTTTGTTTTCATTTTCGAGCATGTTTTTGTATATAATGTTTTTTGTGAGCCATGTGTAGGTATATGTTGCCTACAATTAGTGTTTGATCTTAAAGTCAAAGATTGGGAGGCCAAATCGAGCAAAACAATGAAGAATTGGAAGCCATATAGAGTTGTCACGGCATCACTGTTGACCCAGACCGAGGCATGATCCATGGTTAACCACGGAAAGTGTTCCATGAAGGATCTACCATTGAGCCAGAAAACGACATTGAGACTGCAACACTGGTCAACTCTTTTTTCCAAAGGTTAATGGGTTGACATTGTAAATGCCTATGCAGAACACCCATATTAACACCCATATTTCAGGGACTATATCTCCCTCCTCAAATCAAATTGGGTTTTTTACCATATATATTCGGAAAGTCTCTGAAGTCTACTTTCTAGCGGTTTTTACGGATCATGATTCCAATCTTTCTAGAGGGAGTTATGCCCGTTTTCCTAATGGTGCGCTAGGCTGGAAACATGACTATGGCAAAAAGCTTTGTGCAAAAGACCCAAATTTCGGGGGCCATATCTCCCTTCTCAGATCGAACCATGTTGAGCTCTATATATATTTGAAAATCCCCAGAAGTCTACTTTTCAACGAGTTTTACGGAATGCGATCCCATTTTTGTAACAGTGCGCAAAGCTAAAAACCTGATCGCGGTAAGACCGTGACAACGGCAACAGCGACGACAGCGGCACTTAGACCGTGGAAATTACTATCGCGGTTGTGCCGTCGTGCCAAACCGTGGCATACTTGATGCCAAGATCATGGCATGCCATTTTTGAGAGGCAAATGCGTCCTTTCGCACCCATTTTGTGCCCTAACCTCCCAACAATATAAATACACACATCTTTCCTCTCTTCTCTAACAAGAACACTCACCAAAAAAAGAAGACAGTAGCTACACTTCATCATACGCTTCATCTTCTTCACCTAAACAAGGGAGAGAGAGAGAGAGAGGCCTTCAAAGCTCCCATGGAGGTTCTCCTCCATGGGAAGCTTACCACATCCACTTTCTACACATCCTCCAGCACATTTGAGATTAGGTTGCAAGGAGAAAGGAGAGGTCTTGGACCAATTTTGAGCTAGGGATTCATGGACTTGGAGGGATTTCTTCAAGGGTTGTCTCCTTTAAACTCTTCTCTTTCTATTTCTTGTTTTCTCTTATGTGTAATCCCCACTTGAGAAATATTGTAAACCTATATTTGTGCTCATTTATGTTATGATTGTTCTAAAATCCATTTTGGTTTTGTTTTGTTCTTGTTGTTATTGCATAATCTCTTATCTTGATATGCATGTTTGTGGAGATTGGAAATTGATATGTGTTCATGGATGGGATTAGGAGTAGATTAATTTAATATGTAGGAGTAGTTGTAATCAAATATCCCATTTTGTGTATGTATGTCTTTGGAAGGTCGAAATGCCTTGTTTTGATGGGTTTGAGTGTATGTGGGTTAGGATTATACGTCCATGGATGACCTTCCGGGTATAGTCTTGACCACTTAACTCTAAAAGAATGAATGAAACTTGTTTTATGCATAACCGTGCTAGAGTAGGTTTTGGCTCTACGTTCATGTGCTTAATGGGTCTTTGACTTTATGACACATGCTCTTCCATGACCTTTGGGGAGTAAGAATAGATTTTAATTTCCTTAATCAACGAATGTTTTGTAATAATAGATGATTTGATTTCGAAACTCCTTAATCTTGAGAACGAACCCATAACTTGAATTGGATGAACTTAATGCATAACAATTAACTAGGTGTGGACTTATGTTTGGTGAACTAATAAGTACCTTGTATGACTACAATCTTATATCTCTCCTAGGCACCATTTTATTTGTTACATTAAACACCATCCTCACCCCTTCATATTCATTTGTTTTTATTTGTATTCTTTTTATTTACATATCATTGCACACACCACACCGCAATATGCATACACCTCACACACACCATTCTCACCACATCCGCATTCTATTTACATTGCTTTAAATAAACACTAAAACTCGAGATGGTTGACAGATGAGACTTCCTTATGGACAATACCCTCGCTTACTGCTTTACTAGTCTTTAGCTGGTTATAGCACATTGCATAGGAACTTTTAAATATAAATAATCTTTTGATAATCGTAATTTGGTAACGACACTAAAAGCGAGCTATCAGTCACTTTCAATAGTTCAACATTACAATGTCTATCTCCGGATGCAATTTCCCACAAAGCCATTCCAATCATCTTGTGTAGTGTATACACCATCTTGAGTTTATGAATCGTTCCTTAAAGCTGCATTGGATAAAAGTATATAGAAACTAAAACCTCTAAAAAAATCCAATACAAAGACTTTTTTTTTTTTTTTTGTTTTGAAAATAGCCAATTTATTAAGAGAGGCCAAACAGCCACAACAGAACAAACAAGCAGAACAAAGAGGCAGCAACAGAGCAAGCCACATACACTAAACAGGCTACACCAAAAAATGGAACAAGAAGCAAGAGAACACAGCTAGCACAAATGAAAGACGAGCAAGCCAAACCAACTACCAAACTTATAACGCCCCCCACTCAATCCTATCCCCACCTCCACACCCCCCCCCCTACTAGACCCTAGCTTAGCAAGGCTATCCGCAGCAACATTTAAGTCTCTAGACCTGTGCGAAACCGACAAACCTCTCAGGTTTAACAAAAAAAGCCGAACTTCATAAATCAACTCCACAAGCTTGAAGTTACCAAAAACTTTAACAATTCACCGATTCTTTAAAATTGGATATATTTTTTTTTATTCTTAGTTGATTCATATATAAAATGGATACATTAAAATATAGAGTATATAAAAATGCAATCACAAAGATATATAAAAGTGGAACTTATATCTTTATTTTTTATAAAAAAATTTGAATTTTGTATTGTAAATTAATTTCTTTTTTGAATCTTGTGGTGCTAAAATGTATCTTATTGTGCTTGATTTTTATTTTTAAAGATGTTACTTTGGTGTAAAGAGAAAGCAGAAGAATTGAAAATTAATCAATAAGAAAACAAACTCACCAAAGTATAAGAGCAATAAAGGAAAAAAAAATTGTTATTACTCCACATCTAAAAGGGGAACTCTCTCACCCTCAAGACAATGTATCCTTGAAAACCAGTCCATCAATTGTTATTACTACACTTTCTCATCATTGAAATTGAAAAATGAAACATTATAAGTATCAACATCAAAAGACAACGTAGTATAATGGAAGGTTTGAGCTAAAATATCATAATCGAACTTCAATGTGAATGGATAAACTTAAAATCATTCTTATCTTAAAAAATAAGTATCAAAACGATTAATGTTCTCACAATGTACAGCAAAAAAATTGAGAAAACCATGCTCACAACACAATAATGTATTCTTTTCAAACCTGAATTGTCAAATGATACAAGGTTTGTCAACATGTTCTGTATTGAATGTAAGTTGAAAACTAAAGCGCGGACATGAAATTAGTTTTTTTTTTTTTTTTTGTTAATAAAGCATTTCCAAGAAACTACAAGACTGGTGAATGTAAATAAAGCAATTTCGGCACTGAATTGAATACTAATATTGTAAGGGTGTGTGCGGCGGCGTGAGTAGGGTCTTCGATGCACTTGGTTCAATTTGGTATCAAAGAAATCGTCAAAATGGTGTGGCGTTTGGTGTGTGTGGCGGCGGAATAGGGAGTGGGGTCTTTTACACTCTTGGTTCATTTGGTGTTGTCTCTGTTTCAATTTTGTCTGTATTGCTGCACGCTACTTTTGAGGAGAGGGTTTTGGCTCTGCTAGGTTTAAGATTGTTCATGTGCATGGTAGTTAGGGTTTAGGTTTTCCGATAGTGGTATTGATGGTTTCTAACTCCATGGATTCGATGAGCATGGAAGCTTCTTTGCATGTTTCTTCTTCGGCGAGGTCACGTGCTATTCCTTCAAGGCCGAATTCTTTGGTCTCTTTGCAACCTCATGGTGGCAAGGCAGTAGATGGATGGGTTGATTCGCTGGTGGGAAGTTCCTCATTGTCCGTTAGGGATTCTTTACCTAGAGGTAAGGCTATTATTGGCGGGGTGGATTCATTTTTGGGTAGGTTGTCTATTAAGGGCTCTTCTTATATGGATCTTTCTAAGGCTGTCCCGATTCAGGTGGATAATGTTTCCGGTCCTTCAATTCTTTCGAAAAAGGGTGGTTATATGGCTGTTTGGGTGGATGCCTCTGCTTATAAGTCTTGATTGGAGGTTTGTAAGTTTTTTCTTATTGGTCAGGTTGTCCTTTCTAGTGGTGAAAAGCCTTAGAAATTGGTTTATCTTAAAGCCAAGTTACAGTCTCTTTGGAAGCTAAACTCTGTTTGGAGGCTGATTTATTTAGGTAAGGGGTACTTTCAGATTATGTTGAATTCAGATGCTGACAAGAATATGGTTTGGAGTTTAGGGTCTTTTAATCTCAAACTAGGTGTTTTACGGCTTCAACCTTCGATTCCAGATTTTAACCTGGCGTTACAAAAGTCTTCAAATGCTCAAGTTTGAGTCCGTTTTTATGATCTGTCATAGGAATACTGGCATCCAAATTTTATTTCTGATTTAGCTAGAGGGATTGGAGTGCCTTTACAGCTTGGTAGGGCTATTGTGGAGGGTGATTTGGGACATTTTGCGCATATTCTTATGGATATTGATGTGTCTACTGTACCTCCGTCTTTTTTGCTTCTTGAGAGGGATGATTCTTATAGTTCTTTCATTTCGGTGGAATATGAAAATCTCCTGGTGTTCTGTTCTACTTATTCCTCAATTGGTCATTTTCTCAACGCTTGTCGTTGGAACAAGTCCGGCAAAAGGATTCTTATTAGTTCTAGTAAGCCCCATTTGACTAGAGATGGTCTGGCCACGGTTGTTGCTGATGAGGGGTTTCAGGTTCTCTGCAACCGTGCTTATCAACTAGTTTTTCGTCCTATTTCTACGCCTCAGCCAAAAGTTTCGGTTTCTAATGTCTTTGCTGCTATTCAGCAGGATTTAAGGTCTCTGGATTCAGTTGTGGTTCATCCTTCAATAGGTTTAGATCCGGTTTTGGGTATGGCTTCTTCTTCTAGTATAGTTTATTCGCCAGGTTTAACTTCTTTGGTAGCTTATATTACTTCGGTAGTGGCTTCTTAGGTCTGTCGGTCCCAATAGGTGGGGCGGAGTAATGATTCTCTTATTAATGTCCCTGTTCATTCCACCAGAGTGGGACCAGGGCTTGTTTCTTCAAAGGGCCCCTCTTCGATTCTTGATATTTCAACTGGTGTTGTTGTCTCAATCTCTTCAACTGTTTCGATGGTCGGGTAAGGGTTGAAAGTTGGTTGGGATTCTGTTTCTCCGTTGGTTTCTTTTGCTCAACCCATTGTTTCCTCAAAGGTTTCGGTTGATGAGTTGGATGATAGGGCGAGTATTGTTTCTCCTTCATTGAGAGGGTTGAGAGGGTTGTTTTGAGGAATGGATCTGGATCTTCATGTTCCCCTGTTTTGGCTGCGGACTCTGATTTTTTGTTCTAGGGTTCTGAGCGTCTGCTGTCTGATTCCCAAGCTGAACTTTGCCTCATTATTGAGTCTTCCTAGGCTGACCAGGTTGAGGAAGAAGAGTTACATGATACTACCATTGCTCCGAGGTCTACTAGGACTGCATGCAGACTGGCTTCTTATATGTCCAGGTCCCGAGCTTTTACGAGGGTTTCTAATGATTAGTGTCTTACATTGGAATTGTTGTGGGATTAGGAATGGTTTTACAAGGCGGGTTTCTAATGTTTAGGTGTCCCATATTTTTAGGGAAGACAATTAGGTTGCAAATGCTCTTTCCAAGCATGCTTTGGGGCTGGGGGTTGATTCTTGGTGGTTTCCGCTCCTTCCTTCTGTTCTTCGCTAGTGGAATGACTGCATGGTCGAGAGTTTTTTCATTTTTCTTGAGGTTTTTGTTTTCCTGTGTGGCCTGCGCGCCACTTTTCTTGTTAGGGATTTGTTCTCGGTGTTTTTGTGGCTGGTTTGGCTTGTGCTACATATTTTTTTCTTTCTTCTTTTATTATTTATATAGTTCTGGATACCGCCTAGGGGTTTTTCATATGATTGCTTGTGATGTTTTTTCCCCGTAAGTCAGTCCAATTTATATATATAAAAAAAATAAAGCAATTTCTATTCGGTTTTTCCTTAACGACTCTACTTTCTGCTTTGCTAGAACCAGTTATTTGTAGTTTGACTTTACATGTTTTAAAACAGACCAATATTAGGAGGGTGTATTCAATTAGGATTTTAAAAGACTTTTAATGATTTTTATGAAATTAAAAAGTTTAGGTGTATTCTATATAAACTTTCAACGACTATTCATGGGGTATTCAATATAGACTTTTATAGACTTTAAAAAGTTTTTAAAAGTCATGTGGTATTCAATCAAAACTTTATAACAGCCTAAGAAAGTTAAGAGGTATTCAAAATCTCAATGACTCGTAATGACTTCAAAATATCACTGCCTTTTAATGAATTTTAGTTATAACAAAAATCTCACAATTTGTCTTTCATTCCTATCAAAGACTTTGAATGACTTTTTTTTTTTTTTTTAAACAAAAAGAATTTCACTTTAGAAGGAAAAACATAAAACTCATTGAAAAACATCAAACACCAAACATATGTTCTATTGTCAAATAAAAGAACACTCAATCTTAACAAATTTCAGAAATAAAATAAAATGAATAACTTTTAAAATGAATAAACATTATCAAAAAAAAAAAAAAAAATACAAACATAAACGATTTATAACAAAAAAAAAATTAACTAAAAAATAACATAAAACAACTCTCCATCAACTATGCAATTAATGATGAGAGATTTCATTTTTTTTTTTTATTTTTTTTTTTACCTATATATATTTTCAAAGCAACTAAACAATACCAAAATAAATCAAATGAACTTCATTTATGTTAAATAAAAATAATTAAAGACAAAAACCACAACTTAACCATGTCAATATGTCATATTCAAAGTTGCGTATGAGCATGAATTCATGTAATTATGATCAACATCAAACTATCCACTTTTAGGCATGGGTCATATTCAACAACTAGGTGCGGTTTTTATATTTTATCTTAGTAACTTGAATTAATTTTTGATACATTTTTTATATTCATTGTCATACTTTTGTAGAGATATGTAAATGTTAATATTATTGTCAGTTTGGTACATTTATTCTAAAAGAAAATATATAATATTTTGACTTATTATAAAAAACAAATAAATGTTTGACTAATTATTTAAAAATTAGGAGCATAATGTCTTTATGATACAAAATATAATTAAAATAAAAATAAAATTTTTAAATCACATATATAGACATGAATGCTTTTGTCAAGTTTAATTAACAATGATTTTTTTTTTTATTCATTTGAAAAAATATTTTTATTAACATGATAAACATATATAATTTTGTTAAAACAAAGTATACATCATATTTAAAATTCAATGAAAGTCTATAAATGTCTATAAAAGTCTTTTAAAATGTAAGTCTACGGAAATCTTTTGAAATGAAAGTCTATGATAGTCTTTTAAAATGAAAGTTTATGAAAATCTTTCATAATTAAGTAAAGTCTATAAAAGTTCATAAAATCTCCAAAAGTCATTCACTTAAAAAAAGAAAAAAAAGTATTTAAAAGTCTTTTGAAATCCCAATTGAGTACATCCACTTAAGTAAACACTATTATAGCTCAAATTAAGATGATAAAGCCAACTAAATAAAGTAATATCGCAACTTTAATGGAGAAAATAGACTTGTAAGAAAAATGTGGAAAAAGATTTTTGTTTATCCATTTATCTACCTGTTTAGACTATATATATATATAAAACATTTTACTATTAATAAGATTTGAGCTGTTGGTTTGTGAGTCACTTACTCAAGGCCAAACTCGTCCATTCTCATCCATTTACTGGCTAATCATTAATATTCCCACAGCAAGTGAAAAAGATACCGTTAGAAAATGTAAAAAATAATAATAAAATAACTCGTAAGTATTCTGCTGGACTTTTTATCATTGGACCTTTTCTATTGGTAATGGTAAGCTTTTAAAATTGGGTTGTTGTATTCACAAATGTTGTTATTAAGCCATTAAATTTGAAAATAACAACTTTCTAAATTTGAAAATTGTCATTAAACTTATTTAACAACTTTCATTTTTGTATGTTGTTATGTCCTTGTTGTTAAAAACATATTTTCTTTAATTAGATCCATCCTGAAAAAATAATTTCAAAACTAAAGTTAAAGTATTACACCATACAAAACTAAACATTCTAAGACGTTACATAACTTTTGGTCCTGAATTTTTCAGAACCAAAAGTTATGTAGATATAATGATTCTGAATTGGAACATGGAAAACTCCTAACTAATCTTTGGAATTAATGTAGATTAGTTAGAGAAAACATCCAATCAAAATCATACATTTATACAAGAGTGGCCGTAACATATCTAATACCTAATCTGAGCACCAGAGTATGCACTAAACAAATAAACAATGTTCTTGTCAGATGTTTCGACTCATTAAATATGTCTAATGTTGTTACTGTTAGTTACTGTTAATATAAACAAAATTATCAGGAAAAAAATGTGGAATAGAAAAATCAGTGTTGTGGAGCTGTGTTACATAAGACAAACATTAGAAACTTCTTACTGGTTTACTGCTCAGGATTCTCAGGATTTCACATCATTTTCATTTAACAAACATGAATCAATCTCAATTATCTGGTATAACTTTTACTTCTTAATTTATTTTTCTGAGGTCATGTTAGGAAACTAAGGAGCCCATCACAAAAAATATTTAGTACTTATCTAAAAATCATCAACTTACTTCAGTTGCTTGAGAGTTCCATCCACTTGAATTTTCATTTTCACAAAATATAATCATCGTAGCATTTCAAATTAATATGATGATTAGTCCAGTTCTGTTCTTTATTTTTTTTCATGGAAAAAATTAAAGAACACAATACTTTCTCAATCACATATGCTAAAGATGATTTCTGGATTTTTGTATATTTGACTAGTTAATCACCAGAACTTCATTACATGCTAAAATTTGATTTGTTGATCCAAAAAGCTTAAGCTTATAGATTAACATGTTTGCCACGTTGATCTATATGTATTTGTTTAGTGCTATAATTTGGTTAATAGAATAAAGGGACTATTTAGTATCGAGCACAGCATCTCAATCAAATATGCTCTAATATTATTTTCCAGCAATAGTAATCTAGGTAATCGGGAAAATGTTATCATATGCCTTTATGACTCAGAAAGTTTTGAATTGTGAATTGATGTATTGAAAGAATAAATATGAACAGTTTATTTAGATTTTGGATCCTTAATTCTAAGAGCAGCCATGATACCGGGCTGCGGCATGCCTAGACATTGCAGCTTCACCATTTTAACTTCCTGCTCAATTACCGTTAAAAAATACATAGTTGTTTTAAGCATACATAAATACAACTAATCAAGGATACTGTTTGCAGTTTTTTTAAAACATACATATATATCAATACAACAAGATAACAAATAAAGATTTCGTACTCTTCCTCCCCTTTTTTGAGTACAGAAGACAGAATGGTTCACTGACTTCCATCTATAAATAGACATGTCACAATGCAATGCAAATCATCCATCACAATACAATAGCAGTGATAGATTTAGAAGAATATTAAGGCAGCCTAATCATCATGGAAAATGCTCATTACCTTGTATTTTTTGCCCTCTTGGCTTTCGCCTCGTCGTTTGTCTCTGCCTCTGACCCTGGCCTTCTTCAGGACTTTTGCGTAGCGCTTGACGACACCAATTTTAATGGTATCTTCCATTTGTCTGTATTCAACATTTTGAGTTTCTTAATTGCCATTTCTTTATTTGTCTTGGCATGTTACTAACAATATACATCTTTCTTGAAGTGTTAGTGAATGGGAAATTCTGCAAGAATCCTAAGTATGTCAAAGCAGACGACTTCTTCTATAGAGGGCTCAACATTCCTAAACCCGCAAACAATCAAGTTGGTTCAACCGTTACTACCGTAAATGTAGATCAAATTCCAGGACTTAACACTCTAGGCATATCCCTGGTTCGTATCGACTATGCACCCAATGGTGGCCAGAACCCACCCCACACTCACCCTCGTGCCACAGAAATCCTGTTTGTCCAGGAGGGCACTCTTTACGTTGGTTTCGTCAACTCGAACCCAAACAATACCCTCTTCAGCAAAATCTTGAATCCAGGAGATGTCTTTGTGTTTCCCATTGGTCTGATTCACTTCCAAGTGAATATAGGAAACACCAATGCTGTTGCCTTTGCTGGTTTGAGCAGCCAGAATCCTGGTGTCATTACAATAGCAAACGCAGTCTTTGGATCGGATCCACCCATCAATCCTTTCGCTCTTTCTAGAGCATTCCAACTAGACCTGAATGTTGTGAAAGCTCTTCAAATGAAATTCTCTAAATAGGAAGATGTATCATCTATGAAGTATGAAGCTGTCATAAAGTGGTAGCTTGTTTGCATAATTTTTCTCTATATTTCCTCAAATGCCATCTTCATCATAGTGCTATTGTAATAAACTATAAAGAGGTTGCCTATGAACCTCTCCATGTTGATTGTGTACTCTGTTGAACTCTTCTATGGTTAAGTTCTCTGTATTTCTTTTGCTACCACATCTATCATAGTTGTAATTTAATAAAGAGATTGTTCATGCACCACTCTCCATGTTGATCGCAGCTTATAATTTTGTACTTTATTAAGTTACTCTATCTCTCTCTCTCTCTTCTTGTCTATCTTATATCTATCCGTCTGTCCTTCTATCAATCTCTCACTGCTAGAAAATAATACAAATCAAATTCATTATATTTTCTTTGTGATCAAAGAACTTCAACTTCTCCTTTTCCAATTTTCCTTCCCACTGAAAATATTGCTTTATCCGGCCTCCTTGAATCTTTTGACTTGAATTGATATGGCTAAAGACCAATGAACGGTAGACAAAGTGGTAAAAGAATTGCAAGTTTCAAATCAAACCCCACCACTGAGTATGCGGTCAGATAATATTCTATTACTGTACATTCTTTTTCTTTTAATTACATTTAATCCAATTGCTTACTAATTGAATGGACTTGTGTGCAGCATTCAACTAAATCATCTATCAAGGGACACATTACACATATCAGTTGATTTGGAATCTCATGCTTGTAAGATGTATGTCCTAATTCCCCAATATATAAATCAATATATATATCTATATATATTAGAGCATCTTCGATGCAAATATGCATTTGGAGAAAATTGAGTGCCACATAGGATAGATAGTTAAAATGTCAGAAAAACCCTCTTCAATGCAATTATCTAACTACAATATGAATATGATGTGGCAAAAAAAAAAGTTAGAGAATATATAGTTGGGTTTCTAATTCTAGAAACTCTACTAGAAATGCTGACTAGGATTTCTAACTATTTTCCCCAATAATATTAAAGCTCATTTAATAGTAAAATAAAAAAAAGGAGAGACGGTGGAATGATTGTTTTATTATGATTGGTCATAAAATGGATGCATATTTGACTTTAGATAATTGTATTGAAGAGAATATGTATTTCTCTAAAAAAAAAAATCAAAAGTGGGCCCATAATGAATAGAAATGATGTATGTCACTATTTAGAAACTCAAAAATGCATATTTGCATTAAAAATGCTTTAACTAATCCACTAAATATCTAAACAACTGTTTTAATTAAAAAAAAAAAAATCAAAGGAAAGTACTGTTCTAATTAATTATTGAATAATGCTAAACATTCCATATAAAATTCTACCTTTTTCATCCCTACACATGTGTAATGTGAGATGTCAAATTGTGAGTGGAAACACATAAATGATGTGTTTATCTCACTTACAACATGTATCCACTCACCATTTGAAATTTTAAATGCCACATATGTTGGGATGAAAAGAGTGGAATTTTAGTTTGGATGTGTAGGATTACTGCTAATCATTATGCCATTACATAGTAATTAACTAATGTCTATGCTATGCTCAGACAAACATGTTGTTCAAGGGAAAAAACTCGAGAAAGAGGGTGATCTCGAGGTTAGTTTTCAACTAAATAATCCCTTCCTAATTTTTATGCTACGTGTCCTGGCTATACGAATAAGAAGAGGTTGATCTAGTGGTAAAACCTCTTACACCCACACCACGAGGTTGTGGGTTCAAGTCAAATGGGCTACACATAATTTTGTATTTTAATTTATAAATGATGTCTTGCATGATCATAATCTGATAGTTGTCGGGAGGTGTCAATTGGGCTCACAGCTTGTTATAGCCCGATACATTTGACACATCGTAATGTTATTTAGGTATCTTTAGTACCCATTTTTTAGGAGTGTAAATATGGTTGCTTACTAAATGTATTTAGAGCTGATATCATATTTTAAAAAAACAAAATAAAATAAAAAAACAATTTGAATGCAGGTACGGAATAGAAGTTCAAGTAAAGCATGAGTGACTGCAAATTGGGGTGACATGGGCCTCAATTCGTCAACTCTCGTCAACGCCAGAGATTTGTTGGCTGTCAGATGACTCAGATCATATTCTATCACTATACAATCTTTTTTGTTTAATTACATTCAATCCAATTGCTTACTAATTGAATGGACTTGTGTGCAGCATTCAACTAAATCATCAATCAAGGGAAACATATCAGTTTATTTGGAATCTCATGCTAAAGGTAGCAGGAGAAGCAAGTTAATAGATTCAACAAGTGACCAAATACATATAAACAAAAATTGTAAGAGTTGATTATGACAGAAGAAATTGTGCAATCACTTTTACTATTTATATAATAAATTTTTAGTAATCATAAAATCAATGTCATGTCTCCATTACTTTCTTAAAAAGCATTGTGTTTTAGTTTCAAACGTTACTTGAAATTATACTCAACTTTCATGATAGAAAAAAGAATATAGTACCATTAACAGCAACTTTGAAGCTTGTTAGAGATAACAAAAGCAGTAGTCAACAGGTGACCACGTCACCATCTTCTATTGCTCAAAACAGAGCAGGAACGATACCAACATCAAACAACAGCAGCTCAACTCAAGTCAATCAAGGGCTTAGATTGCATCTAGAAAATATCTGATTGCATCTGGAAAATATCTGATGACGAAGCTTCTAGAAGAGTAGAGGATGGTTTTAGGTGGGAAATTCTGTTGCAATTGTAACAGAATTGACAAGTGGCAATCTTATCCAAAACCTTATCAATTCAATCCTCTCCCACTTGTATGTCTGCTTATAAACGAGCTTGAGCTCACAAAATCATTTCATTGAAAAAATACAATTTACAGAATTCTTCTTCTTATCTTCTTTCTCCAGTTTCTCTAGTTTCTCTTCTTTGCTTTTCTAAGAAGCATTTCATCAAACACTATTTGCTTTTCAATATGGTATCAGAGCCTAACAAAGGACTAGCGTCCATGGCTTCACTTCTAGCATCCCAAGCAGAGCACGAAGAAGAAGGAACTACTGGTCTACGATCAGGAGGATTTGCTTTACTATCAAAATTGATGCACTTCAACATTCAAGTCAAGCTTGACAATGATAACTACATTCAATGGAAAGCTCAGGTATTCCTTGTAATTAGAGCTTTTCAACTAAAAGATTTCATCTTAAATCAAAAATCCATTCCATCTAAATATGTTGAAGTACAAGCTTCTGATGGTGGAGAAAAACGATTGATCATAAACAAAGAATATAATGCTTAGCAAAGATCTGATCAACTGCTTTTAAGTTGGCTTTTTTCGTCAATTGGTCAAAGTGTCATAGACCAAGTCACTGATTGAATGAACTCGTATGAAGTTTGGCATACTCTTGAAGTGTTGTTTTCACAACAATCATTAGCTAAGATTCTACAGCTTAAGTTTCAATTACAGAATTGTAAGAAAGGAGATTGTACAATTACTGATTTTGTTCTTAGAGTGAAAACAATTGGTGATAGTCTAAAAGCAGCTGGTCAAGTAGTAAGTGATAATGATCTCATCTTGAGTATCTTGAATGGTGTTGGGCATGAGTACGACTCTGTTGTCACAGTCATTTACTCACAAAGAAATTCAACTTCTTTTCAAGAAGCTCAGTATTTGCTTCTAAATCATGAACAAAGAATAGCTCAACTTAGTGCCAGTGATCAGATTAACTTGTCCAATGCAAGTGCAAATTTTACATCCGGATATAATCAAAATGAGAAAAGAAATCAAAGAGGTGGATCAGGCAATTATAATGCATACGAACAGGCTGGCAACAGAGGAAGAAGTAGAGGCAGAGGTCGATGGAATAACAACAATAGGCCGGTGTGTCAAGTTTGTGGAAAAACTGGTCATGTTGCATTGAATTGTTACTATCGTTTTGACAAAAAACTTTCAAGAAAATCAAAATGGAAGAGGATATGTTCAAATACAAAATCAAGTTCAGAGTTCAAGTTCTCAGCAACCTCTATACAATAATAACACACCAGCTCTAACAAATAGCCCTCACCAAGCCAATTTCCATCAGTCTACTGCATACTATGCAACTCCCGAAACGGTGTGTGATCCAAATTGGTACGCAGACAACGATGCCACAAATCATGTAACATCAGACTTGTCAAATTTCTCTTCCTTCTCGGATTATCAAGGAGCTGACAAGCTGACAGTAGGTAATGGCCATCAACTTCGAATCTCACATATTGGTAACACCTATATCCCTTCACTTAAATCAGCTACAAAAGTGTTGAAATTAAATAGCATGCTTTGTGTACCTGATATTGCAAAAAATCTGCTGAGTATATCAAAGTTCACTCATGATAACAATGCCTATGCTGAAATGCTCATGTAATTATGCCTTCAAAGCTAAAAATTTCTGTAATAAAGCCCACTTAAATGAAAATGTGTGGCACTTGAAGCTCGGTCATCGGCTCCATTGATATTAAGAAAAGTGCTAAATAGCTTACACTTGAAATACAATGATTCATAACTTTTGTTTTGTGATGCTTGCAAAATGGGAAAATCCCATCAACTTCCTTTTCAGCATTCAAATTACAAGGCTTCCAAGCCTCTTGAGTTGGTTTTTATAGATATTTGGGGACCATCACCCATTCCTTCAATAGAAGGTTTTTGATATTATGTAATCTTTGTAGATTCTTATTCAAAATTCAGCTGGTTATATCCTCTGAAATTAAAATCAGAGGTTCCTAGAATGTTTCATAACTTCAAAAAGTTAGTTGAACTTCAATTTAGCTGCAAGTTGAAATGTCTGCAAGTAGACCTCGGAACTGAGTTTAAGCTATTGCTTCTATTCCTAGAAGAGTTTGGCATTCACTTTAAAACATCTTATGCGTACACTCATCAACAAAATGGGGTGCCGGAAAGAAAGCATTGTCATGTGGTAGAAATGGGACTCACTCTTCTTGCTCAAGCTAACATGCCACTAAAATTTTGAATGGATGCTTTTCAAGCTAGTGTTCTCTTAATCAAAAATCTTCCGACATCGGTTTTACAACTGAAATCTCCTTATGAAGTATTGTACAAAAGGACACCAAACTACAATTATTTTAAGGTGTTTGGATGTGCAGCTTTTCATTACCTTCGACCTTACTCACATCACAAGTTTAATTTCCATACTTCCAAATGTGTGTTTATTGGATATAGCCTAAGTCAAAAAGGCTACAAATGTCTTCATTCTTCAGGCCATATTTATGCATCAAGGAATGTGGTGTTCAATGAGTTTGAACATCCTTACCAAGTGTTGTTTCCGCAGCCAAACATAAGTGCTTCCTTTCCTCATCAGTATGGATCCTTGCCAATTTCATTTCTTCAAGCTGCACAACCTCAACAAGCCATGTCTTCCCATCAATTTGAATCAACTAGGCCTTCATATCAGTATGAATCAGTCATGCCTTTAAACCAACCTGAATCAACTGCACCATTGTCCATCCTTATACAAACTGGGAAGCCACAGTTGAGTATGTAAGGATTCCCATTGTTGATTGGCTTATTTCGTGGACAAACCACAAGCTGGGGTTTGAATTGTAAGGGTAGATTAGGTGATTGGAGACCAATATTGAAGGCCCTCTTCAAGACCTCAAGGTGGACAAGCACTCAAAGGTATATTTCTTGTGCTTAGTTTTCTTTGAAGAGATCTAGAAGCACACACACACACTTAGCATACTTGCATTTGTGTGCATACTCTTCACATGTCACATTAAACACTTGCACTTTGTTTGATTATATCTTGTTGTGTGTTTGTTTGTGTCGTGTAATTCGTTTTCTGAATATGTTCGGAAACGTCCGCGCTTGCACGATTTTGTGCTTGGTTTTGCGCGAAGACCGCTCTTGGTGATAGCCTTGGCTTTCTCCTTGGATTCACCACTTTTGGTGAATCAGCGGTTTAATCGGCAGCCCTGGCCGCCGAATGAAACCGTCGTTTTGGACCAGAGGTCTCTGGTCTAATTCTGCAGTTAGATCGGCGGTCTGGCCGCCGATTTGAAACCGTCGTTTCATACCTGATGCATTTATTAATTCTCGGGTTTTGTTCTATGGTTTACTCGGCGGTTTCAAAACCGCCGTTTTCTCCCCTGTTCTCAGGATGAATTCTGCGGTTATGATCGGCGGCCTGGCCGCCGAATGAAACCGTCGAATTAGATATTTTAGGTCAGTTTCTTTCTCGGGTTCAATTCGGCGGTCAAATTCTGCGGCCCCGACGGCAGAATGAAACCGCCGTTTGAGCGTTTCAAAGGCAATCTTGTCTTTTCACATGCCCTATTTCTTGATGACTATATATATCATACTTTCTCATTTCTCTAACTTAGTTCTCTGATTTAAAAGAACCCTAAAGTTCAAAAAGAGAAACTTGAGAGAAAAACAATCAAGAACTCATTTTTATACACTCAAAACCTTTCTCATATGCATCAAAAGATCATCTAGCATTTTCTAGCATAGTTAGGATGCTTGCTTGCATGGGTTTTGCTCAACACACTTGCTTTGGTATGTTCTTCACTAATCTCATCTAAGCTTAGTGTTTTATTTATCAAAGAAATCTCTTATATTATTTGTATGCTCTTAGAATATATTCTAGATACAAATTAGAGATTGTTGTGTTGACATGTTTGAGTGATGTATTGTGATAGCAACATCTAGGATATTTTATCTATGATTTGCTAAGCTTTATGACATGTCATTTAGCTATTGACATCTAGGATTGCATTTATTGTTATCTTATCATCCTAGATAAGCATCTAAGGTTACCTAGCTTTATTTGCTCATCGAATATCATTTTATATTCACATAGGTTGTAATCTCTTCATTGAGAAGTAAGTCTTGCATGTAGCTTCCGGGATTAGGTTGCTTAGATGGCAAGCAATTGGACTAGGTCCACTTATACCGGGATTAGGTAGGTGTGATGATTATTGATCGGGATTAGGTTGTAATCATTTCGCATTTAGTGGATTCGAGGTTCGAGTGTGGCGTACTATACAGCCCGTGGTTTTTCTCATGAGGGTTTCCACGTAAATATCAAGTGTCTTTTATAATTCCGTACCATATTACACTTGTTATTGTTTTGACTAGTTTGGGGCATTTTCGTAATTTGACTTAACGCGAAAATTGGGTAAAATTGGTAAAATCTATTCACCCCCCTCTAGATTAATATTAGAACACACCGTGTTATTTGTTTCAATTGGTATCAGAGTGGGTTCCTAGACATACATAGGTGATCCTTGCTCATTTTGGTGTGTTTTGCATTTGTGTGATTTTTGTTCATTCATACATTTTGCATTCATTTCATTTCATTTCATTCATATTCACAATGAGTGGAAATGGTGGCAACAACAAGGGTGCTTCTAGCACGCGTCCTCCTCTCCTCACCGGCGATAACTACTCCTCATGGAAGGGGAAGATGGAGGCATACTTATGCCAAATCCATGATAGGGCATGGATGGCCATTGAAGACGGATATGCTCCTCCTATGATGACTCCCACGGGTGGTGGAGAAGAAGTTCTCAAGCCTAAGGCACAATGGACTAATGGAGAGTTTGAGACTTCAAAGTGGAATAGGAAGGCAATGCATGCCATCCTATGTGCCATGGATGAGAACCAATACAAGTTGGTTCAAATTACTAGGATTGCCAAAGAGGCATGGGAAATCCTAGAGACGGCTCATGAAGGAACCGAAGTGGTCAAGGATTCAAAACTTCAAGTCCTCCAAACTAGTTTTGAGACCATTAGGATGGAAGAGCATGAGCACTTCAATGACTTCCAAGTGAAGTTGATGGACATTGTGAATCAAAGTCATCAACTAGGAGACCCGTATTCGGATAGGAGAATCAAGCAGAAAATTATGAGATCTCTCCCCGATAGATTCGAGTCTAAGGTGACGGCTTTAGAGGAAAATAGTGGTTATAAGGATATGAAGCCGAGCGAGGTCATTGGAAGACTTCTCGCTTACGAGTCTAGGAAAGCTCCTATCTCTACTCCTCCTAAAAAGCAAAAGGGAATTGCTTTGAAAGCATCAAAGGATGAAAAGGAGGTGAAGAATGACTCGGATGAAGACATGGCCTTATTTGTGAAAAGATTCAATAAGGTTATGAAGTTTGGGAAGAGAGGATTTGGTATGAGAGGCCAAGACTTGAAGAAGAAGAGTCCCTTCAAGAAGTTTGAACCAAGGCAAGAGAAGACCGAAAGAAAAGGGGTCCGTTGCTTTGAGTGTGGTGGAATTGATCACTTTGCTCCCGATTGTGCAAATCACAAGGAAAAGAATAAGGGAAAAGTGATGGCCGCCACTTGGAGTGGAAGTAGTGATGACTCCAATGAAGAAGATGAGTCTTCGGATGATGAATACATCATGGCTAACTTCCTAGCCTTTGCCTTCTCTCACAAGAGCAAAAGTGGTAGTGAAAAAGAGGAAGAGAGTCAAAGGGAAGGTGACTCTAGTGAAGATGACTCCGATTCTAACTCCACAAATGGATATGTGGAGAAAGAGGTGTTAGTTGAATATCTTAAGGAGTTTAGAAGCTTAGAGATGAAAACCACTAAGAAGATCAAGATGTTGAGAGAAGAAAATCTTGAGCTTTCATCTCACAATGACCACTTAAGTGAAGAAGTGGATAGACTTAAGAAGAGAGAAGATAAGCTAAGAGAGGAGTTAGTTTTATTTAGGAGGAATGAAAAAGGTTTGAAGAGGGAGCTTGATGAAGCTAAGAAGTCACTTACTAGGATGGACTCTAGCACCAAAAAGTTAGACCATATGCTTGGTGTTAGAAAGAGTCCATGTGACAAGAGAGGTCTAGGGTTTGAAGATAGTCAAGAGACCTCCTCCTCTAAAAAGACCGTGTTTGTTAAGGGCTTGGGCAACATTGAAGCTTCACCGATGCACACTCCTAGGAAGAAGGTAGATCTAGGACAATGTTCTAAAAATGCACAAGTGAAGGTGGTGTCAAGAAGGCAACCTCAAGCCAACATTCCTCATCATTTGGCTCAAAAAGGGAAGAAGACAATCATGCAAGTCCAACATTGGAAGCAAGATAGACCGGTTCAACAAAGGAGATGGATTGAACCCACTCAACCACAAAGACAAGGGAAGGCTCCCATGAATGCACAAGGCAAGGGTATGACTTCTCATTTCATTCCAATTTGTCATTTTTGTGGTTTTAATGTTCACATTCGACCAAATTGCTTTCGTTATATAAAAATGTGTAGAACTCGAAGCATGATTGAAAAGAGAAAGAATAGAGCCAAGATGCATGTTCCTAGGAATAATAAGATTAATTTGCATGATCCTAGGATTACTAGAGCTCATATACCAAAGACCATTAAGAAAAAAAATGTTGTTCTTAAGTGGGTTAGAAAGAATGAAAATGTTTGCCATGTTGCACAAATTGCCTTAAAGGCAAATTCTTCTAATCTTTGGTATCTTGATAGTGGGTGCTCTAGGCATATGACGGGAAACAAGAGTTTCTTTGAGACTCTTGTTATGGAGGAAGGAGGAAATGTCACCTTTGGTGATGGATCCAAAAAGAAAGTCATAGGGAAAGGAACCATTTTCGTTCCTGGATTACCTTCCTTATCTAATGCTTTACTTGTTGATGGCTTGAAAGCCAATTTGATTAGCATTTCTCATCTAAGTGATGAAGGATATTCCGTCTTGTTTAGCAAAGATAATTGCTCTATCCTAAAGCCCAATGGACAAACCTTATTGAAAGGTATGAGATCTAGCGACAATTGCTATTGTCTTGAAGCTAGAATAGTCTCAAACAATGTGTCCAAGGATGAGCAAATTGAGTTGTGGCATGAAAGACTTGGCCACATGAACTTTCGGGATCTACGAACCCTTGGAAAGTTTGAATGCGTGCGTGGCCTCCCTAAGCTTGGGAAGAAAGCCAATGGTATTTATGGATCTTGTCAACAGGGAAAACAAAATAAAGGCATGCACAAAAAGGGCAAGTATCTCTCCACCAAGGAGCCCCTAGAGCTTCTCCACATGGATCTTATGGGTCCTATGCAAACCGAGAGTTTGGGTGGAAAGAGATACATTTTTGTTTGTGTAGATGATTTCTCTAGGTTCACATGGACATATTTTCTTAGAGAAAAATCCGAAACTTTTGATAAGTTTAAAATGCTTTGTACTAAACTTCAAAATGAAATGAATTCTAACATTAAAAGCATAAAACGGATAAGAAGTGATCATGGGAGGGAATTTGAGAATGCTTCATTTGAAACCTATTGTGATAGTATAGGTATCTCCCATGAGTTTTTGGCTCCTAGGACACCTCAACAAAATGGAGTTGTTGAGAGGAAAAATAGGGTCCTTTAAGAGATGGCCCGTGTGATGTTGCTTAGCAACAATGTGCCTAGGAATCTATGGGCCGAAGCCGTCAACACGGCTTGCTATATAGGAAATAGAGTTTTCCTAAGGCCCGGTACTAGGAATACCTCCTATGAGTTATGGAAAGGTAAAAGGCCAAATGTTAGCTACTTCCACACATTTGGAAGCAAATGCTACATTTTAAATGATCGAGATCAACTTGGCAAATTTGATGCCAAGAGTGATGAGGGTATCTTTATTGGCTATGCCTTAAATAGTAAAGCCTATAGAGTGTTCAATAAGAAAACTCTAAGTGTCATGGAATCATCCAATGTCGTATTTGATGATGAAAGGCTCAAGTCTAGTAATCATGAGGAGGAGGAAATTTTTAGTAATGACTCTCCTTTGGAGAAGGTTGATGTGACTCCTAATGTGGGGACGTCCAATGTTGTTGATAATGACACACAACCTATTGATAGAGTTCCTAACTTGGACTCTAATGAACCCGCTCCATGGGTTAGAAGACTCCATAACAAAGATGATGTTATTGGAGATGTGAATGAAGGTGTTAGGACTAGAAGGCAAATAGCTAATCTTATTAGCTTCACTTGCTACACCTCTCAAATAGAACCCAAAAAGATTGATGAAGCTTTAAATGATGAATTTTGGGTTCTTGCTATGCAAGAAGAGCTAAACCAATTCGAAAGGAATGAGGTTTGGACTCTAGTTCCTAGGCCTAAGACCACAAATGTCATAGGCACAAAGTGGATATATAGGAACAAATCCGATGAGGATGGCAACATAGTGCGTAACAAGGCAAGACTTGTTGCACAAGGGTACTCTCAAATTGAGGGTATCGACTTTGAGGAGACTTTTGCTCCCGTTGCCCGCTTAGAGTCCATTAAGCTTCTCTTGTCCATCTCTTGTGTGCACAAGTTCAAATTGCACCAAATGGACGTAAAGAGTGCCTTCCTCAATGGCTTCTTGCAAGAGGAAGTGTTTGTTGAGCAACCCAAGGGGTTTGTGGATGCACACCACCCCAATCATGTCTATCACCTCAAGAAGGCTCTTTATGGGTTGAAACAAGCACCAAGGGCTTGGTATGAGCGCCTCACTCAATTCCTTGTCAACAATGACTACACAAGAGGTAGTGTTGACAAGACACTATTCATCAAGAAAGACAATGATGAGCTTTTTATAGCTCAAATATATGTTGATGATATATTGTTTGGCTCCACCAATAACATCAAAGTCCAACAATTTGTTGATGTTATGTCTCATGAATTTGAGATGAGTCTTGTTGGTGAGCTTAGTTACTTCCTAGGTTTGCAAATTAGGCAAATGAATGATGGGATCTTCATAACCCAAGCCAAATATGCCAAAAACCTAGTGAAGAGGTTTGGTCTTGAAAAAGCCAAGCATTGTGATACACCCATGAGTACTACTTTGAAGCTAAGCAAAGATGCTAGTGGTAAAAGTGTGGAACAAACACTATATAGGGCCATGATAGGAAGCTTGCTTTATTTGACCGCAAGTATGCCCGATATATCCTTTAGTGTGGGTGTGTGTGCTAGGTACCAATCCGATCCCAAGGAGTCCCATCTCTCTTCCGTCAAGAGAATCATTCGATATATGAATGAGACTTCTAATTATGGGATTTGGTACTCATTTGACACTAATGCTAGTCTTGTAGGCTGTAGTGATGCAAATTGGGCGGGAAATTGTGATGATAGGAAAAGCACATCGGGCAGTTGCTTTTTCCTTGGAAACAATCTTGTTTCTTGGTTTTGCAAAAAGCAAAACTCAATTTCCTTGTCCACGGCGGAGGCCGAATACATAGCCGCGGGGAGTGGATGAACACAACTCCTATGGATGAAGCAAATGCTAGTAGACTACGGATTCAACCAAGGTACACTCACTCTCTTTTGTGATAACATGAGTGCTATTAATATTTCCAAGAATCCGGTTCAACACTCTAGAACTAAGCATATTGACATCCGTCATCATTTCATTAGAGAACTAGTTGAAAATAAATGTATTGTACTTGAGCATGTAGGTACAAATGATCAACTAGCGGACTTGTTTACAAAACCTTTAGATGCTACTCGATTTAAAACTCTTAGTAGATCTATTGGGATATGTCTTGTGGAGTGATGAGTTTTTGTGATTGACCCCATATGGGGAACTCAAGCAAAGAGAGCTTTTTGTATACTAGATGCATGCAAAAATATTTGAAAGATCTTGTGCTTCTCTTTTAATTGCTTGAAGTAAGCTTGGTTAGACATATGTATATATGCTTTTATCTCAATAAGTGTGAACCTTGCTTTGTTTTCAATCCATGTCATATTTATGTTCAAACATGCATTTTTGGACTAGGAAATTTACATAGGAAGTATGATTTGAATGACCTATAGTTATTTCAATGACATGATGATTCTTAATTGACATGCTAATGATCTTGAAAAGCATGAAATTCAAATGCCTTGCTAAGTTGAAAAAGCATGAATTGATGATTGCATGTTCTTAAATGCAAAACAATGTGTGAAAAAGCTAGTGAGACTAAAAATGATAAAGGATCATGTATCCTTTCAAAGGATGTTTCAATCCAAATGTCTCTCTTTCTTTATTTGTTGAACATGGTTACTATCATACGGGTTTCATACCCGGAAAAATCAAATAGGGTGTAAAGTCGCTCATGCCATGTTTCGCTTATAAAGTTGGATATAGTTGTTGTTAAAAATCAAAATCAATAAATTCTCTATATCTTTGCTTCTCTCATGACAAATGGTAAAATTGGTTTGAATTCTATTTGAAACCTTTGTCATTTGCTTTGCCAAATACCATTGTATTTTGGACTTGAATGCAACATGTCTTGTATGCAAAGCATTTTTTGTTTCACACATTTTTATAAAATAAATCTCCTTGATTCTCTCCAATAAATTGAGTGCATAAAGTGACTTATTTGACTATGCATTATCTTGTATGCTACTATCTCTTTTTGCTATGAGTGACCCGGTTGGGGACTACTCCTTTGCCTATATCATGACAAAAAGGGGGAGTAGGATGTGGTAAAGGGAAGTTGCTAATTGTAGTAGCAAATGAGCATTTGGGGAGTTTATGGTTTGAGGGGGAGTAACCCATTGAGGGGGAGCATTGCATACTCATTCATTACATGATGTTGTGTTTAAAAGTTTAATATGCAAATGCTTGTTTTATTTTCACTTGATCATCTCACATACACTTGCTTTGGAAGTGTAATCTAATTGTTTTGAAGGTTTGGTAATTCTACAAGAGATTGAAGACTTGAAGTTTTTTTTATTTTCTTATCTCTTTGTACTTTGTAATGTAGAATATACCGTAGCTTCAATTATCTTGTGAGGATCAATGTGAGTGGTGGTTTTGTCACGAAATAGCCAAAGGGGGAGATTATAAGGATCAATGTTGATTGACTTATTTCGTGGACAAACCACAAGCTGGGGTTTGAATTGTAAGGGTAGATTAGGTGATTGGAGACCAACATTGAAGGCCCTCTTCAAGACCTCAAGGTGGACAAGCACTTAAAGGTATATTTCTTGTGCTTAGTTTTCTTTGAAGAGATCTAAAAGCACACACACACTTAGCATACTTGCATTTGTGTGCATACTCTTCACATGTCACATTACACACTTGCACTTTGTTTGATTATATCTTGTTGTGTGTTTATTTGTGTCGTGTAATTCGTTTCCCTAATATGTTCGGAAACGTCCGCACTTACACGATTTTGTGCTTGGTTTTGCGCGAAGACCGCTCTTGGTGATAGCCTTGGCTTTCTCCTTGGATTCACCACTTCTGGTGAATCGGCGGTTTAATCGGCGGCCCTGGCCGCCGAATGAAACCGCCGTTTTGGACCAGAGGTCTCTGGTCTGATTCTGCGGTTAGATCGGCGGTTTGGCCGCCGATTTGAAACTGCCATTTCCTACCTGATGCATTTATTAATTCTCGGGTTTTGTTCTGCGGTTTACTCGGCGGTTTCGAAATCGCCGAATGAAACCGCCGTTTTCTCCCCTGTTCTCAAGATGAATTCTGCGGTTATGATCGGCGGCCTGGCCGCCGAATGAAACCACCGAATTAGATATTTTAGGTCGATTCCTTTCTCGGGTTCAATTCGGCGGTCAAATTCTGCGGCCCCGACCGCAGAATGAAACCGCCGTTTGAGCGTTTCAAGGGCAATCTTGTCTTTTCACATGCCCTGTTTCTTGATGACTATATATATATCATACTTTCTCATTTCTCTAACTTAGTTCTCTGATTTAAAAGAACCCTAAAGTTCAAAAAGAGAAACTTGAGAGAAAAACAATCAAGAACTCATTTTTATACACTCAAAACCTTTCTCATATGCATCAAAAGATCATCTAGCATTTTCTAGCATAGTTAGGATGCTTGCTTGCATGGGTTTTGCTCAACACACTTGCTTTGGTATGTTCTTCTAATCTCATCTAAGCTTAGTGTTTTATTTATCAAAGAAATCTCTTATATTATTTGTATGCTCTTAGAATATATTCTAGATACAAAATAGAGATTGTTGTGTTGACATGTTTGAGTGATGTATTGTGATAGCAACATCTAGGATATTTTATCTATGATTTGCTAAGCTTTATGACATGTCATTTAGCTATTGACATCTAGGATTGCATTTATTGTTATCTTATCATCCTAGATAAGCATCTAAGGTTACCTAGCTTTATTTGCTCATTGAATATCATTTTATATTCACATAGGTTGTAATCTCTTCAGTGAGAAGTAAGTCTTGCATGTAGCTTCCGGGATTAGGTTGCTTAGATTGCAAGCAATTGGACTAGGTCCACTTATACCGGGATTAGGTAGGTGTGATGATTATTGATCGGGATTAGGTTGTAATCATTTCACATTTAGTGGATTCGAGGTTCGAGTGTGGCGCACTATACAGCCCGTGGTTTTTCCCGTGAGGGTTTCCACGTAAATATCAAGTGTCTTTTATAATTCCGCACCATATTACACTTGTTATTGTTTTGACTAGTTTGGGGCATTTTCGTAATTTGACTTAACGCGAAAATTGGGTAAAATTGGTAAAATCTATTCACCCCCCCTCTAGATTAATATTAGAACACACCGTGTTATTTGTTTCAGAGTACAAAGTCTTTAGCTGTTAACTTTCACATTAATATACCAGTATCAAAATCTGTTATATGCTCTCAGCCACCAAACTCTCATCATATGATTGCATGCCTAAAGTCAGGTACCTTACCACACAAGGTCTTTTCATCTATATGCAAGACTGATATTATTTCAGCTGTTGCCACTGAACCAAGAACAGCTGATGATGCCTTGAAAATGCCACAATGGAAGGCTACAATGTTAGATGAATATTCAACTCTAATGCGAAATCAGACTTGGACACTTGTTCCTCCAAATGAGTCTACAAACTTAGTAGGTTGTAAGTAGGTATTCCAGACAAAGTACAAGCCCGATGGCTCCATATTAAAGCATAAAGCTCGTCTTGTTGCAAATGGTTTCCATCAAACACCGGGTGTTGATTTTCATGAGACTTTTAGTTCCATCATCAAAGCTACCACTATTCGTATTATATCACATTAGCAGTCACCTATGGATGGGATATTCAACAAGTCGACGTTAACAATGCTTTTTTAAATGGTGATCTTCAAGAGGCAGTTTTTATGGAACAGCCTTTTGGCTTTTTTTGACTCTAGTCATCCATCTTTTGTGTGTAAGCTTCAAAAGGCTCTTTACGGTCTGAAACAAGCACCAAGAGCATGGTTCTCCAAACTGAAATCAGCTTTGTATGCGTGGGGTTTCACATCATCTATAGCTGATGTCTCTCTTTTAATTAAACGAAAAGATTCCCAAGTTATTTTCCTTTTGGTTTATGTTGACAACATCTTGGTGACCGGTAACAACCCTTCTCTTATTCACCAAACGATTGCCACCCTTCATTCTTCATTTGCTTTAAAGTCATTAGGATCAGTAAGCTATTTCTTGGGTTTGAGGCCTTCCGGTCTGCTGATGGACTGTTTCTGACTCAAACGAAATATGTGGTTGATCTCTTAAAGAAAACAAACATGTTTGACTGCAAATTATGCACTACTCCTCTACCAGCTGGTGTAAAACTAATCAAACAAGGTCGAACCTTCTCCGATCCTACACTTTATCGGAGTACCGTTGGTGCACTTCAATACTTGATGTATACCAAGCCTAATATTTCATTTTGTGTTAACAAATTGAGCCAATTTATAGCTGCACCAACTTAATTAGATCATTGGAAGGCTTGTAAACGACTCTTACGATATCTAAAAGGCACCATGAGTTTAGGACTTCACTTTAAACTAGCTTCGTCCCTCTCTATTGAAGTATTCAGTGATGCTGATTGGGCATCATGTCCTGATGACAGGAGATCAACTAGTGGGTGTTGCGTGTTTGTTGGTGGAAATCTCGTGGCTTGGAGCTCTAGGAAGTAGACTGTTGTAGCTCGTTCTAGCTACGAGGCAGAGTATCGTGCATTGTCTCAGGGTGCAACTGAGGGGATTTGGCTCACTTCTTTATTTTCTGAGCTTGGCTTTCCTATCAAACATAGTCCGGTTCTTTGGTGTGATAACCAGAGTGCAAGCTTTCTAGCTCAAAATCTGGTGACCCATGCTCGTACCAAGCACATTGAGATCGACTTTCATTTTATCCATGAGAAGGTGGCTGTTGGTCTGCTTAGAATTCAGTATGTGCCTTTCTTGCACCAAAGTGCTGACATCTTTACCAAGGCTTTGGCCGTATCTCGCTTCAAGTTTCTTCGATCCAAGTTGAGTCTATGTGTCTCCCCATCGATCAGCTTGAGGGGGGATGTTAGAGATAACCAAAGCAATAGTCAATAGGTGACCACGTCACCATCTTCTATTGCTCAAAACAGAGTAGGAACGATAGAAACATCAAACAACAACAGCTCAGCTCAAGTCAATCAAGGGCTTAGGTTGCATCTGGAAAATATCTAATGACAAAGCTTCTAGAAGAGTAGAGGATGGTTTTAGGCGAGAAATTCTATTGCAATTGTAACAGAATTGACAAGTGGCAATCTTATCCAAAACCTTATCAATTCAATCCTTTCCCACTTGTATGTCTGTATATAAACGAGCTTGAGCTCACAAAATCATTTCAATGAAAAAAAATACAATTTACAGAATTCTTCTTCTTATCTTTTTTCTCCAGTTTCTCTAGTTTCTCTTCTTTGCTTTTCTAAGAAGCATTTCATCAAACACTTAGTCTCATCTTCTTCATGTAAAACACTATTTGCTTTTCAATAAAGCTCATTGTATAGTTGTTTACATGTAAATTTTGTAAACAATAGTTAAAGTGCAACGTAAGCAATTTAATGAGTTAGTCAACGAAAGAATGCTGAATAACTTAGTTTTTGTGTTTGGTTTTGGATGAAAATTGATGTTTCAAACCACTCGGATCCAGGGTGGTTTTAGGCTGAATCTTGTGCCTGAAACAAAGAAGAAAAACAACGTTAGGAGTGCCAATTGGAGGTCAGCATTTATACATTGATATCCAAGCCAGTACCAAGTCTTATAGAGATGAAATCTAGAGAGATGGAAATATAGTATATGTAATAAATGCCTACCACATAAATGAAGCTGGTTCATCTATTTATAAGGGAGGAAGAGTGTCAAAGTATCTATACTTGAGTGTCTGACTGGTACTTGAAGTGCTAGTTAGGTACTCGAGAGTCTAGTTAACACTTTTTTTTTGGCTCGTCACGTATAGTGCTGACATGTGCCTGTCTTGGTATTGCTGCACCATTGGTTGATTGACACGTGAGCCCACTTGGAGTGGTTGAGTGTTTTCAGACAAAATATCAGTGTTCGAGGACTGACTATCAATCTCGGTTCAATGTATGACTTAGCCGACATGTTTTCTTGTCTTTTGGAAGGTAGATGAATAAGCATCTACTTCCGGAAGAAATCGAAGAATTTCTTGGGAATCCTACAAGATCCATTCGTTCCGAACCCCAGTTAGATTTAAGAATGATATACTTTTTAGTTATTGGGAGAACCCAAGTACTCTCTTTCTGATCCAGGAAAAAGCTCGTTGAGATCCTGATTCGTTCCAGGCTTTTGGGCTCATTTTATTAGAATGATCCAAAACCTTCAAGGTTTCCATAGAGACGAATTTCTTGGGCTTTATTTTTGGGCCTTATATTTTTCAATATTTGCGCGTACCTCTAATCTCCAACAATGAAAGAAAGAGAAAGGTAAAAAGGAGATAAAATAAATAAATTTAAAACATGTAAGAGGGGTATTTTTGTTACTTTAGTAGCTAAACTTGACAAGAACAATAAACTTTATAGAGCCAGATAAAAATAAAATAAAAAAACATATTAGTTTTTGACCATTTAATATATATATATATTGGGGGAATTGCACAAACATCCCTCGACGTTTGATAAAATTACACAAATATGGCAGTTTTGACCATATACACACAAACTTCACTTAACATTTGAATGTTGTTGCACAAACATCCCCTACCATTAGATGAATCCGTTAGTCAATGGTCAAAACAGTAAAAAGTCCAAAATACCCTTTATTTTTATTTTAAATAAACTAAAAAATTAAAAAATAAGATAAAAAAATATTTAAAAAAAATATTTTAGAAAACATTAATGTATATTAAATATGAAACTTAGAAAAAAAAATTCATCCTTACAAATAAAAAAATAGTTTTTTTAAACAATTTAATAATAAATAAATTTTAAATTTTAAATTTATTTAAAATCAATAGGGAATTGCACAAACTAATTTTTTTTAAGATGAAGTTTTTTTTCTAGGTTTCAGATTTAAAATACATTCATGTTTTATAAAAGATTTTAAAATATTTTTTTATCTTATTTTTAAATTTTTTAGGTTTTTAAAAATAAAAATATAGCATATTTTAGACTTTTTACATGTTTGACCATTGACTAACAGATTTATTTAACGGTATGGGATGTTTGTGCAACAATTTTCAAATGTTGAGAGAAGTTTGTGCGTATATAGCTAAAACTGCCATATCCGTGTAATTTTATCAAACATCGAGGGTTGTTTGTGCAATTCCCCCATATATATTTAAATTGCTTAACATAGCTAAAAATAACATGTTTTTTTTACACATTTAAAAATATTTTTCTATTTTTGTTAATTTTTGCCATAAAATGACAAAAATATACATTCAACTTGTATTTTTCTTAATTAATTTGCAGACCTCCACCTCCTCGGTTGGAGTTCTGCAAGTGCAACATACCTCCAAAATCCAAATGGAGGTATGTTCTCCACCAGGGCCGGCCCATTGGGGGAGCAAACCCAGCATTTTATTGGGGCCCCCACTTGATCCAATTTTCTTCTTCTTCTTTGGTGCCTCAAGATCCAATTTTCTTCTCCTTCTTCTTCTTCTTCTTCTTTGGGGCCCAATTCCATACATTTTTTGCTTTCGTTTATTCAATTACCTTTTAGGCCCAATAAACTAATTCAATTAATATAAAAAACTTTAAAGGCCCAATATTCTAAGACCATTAGACATCACTACACTATTAATATATATATATATATATAACCTGCTAAACAAATTACGAATCAAAACCTTCACTCTGCAAATTTTTATGTTTTTAGATACGATACTTTTTTTTTTTTTTTAATTCATGTAGATTACATTGTATTTGGTAAATGAAGAATTATTATTATTATTATTTTTATGTTAATGATAATAATTTTATATAGGGCCCCGATTTTTGTTAATGTTATAAAATAGCTCGGGCCCCAAAATGTCTGGAAACAGCCCTGTTCTCCACCAACAGATCACCTCCATTATTATGAATATATATAATATTTTTGTTTTCAAAAAATTGAAAATCCTTGAAGAGCATTTATGTCCAAAAAAAAGTGAAAAAAAAAAAAATTAATTGATAAATTTGAAAATGCAAATATTTTTATGGTTAGTTTTGAAAAAACCCATTTGTAAAAATGTCTAAAAAAATCTTTTTACATCCGGGCCAACTAATTGACCCCTCTTGAAACTTATTTTGATTTTTGGACCAAACTAAACTAGCATGAAATAATTATGTGCGCCAACATTGTTTGGGCCGGTGGAATATGATCTCTTCTTTTTTGCATGATCGTTGGTGTTGAGCTTGTTTGGCACATTTGGAGGAGAACGTAACTGTCATTTGCATGAAGGCAAACTCAAGAAGCCAGTAGCTGTTATCACTTTTGCTAAATCGATATGTTCCTTCCCTAGTTACTGTTAAATTGATATGGACCTTGCATGTTTGAGCCTTATTTGCTCTTCAATTCCTATAGAAGTGGATTTTTCTTTACTGAGAATCTGAGATCAGGGAAATTTTTGCTATCAAAGAGAGCATCCGTCTTGTTCAACTTTTTTCTTCTATATTTTGGAGAAAGTGATTCGCTTTTGACATTCTCGGATATCTATAGTCAATTTCCTTTTGCTGTTGAAGGGTTTTGGTGAATGGTGACTGAGATTGTTAACATTTTTACCGTTATATATGGGGGTGTTTCTTATTGTTTTGTTCGTTATGGAATAAGGTGGCTCATGCTTTAACTGATAATTTTTGGAAAGGCTAAACACATTCAAGAAGACTTCTCTCAACAACTATTAGATAGTGAGAGGTATAACAAAAAAATGGTGAAAACAAAGATAATATTTAGGTGAATTTACTTGACATTTCATTCAACATAAACAAGCCTTTATATAGGCAATTACAGGAAAATAATGACCAACAAATAAGGACCCATGACTACCACTAAGTTTAACATGACTCATTAATAGTTACTTGCCCACAAATTAATCACACCACTAACTAGACAATAGCACCATAACCCAACATCCCACTATACCAACAAACTAGTAAGTGGAGATAATTTATTTGACTCAATCTAAAGACTCATGTGATGCTAACCACTTACATATAATCTCTGCATTAATTTTAACACTCCCCATTAATGCAGAAATTTACAACACCAAGCATGTCTCTGAAATACATAAATTTTTCAAAACCCAGAGGCTTTGTAAATATGTCCGCAAGCTGCTCGTCAGTGCTGTAATAAGACATCTTGATGCTTCCTTTGTCTACCAATTCTTTGATAAAGTGATGACGTGTCTCTATGTGTCTCGTACGACCGTGGAATACTGAATTTCTTGTCATTGTAATTGTGGACTGATTGTCACAATGAACAACTATTGGAACTTTTTGATGCTGCTTCATATCTTCTAGAATTCTCCTCAGCCAAACAGCTTGGCATGCTGCTGTAGTTACTGCCATATACTCAGCTTCTGAAGATGACAATGCAGTTGATGGTTGCTTTTTAGAACTCCAAGCGATATCACCAGAACCAAGGTTAAAAATGTAACATGTTGTGCTTCTGTGATCATCAACTGAACCTGCCCAGTCACTATCAGAATAACCACACAACTGAAAATTATCAACATTATTAGTGTACCAGATACCATAGGAACTTGTCCCCTTCAAATATCTCAGCACCCTTTTGGCAGCTCCATAATGAAGTTTACTTGGATTTTGCATGAACCTTGACAAAAAACTTGTTGCAAACATAATATCAGGACGACTATTTGTTAGATACAACATACTTCCAATTAAACTTCTATATAAATGACCATCAATTCTTTCCTCCCCATCATTCAAGCTGAATTTTTGATTGGTATTCATAGGAAATTTTACAGGATTACAATCTTTCATTTGAAATTTCTCAAGAAGATCATTGACATATTTTTCTTGAGAAATAAAAATTCCTGTATCACTTTGCTTCACCTACAATCCAAGAAAATAATTCATCAAACCAAGATCAGTCATCTCAAATTAGCCAATCATAAAATTCTTAAATTCAGCAATTAAAGCAGTACTATAACTTGTGTAGATAAGATCATCTACATAGAGACACACAATAAGTACCTCATCATTGCCCCTCAATTTAACATACAATGTAGGTTCACTTTCACTCCTGTGAAATCCATGAAGCTTGAAGTGGCAATTAATCCGATCATACCAAGGCCTCGGTGCCTGCTTCAAGCCATAAAGAGCTTTCTTTAATTTGTACACCTTATTTGAAAATATATGTTAACGAGTCCTAATATAATCTAGAGGGGGGGTGAATAGATTTTAATCCCTTTTTACCAAATTTTCAAGATTAATCAAGATAAAAAAAAAACAACCCCAACTAGTCACCAAATAAAATCAAGTGTAGGAAATGCGAAAAGTAAATAACATATGATTTTTACGTGGAAACCCATACGGGGAAAAACCACGGGCTGTTTTGTGCGCCACACTAGAACCTCAATCCACTACTTGCAAATACGATTACAATCTAGGTTGACCGCATCACACCTAGGATTACTAATCCGTCTTTGCTACCCACGGGCCTTTAGAAGTGAATCTAGTTCATGCTTGCAAACTACCCAAAAGGCAAATACAAGACTTGACTCTAATTGAAGAGATAAAACAACCTAGTGTGAATATTAACAATATTCAAGATGCTAAAATGCAAGGTTAGACATTTAAGCTTATCTAGGCATGGATGAACATGTTAGACATTCCTAGATATCATTTTACTAAATGACATGCATATAACATAACAAAATAGACAAACAAAGTCTTATATGCAATATCTACCACAATACAACTCTCAAAACACAATAAACACAATCTTGAAACTAAGTCAAGTCATAAAAGAGCAATCTTGAAACTAGTCAAGTAATAAAAGAGCAATCTTGAAACTAGTCAAGTAATAAAAGAGCAATCTTGTAAAGAAAGAACATGTGAAGGATGCAAGGATGTTCTAACTACAAGTCATGTGAGCAAATATAAAAACCCATGAGAAATCATACCTAGAACATGTTAGATGATGTGTGTAGATGATGGGTTTTGAATTTGTATGAGTAAAAATGGGATCTTGGAACTCTTTCTCTTGAAAAATATATATCTCTCAAAAGTGAATTTTTTCTCTCAAAATATGTGTGTGTGTCCAAGTGAAGAAGAAAGTAAAATATATATATATATATAGTATCAGGTCTAGGACAAGCAAAAGGCAAAAAAAAAAACATTAAATATATATGTATATTATTAACACACAAACAGGTTTATATATATAATATATATATATATATGTATTAACGCACAAGTCAAATATGAAAAGCAATCAGAATTAGAAATATATTATATATATATATAATTCACGCCAAACAACAAAATAATAAAATAAAAGGAAAACAACAAAGTCAAACAAAGCAAAATGAAACTCAATGAAATTGTGGAGGGACCGCGTTCAAGGGGCCGTGCGCCACACGGGGGCAGAGGAGGCTTGCTCCCGTGGGCTACACGCCCTTCACACGCCACCCTATATTTTTTTTCTTTTTTTTTTTTCTTTAATTTTTATCATGCCATACTAAGTCGGTTTTCAATCCGAGTGACTTTCGGTCCAGTTGACCTCGAAACTTAGAATTCGATTCCGTCTTCGGAATATGGATTCGGACTTAATCACAAATATGGAAAATTACATAACTTTCCACTCTAAGCTCGGAATTGAATTCCGGTTTCCGATAAAAACACGGAATGTCCCAAATGTCTCGAAAATCATCCGAAACACATAGATAAGTCTCCGAATCACTCGGAACTCATCTAGGGACAAATCCACACATAGTAGGACTCATAAAAATACAAAAAATCTCATAAATATATTTCTATAAAATACAAAGAGATTTTACCAATCATACCAAAACTAACACAAATACTAAAATGCATGAATTGTGTGTGTGTGCACTCTAAATCTCTTCAAATGAGAGTCAAGGTCAAGAAGTTACCTTCCTTGAAGCTCTTGAGATCCACAATGAGGTCCTTAAGCATTTGAGTAGAATTTCTTCAATTCTAAACTACCCTTACAAGATTAAACCCCATTGTGATTTTGTCACCGAAATTAGTCAATTAGAAAGTGAGGCACTTACAATCTCCTCCTTTGGTTATTTCGTGACAAAATCAACACTCACAAGCATCCTCACAAAAACAAAAAAAATGGTTGGTCAACAAAATTTTCTATATTACAATTAAGCCCTAGTCTAAGTCTTGAACATCTTCAAGTCATTTCCAAGCTTGTAGAAAATTCCAACCTATACACAATCAACAAGAAATATACCTTTCAAGAGCAAGTGTGTGAGAGGTGCTTGAACAAAAGAAATTGCAATCGCCAAAGAAAAAAAAATACAATCAATTAATGTAATCATGCAATGCAATGCAACTCCCCCTAAATGCATCAACTCCCAACAAGGGTTACTCTCTCACTCTCAACTCCCCCTAAATGCAATGCCAAAAAAGAATTTCACCCCCAACCTTACTCCCCCTTTTTGTCATGAGATAGGCAAAGGGAGTCTCCCCTAATAGGTAAGCATTAGCAAGGAGAGCTTGTAGCACAAACACATATGCATAATCATGTAAGCAATTTTATGCACCTCAATTAAGTAAGAGAGATTCAAGGAGTTTTATTTTAAGAGAAATGTGTGACAAGGATGCTTTCCATGCAAGACATGTTGCATTCAAGCTCAAAAGCAATGGTATTTGGCAAAGCAAACAACAAGGGTTTCCTAAAGGAATTCAAACCAATTTCACCCTTTGCATGGAAAAAGATAAGGATATAGAGTTTAAACATTTCAAATTTTAACAAGCAACTATATCCAACTTTATAAGCAAAACAAGACATAGGCGACTTTGCACCTTATTTGATTTTTCCGGGTGAGATGCCCGTATGATAGTAGCCTTGTTCTACAAATAAAGAGGGAGAGACAATGGATATAAAAATCCTTATTGATTGAAGTCTCAAAGTTTGCTTTTGCACACAATTTTCCATTCATGATAAAGCAATTAAGCATAGCATATTTTTCACTTATAAGCATGTCAACAAAAAGAATCATCATGTCATAGGAATCAATTAAAGGTCATTCATCAAGTACTTCCAAAGTACATTTCCTATTCCAAAAATGCATGTTTGTGCATAAATATGACATGGATTGCAAGCAAGGCAATGAATCACACTTATTAAGAAAAATACATATAAACATGTACAACCAATCATCTCAAGCAATTAAATAAGAGGCATAAAATATTTCAATGTAGCACAATGCAAGTTCATGCAACTTTGCTCTCTTTGCTTGAGCTCCCCATATGGGGTCAAGACAAACCACTTTAACCCAAGTGACAAATCCCAATAGACTTGCTAAGGTTCCCAAATCTATGAGTGTCTAATGGTTTTGTAAACAAATCCGCTAGTTGGTCATTTGTTCCCACATGTTCCAATGTAATGGTTTTGCTCTCAACTAGCTCTCTAATGAAGTGGTGTCTAATGTCAATGTGCTTGGTCCTAGAATGTTGGACGGGATTCTTAGAAATGTTAATTGCACTCATGTTATCACAAAATAAAGTAAGAGTACCTTGCTCCAAGCCATAGTCGGCTAGCATTTGTTTCATCCATATCAATTGAGTGCAAGCACTACCGGCGGCAATGTATTCCGCCTCGGCCGTGGATAGGGAAATTGAGTTTTGTTTCTTACAAAACCAAGAAACCAAATTGTTCCCAAGGAAAAAGCAACCGCCCGATGTGCTTTTCCTATCATCACAATTTCCCGCCCAATCGGCATCACTATATCCAACAAGACTTGGATTAGTGTCAATTGAGTACCAAATCCCATGGTTTGAGGTACCATTCACAAACCGAATGATCCTCTTTACCGTAACAAGGTGAGATTCCTTGGGATTAGCTTGGTACCTAGCACACACACCCACACTAAATGCTATATCGGGCCTACTTGCGGTCAAGTAAAGCAAGCTTCCTATCATGCCACGATATAAACTTTGCTCCACATCCTTTCCACTAGCATCTTTGCTTAGTTTCAAGGTGGTGCTCATGGGTGTGTCACAATGTTTGGCATTCTCAAGGCCAAATTTCTTCACTAGGCTCTTGGCATATTTAGCTTGGGATATGAAGATCCCATCATGCATTTGCTTAATTTGCAAGCCTAGGAAGTAATTTAGTTCACCAACCATGCTCATCTCAAACTCATGAGACATGACATCAACAAATTGTTGAACTTTCAAGTTGTTGGTGGAACCAAAAACAATGTCATCAACATAAATTTGAGCTATGAATAGCTCATCTTTAGTGCACTTGATGAACAAAGTCTTGTCAACACTACCTCTAGAGTAGCCATTGTCAACAAGATAGAGAGTGAGGCGCTCATATCAAGCCCTCGGTGCTTGTTTCAACCCATATAAAGCCTTCTTGGGGCGAAAAACATAAGAGGGGTGGTGTGGATCCACAAACCCCTTGGGTTGTTCAACAAACACTTCCTCATGCAAGAAGCCATTTAGGAAGGCACTCTTGACATCCATTTGGTGTAATTTGAACTTGTACACATAAGAAATGGACAAGAAAAGCCTAACGGACTCTAAGCGGGCAACGGGAGCAAATGTCTCCTCAAAGTCAATACCCTCAATTTGAGAGTACCCTTGTGCAACAAGCCTTGCCTTGTTCCGTACAATGTTGCCATCCTCATCGGATTTGTTCCTAAACACCCATTTAGTGCCTATGACATTGGTGTTTTTAGGTCTAGGAACAAGAGTCCAAACCTCATTTCTCTCAAATTGGTTTAGCTCTTCTTGCATGGCAAGAACCCAATATTCATCATTCAATGCTTCATCCACCTTTTTGGGTTCTATTTGAGAGGTGTAACAAGTATAGCTAATTTGATTAGCTATTTGACGTCTAGTCCTAACACCCTCTCTAATCTCTCCAATGATATCATTCTTATCATGGAGTTTTCTAACCCAAGGAGCGGGTTCATTAGAGTCCAATGGAGGAACTCTATTAAGAGGCAAATTATCCTCTTCATCTTGGTTTTACTTCACACCACTTGAAGTCTCACCATTTTCCTTCAAAGGAAGGTCATCCAACTCACAAACATCCTCCTCATGGTCATCATGTTTTGGCCTACAATCATCAAAGACCACATTTGATGATTCCATCACACTTCGAGTCTTAAGATTAAAAACTCTATAGGCCTTGCTATTAAGTGCATATCCAATAAAAATACCCTCATCACTCTTAGCATCAAACTTGCCAAGTTGATCACGGTCATTAAGTATATAACACTTACTTCCAAAGATATGGAAATAGCTAACATTGGGTTTTCTACCCTTCCATAACTCATAGGATGTTTGTTTAGTCCCGGGCCTAAGGAAAACTCTATTCCCTATGTAGCAAGCCGTATTAATGGCTTCGGCCCAAAGATTTCTAGGGACTTTGTTGCTAAGCAACATCACACGGGCCATCTCTTGGAGGACTCTATTCTTCCTCTCAACAACTCCATTTTGTTGAGGAGTCCTAGGGGCCGAAAATTCATGGGAAATGCCTAAGCTATTGCAAAAATTCTCAAAGCTAGCATTTTCAAACTCTTTCCCATGATCACTTCTAATTTTCTTAATGCTTTTTATGTGAGAAGTTTTCTCATTTTGAATTTTAACACAAATCATTTTAAATTTCTCAAAGGCTTCGGACTTTTCCCTAAGGAAGTAAGTCCATGTAAACCTAGAGAAGTCATCAACAACCACAAGTATGTACCTTCTACCACCTAGGCTTTCGGTTTGAATGGGACCCATAAGGTCCATATGGAGAAGCTCCAATGGTTCTTTGGTGGAAAGGTATTTGCCTTTCTTGTGGACACTCTTGGTTTGCTTGCCTTGTTGGCAAGGTCCACAAACACCCTCAAACTTTTTCCCAAGCTTGGGAAGGCCTCTAACAACATTCAATCTATCAAGGACTTTCAAGTCCCTATAGTTCATATGGCCAAGTCTTTGGTGCCACACTTCAACTTGCTCACTAGTGGACAAGTTACAAGAGATGAGATTTGACTCAAGACAATAACAATTGTCACTTGATCTCTTGCCTTTCAACAAAACTTGCCCATTTTCTTTAAGAATAGAGCAATCAATTTTGCCAAACATAACCGAAAGCCCTTCATCACTCAAGTGTGATATGCTAATAAGATTGGCTTGCAAGCCATCTACATAAAGAGCATTGGGCAAGGAGGGTAAACCGGGAATAAATATATTACCTTTCCCTATAACCTTTTTCTTAGACCCATCACCAAAGGTGACGAATCCACCATCCTCCATTACAAGAGTTTTAAAGAAACTCTTGTTTCCGGTCATGTGCCTAGAACACCCACTATCAAGGTACCAAGTGTTAGAGGCATTGGCTTTCAAGGCAACTTGGGCCACATAGCAATAGTATTCATCATTTCTATTCAACCTAGGTGAAACATAGTTATTCCTAGGAGCCATGGGACCAATATCTCTAAATTTCCTAGGAGCATGCATTGTGGCTCTTCTAAGCATATTTTTCTCAATCATGCTTTCTCTTCTACACAATTTAATATACTTAAAACAATTAGGCCTAATGTGGCCTTCAATTCCACAAAAATGGCAAGTAGGAGAGAAATAAGGATTCATACCATAACCTTGTGCAAGCATTTGTGGCCTCCTTCTATTTTGATTTGCTCTTGGGTGTTGAGGCAACTCTCTCCTTTGTTGTTGAGCAAGGTTGACATGTCTCCTCGGTTGAGCATAAAAGACCCTATGTTGAGCTTGTGGGATCCTTTGTTGTGGAGGTCTTGGTTGAGGAGGTCTTGGTTGTGGTGGAGCTCTTGCTTGTGGAGGTCTTGGTTGTGGGGGTCTAGCTTGAGGAGCTTTAGCTTGTGGTGGAGTTCTTGTTGGAATCCTTGCTTGTGCTTGCTTGGAGGATTCACCAACTTCAACCCACTTAGTTGATTGTTGTGGGGTTTGAGCACTTTCAACTTCTTTGCTCTTGACAAATGTTGTCTTCTTCAAGGGTGTGGCTTCCATTTCTTCCACATATCCTAACCCCTTTTTGTCACAAGGACTCTTCCCACAAGAAAGCATCTTGTCAAGCTTTTCGGTTCCGAAAGTTATCTTAGCAATCAACCCTCTTGCTTCCATGAGCTCTTTCCTCAAGCTTTCTTCATTCTTCTTGACCAAGACTAGCTCCATCTTCAATCCTTCTTCCAACTCTTTTGCTTTGCTCATTTCCTTGCTCAAATGAGTTACCTTGGAAGTCAAATCAAGCTTCTCCTCTTTCAACTTTTGTATCTCCTTCTTCTTCTTTGATCTTGAGTTATGAAAGAATCTCATGAATTCATGAAGTCTTCATAGTCCATCTCTTCATCAAACTCAAAATTGGAGCTTGAAGAGTTGCTCTCACCATTTGAGTCACTTTCTTCTTGCTTGTCCTCTTCTTCTTCTTTGTCACTTACAACTTCATTGCTATTATGAGAGGATGAAAAGGCAATGAAGTTGGCAACTTGGTCTTCATCATCATCCGAAGACTTGTCTTCCTCTTTTAGATCATCACTATCACTCCAAGTCACCGCCATGGCCTTTCCTCTCTTTTTCTTCAAATTTGCACATTCGGGAGCAATGTGTCCAAAGCCACTACACTCATAGCATTGGACACCCTTCTTGTGGTCCTTCTCTTGAGTTTTCTCCACTTTCTTGAAAGGAGTCTTCTTCTTCACAAACTTTCCCTTGGAGCCAAAACCTTTCTTCTCAAACCTCATAAATTGCTTGAACTTCTTTGCCATCAAGGCAATTTCTTCATCCGAGTCTTCTTCATCCTTTTCTACCTTGATGCTCTTCAAAGCAAGACTCTTTTGCTTCTTAGGAGGTGTAGATGTAGGACCCTTCCTAGATTCATAGGCCAAAAGTCTTCCAATAACTTCACTTGGCTTCATCTTTGAGTAATCACTATTCTCTTCCAATGCCGTCACCTTAGATTCAAACCTTTCGGGAAGCGACCTCATGATCTTTTGCTTGATTCTTCTATCCGAGTAGGGATCACCAAGTTGGTGACTTTGGTTTACTATATCCATAAGCTTCACTTGAAAGTCATTAAAGCACTCATCTTCCTCCATCCTTATGGTCTCAAATTGTGTTTGGAGGACTTGAAGCTTGGAGTCCTTTACCACCTCGGTTCCTTCATGAGCCGTCTCTAATATATCCCAAGCTTCCTTTGCTATCCTTGTAGTTTGGATGAGTTTGTATTGGTTGTCATCCATGGCACATAGAATTGCGTGCATGGCTTTGTTGTTCCATTTCGAAGCCTCAAACTCTTGGGGGGTCCATTGTGCCTTTGGCTTGGGGACTTCCTCTCCACCTCCCGTAGGAGTCATCATAGGTGGTGTGTACCCATCTTCAATCGCCATCCATGCCCGATCATGAATTTGGCACACATATGCTTCCATTTTGCCCTTCCATGATGCGTAATTGACTCCGGTGAGCAAGGGAGGTCTTGTGCTAGAGGCACCCTCGCCTCCAATACCATTTCCACTCATAGTGTTTGGGTGAGAATGATATGAATGCACACAAACAAGCAAAACACACAAAAAGCAAAAAAAAATGCAAACAAATGCAAAGGACTCAAACAAGAGCAAGAGATCTCCTAATTATGTTAAGGAACCCGCTCTGATACCAATTGAAAATATATGTTAACGAGTCCTAATATAATCTAGAGGGGGGGGGGGGGGGGGGGGTGAATAGATTTTAATCCCTTTTTACCAAATTTTCAAGATTAATCAAGATAAAAAAAAAAAAAACAACCCCAACTAGTCACCAAATAAAATCAAGTGTAGGAAATGCGGAAAGTAAATAACATATGATTTTTACGTGGAAACCCACACGGGGAAAAACCACGGGCTGTTTTGTGCGCCACACTAGAACCTCAATCCACTACTTGCAAATACGATTACAATCTAGGTTGACCGCATCACACCTAGGATTACTAATCCGTCTTTGCTACCCACGGGCCTTTAGAAGTGAATCTAGTTCATGCTTGCAAACTACCCAAAAGGCAAATACAAGACTTGACTCTAATTGAAGAGATAAAACAACCTAGTGTGAATATTAACAATATTCAAGATGCTAAAATGCAAGGTTAGACATTTAAGCTTATCTAGGCATGGATGAACATGTTAGACATTCCTAGATATCATTTTACTAAATGACATGCATATAACATAACAAAATAGACAAACAAAGTTCTATATGCAATATCTACCACAATACAATTCTCAAAACACAATAAACACAATCTTGAAACTAAGTCAAGTCATAAAAGAGCAATCTTGAAACTAGTCAAGTAATAAAAGAGCAATCTTGTAAAGAAAGAACATGTGAAGGATGCAAGGATGTTCTAACTACAAGTCATGTGAGCAAATATAAAAACCCATGAGAAATCATACCTAGAACATGTTAGATGATGTGTGTAGATGATGGGTTTTGAATTTGTATGAGTAAAAATGGGATCTTGGAACTCTTTCTCTTGAAAAATATATATCTCTCAAAAGTGAATTTTTTCTCTCAAAATATGTGTGTGTGTCCAAGTGAAGAAGAAAGTAAAAAATATATATATATATATATATAGTATCAGGTCTAGGACAAGCAAAAGGCAAAAAAAAAACATTAAATATATATGTATATTATTAACACACAAACAGGTTTATATATATAATATATATATATATATGTATTAACGCACAAGTCAAATATGAAAAGCAATCAGAATTAAAAATATTATATATATATATAATTCACGCACAAACAACAAAATAATAAAATAAAAGGAAAACAACAAAGTCAAACAAAGCAAAATGAAACTCAATGAAATTGTGGAGGGACCGCGTTGAAGGGGCCGTGCGCCACACGGGGGCAGAGGAGGCTTGCTCCGGTGGGCTGCACACCCTTCACACGCCACCCTATATTTTTTTTTCTTTTTTTTTTTTGTTCTTTAATTTTTATCATGCCATACTAAGTCGGTTTTCAATCCGAGTGACTTTCGGTCCAGTTGACCTCGAAACTTAGAATTCGATTCCGTCTTCGGAATATGGATTCGGACTTAATCACAAATATGGAAAATTACATAACTTTCCACTCTAAGCTCGGAATTGAATTCCGGTTTCCGATAAAAACACGGAATGTCCTAAATGTCTCGAAAATCATCCGAAACACATAGATAAGTCTCCGAATCACTCGGAACTCATCTAGGGACAAATCCACACATAGTAGGACTCATAAAAATACAAAAAATCTCATAAATATATTTCTATAAAATACAAAGAGATTTTACCAATCATACCAAAACTAACACAAATACTAAAATGCATGAATTGTGTGTGTGTGCACTCTAAATCTCTTCAAATGAGAGTCAAGGTCAAGAAGTTACCTTCCTTGAAGCTCTTGAGATCCACAATGAGGTCCTTAAGCATTTGAGTAGAATTTCTTCAATTCTAAACTACCCTTACAAGATTAAACCCCATTGTGATTTTGTCACCGAAATTAGTCAATTAGAAAGTGAGGCACTTACATTATTTTCTTCACCTGTAATTTCATAACCTTGGGGCTGCTGGATATAAACTTCCTCATCCAAAACACCTTTCAAAAAAGCAGATTTGACATCAAACTGATAAACACACCATTTGTTATGTGCAGCTAAAGCTAAAATAGTTCGAATAGTATTAAATCTTGCAACATGAGCAAAAGTTTCTTCAAAATCAATACCTTCATGCTGCATATACCCCTTCGTCACTAACCTGGCCTTGTATTTCTGAATTGAACCGTCAGATCTATATTTAGTCTTATAGACCCACTTTAGCCCAACAACTTCTTTGTTGTCTGGTAAATCAATGAGCTCCCATGTTTTGTGTTTTTCCAAGGCCTTGATTTCTTCATCCATAGCATCACACCATTCCTTGTACTTCACAGCATCTTGAAAAATGTTTGGCTTTGTGACTTGAGTAAACTGACTTCTTTCAGTTTATTCATAAATTTCTGTAAAGGACTTCAACCTTTTTCTTGGTGGTAAGGAAGGAGGCGTAACGCCTGTAGAGGTAAATGAATCAAGTCTTGGTGTGGAAAAACTTGAATCACCACCATTTTGAACTCCCTGCTCCATTATGCTTTCATCTTCAAAAATTACACTTGGAGAATATTGCAGCACATCCCAATTCTAAGCATTTTTCTCATCAAAAACAACATCATGACTAACAATTAGTTGCTTGGTTAGTGGATTAAAAAATCGATAACCCTCCACGATCTATTCGCAAAATCTCCAAGGAATTTCCACTTTAAGTTTCAACATGATTTTTGAATATTTTGAAAGTTGAAAAAAACCTCTAATTTTGCCTTGACAAAATAGACCCATGTCATCCTGCTAAAATCATCAACAAAAACAACAAAATATTTGTTATTGTTAAGAGAACAAGTTTGCATAGGCCCGCAAACATCTGCATGCACCAATTCGATAGGTCTAGTAGCTCTCCTTGCTCCTCCTTTTGGAAAGGAATTTCAGTGTTGCTTTCCAATTACACAGCTCTCAGATACTTCACCAACACGTTTAATTGAAGGGATTCCATCCACCAAACTTTGATCAGACAATAACTGCAAGCTCCCAAAATTCAAATGCCCAAATCTAAAATGCCACAACCAATTTTCATCACAATAAGATGCCTTCAATGCATGCATTTCACCATTAAGAGTAAGAGGAAAAATCTTATTTTTGGCCATAGGAATTTACATCAATAAATTTTTCTTACTCTTATCATGGTACACAAAACATGCCAAATCTTCAAAAACAATAGAAAAACCTTCCAATAAAAATTGCCCCACACTCAACAAATTTGTATCCAGTTCAGAAACATACAAAACATTTTTTATGTTGCCAATTTCACATGATTTTACCTTCATAGTACCTTTACCATGTGACTCCAAACATGTTCCATCACCCATCTTCACTATTGTATTCACCGACTTGCCCAAATTAACAAAAGTCTCCAACTTTACTGTCATATGATTGCTGCAGCCGCTATCCATATACCAAACATCGTTATCACACTCCCTAGCAGAATAACAAGCAAAAAATAAAATTTCAGATTCTTCCTTTCTGTTTTCTTTTTCCTCGGCAAATTTTTCATGTTTCTCCTTCAATCTGCAATATCTTTCAATATGGCCAAATCTCTTGCAATAATAACATTAGGGTTTTTGGTAAGAATTTTCACCTTTATAACCAGACTCATTGTTGTGATGAAAATTGTTACCTGAGCATGATTCATTGTGGTGATAGAAATTGTTACCTGAGCATGAGTGTGACTCATTATTGTGATGAAAATTGTTACTTGGGCGACCACCAATTTTTCACCTCTCCTACCTTGAAACGAATGGCCTCCACGTCCTTTTTTGTTGGCTTCACCAGACGGGCCACTAGGTTTTTCTTTTGAGAGCTGTAATTTAGTATGAAAAACATTTTCTACAGAATCCTCTTCATACATTTTCATTCTATCTTCATGAGATTGAAGTGATCCGAGCAATTCTTCAACTGTTAGTATGCTCAAATCTTTTGATTCTTCAATTGCTGCCTCATGATCAAACTTCCTGGGCAAACTTCTTAAAATCTTTTCAACAACTTTTGCTTCAGTTAACTCTTCACCAAATTTTCGAATATTATTCACAGTTTCCATTAAATTGCAAAAATAATCTTGCATAGACTCATTTTCTTTCATGAGAGAAGTTTCAAATTTTCTGCGAAGAGTTTGAAGTTTTACCGTTTTCACCTTAGCATTGCCTTGGTATCCATTCTTCAACGCATCCCATGCTTCTTTGGATTTTGTTGCTACTGAAATTCAAGGAAAGATGGATTCAACAACTGTTTGTTGAATGAAAAACAAGGCTTTGGCATCTTTCTTCTTGACATCTTTGAGATCGTCTGCTATGACTCCTTCTGTAGCATAGCCTTCCTCCACATACTCCCATAAATCTTGAGAGATAAAGAGAGTCTTCATTTTTGTACTCCAAATTTCATACCCACTACCTTGAAACAAAGGAATAGTGAGGTGTGTGGGATTCAAACCACCATTGTTGGCCACTGGTTCTACCTGGCTCTGATACCAGATGATAATTTTTGGAAGGGCTAAACACACTAAAGAAGACTTCTCTCAACAACTGTTAGGTAGTGAGAGGTATAACAAAAAAATGGTGAAAACAAAGATAATATTTAGGTAAATTTACTTGACATTTCATTCAACATAAACAAGCCTTTATATAGGCAATTACAGGAAAATAATGACCAACAAATAAGGACCCATGACTACCACTAACTTTAACATGACTCATTAAGAGTTACTTGCCCACAAATTAATCACACCACTAGCTAGAAAATAGCACCATAACCCAACATCCCACTACACCAACAAACTAGTAAGTGGAGATAATTTATTTGACTCAATCTAAAGACTCATGTGATGCTAAACTCAAGCACCTACCACTTACATATAATCTCTGCATTAATTTTAACATTAACAGAGATCGAAAGAAAGGAGACAAGTAATCAACTATTTATTACATATAACAGAGAAAGATCAATAGATTGATAGAGGTTCACAAAGCAACCCTCCATTTATTACATTATAATTTAATCAGAAGTTGAACATGTCAAACAGTATTATTCAAACAATCTGCAAATTACTTCACTGCAACATTTCTCATAATATAAGTATTTCTTTAATTGTTGTCCCACCAGAACTTGGCCTGAAGAGATTTCACCACTTTCTGGTCCAACTGGAATGCTCTAGCTAGAACATCAGGATTGATGGGAGGATCAGATCCAAAAATGGCGTTAGCAATGGTAATGACACCAGGGTTCTGACTGCTCAGACCAGCAAAGGCAACTGCATTGGTTTTTCCAATATTGAATTGGAAGTGAATGAGCCCAATTGGGAACACAAACACATCTCCCTTGTTTAGGACTTTGGTGAAGAGTTTGTTGTCAGGGTTGGATGACACAAAACCAACGTAGAGAGTGCCTTCCTGGACAAATAGGATCTCGCTGGCTCGAGGGTGGGTGTGGGGCGGGTTCTGGCCATATGGCTCGTAGTCAATGCGGGCTAAGGATACACCGAGAGTGTTGAGTCCTGGAATTTGGGCTACATTTACAGGAGTCACAGTGGAGCCAACCGGATTTGATGTGTTTTGGGGGATGTTAAGCCCTGAATAGAAGAAGTCATTTGCTGTGGCATGCTTTGGGTCCTTGCAGAATTTCCCATTCACAAACACTGCATGGAAGAAGTAAATATTGGTTTTATAGGAGTTAAATATTAGTTCTTTTATAGTGTAGATGGGCAAACCTAAAAATAAAATAAAATTGAGAACCTTTGTTTTGTTACATAGCTAGTTACAAAACTAAACATTTATTGCATATCTCTGTAATGTTACTAAACAAATCAGGACCACTAGAGAATTATTAATATATAGAAAGAGTAGAACACATACCACCACTCTTGTAGTCATCAATGGCTACACAGAAGTCCTGAAGAGGACTAGGGTCAGAGGCAGAGGCAAATGAGGAAGCCAAAGACAAGACAACAAAAGCCACAAGAAACTGAACACCTTTCATTGTGATTAAGCTGTGTATTATGCAAGTATTGTTGCCTTGGTGAGGAGTGAGAAATATTGCAAGGCAAAGCAAGTCTATTTATAGATGGGAAATTCATTGAATCCGTCTTTTATAACCTACTTAATCCGTCTTTATTGATATTGATTGAATGTTTATCTGTTATTAATGTGCACAATGAGTCTTTAACGACTATGCACATTTGTCAATTAAGTAATTTTTTTTCTTCGTATGTTTACATCAACACATTTTTGAAACATGGAATTTGTCGTCTTGTTAGTATTTCAAGCCAATGGAAATGAAAAAATCAAACTGGTTTTCCTCTGCAAAAAAAGAAATTATCTATCCCACTTTCAAGTGATAGAATGAGAACAAATTAAATCTCATATCTAAAAGATAAAGATAAGAAGAGAGATATCTATTCTAATTTTCCAACACACAATCTAATAAACATTAGTATTTTTTTTTTTTTTTTTTTATAATGATCCAAAATAGAATTACTTACTTTTAATTAGTTAGAAACAATGTTTCTGACTTTGTCATGTTAATTAGAAAATATTTAGAAAGTGGGATTGAAATCTTGATTGAGTGTTTATCTGCTATTAATATGCACAATGAGTCTTTAACAACTATGGACATTTTTCAATTAAGTAAAAAAATTTCTTCATACGCTTACCTCAACACATTTTATTTTTGGACTAATTGCACAAACGTCCCCTAAGTTTAGGTATAATTGCTTATGTATGGAACTTTTACCCATAATTACACAAACGTCTCATACTGTTAGTTGACTTTTGTTAACTCTAACCGTTGACCACAATTTTAACCCACAATGACTAAATTGCCCCTAGTTACCTATTTTATTAATTAAATTAATAATTAAAAAACGAAACAAAAAAGACAAAGAAAAAAAAATCAATTATTTTTTTTTCTCTTTCATTTTCTCAACCACCAAACACAATCCAAAAAAAAAAAAAAAAAACTTAAGAAACAAAAACCAAAACTCAACCCCACAAATCAAAACCAAAACTCAAATTCTCAAACAACAACCACAAATCAAATCCACAAATAAAAACCTAAATCCATCAATACCACAACCAGTTAACCATATCCATTTTAAAAATAAATAAATAATTAGAACACCAACCTAGAAAGTTAAAAATCCACCATCGAATTCTAAATTTTAATTTTTTTTTTTTAAATGGATGTGGTTAACTGGTTATGGAATTGATAGATTTAGATTTTTATTTGTGGATTTGATTTTTGGCTGTTATTTGAGGATTTGAGTTTTTGTTTTGATTTTTGGGATTGAGTTTTGGTTTTTTTTTTTTTTTTGTTAAGTTTTTTTGGATTGTGTTTGGGGGTTGAGAAAATGAAAGAGAAAAAAAATGATTGATTTTTTTTTTTCTCTGTCTTTTCTATTTCGTTTTTTAATTATTAATTTAAATAATAAAATAGGTAACTAGGGGTACTTTAGTTATTTGGGTTAAAATTATTGTAAACGGTTAGAGTTAACGGAAGTCAACTAACGGCAGGGGACGTTTGTGTAATTATGGGTAAAAGTTCCATGTGAATACAATTATGCCTAAACTTAGGGGATGTTAGTGCAATTAGTCCTTTATTTTTTCTTCATATGTCAACTGGTTTTTCTCTGCAAATAAAAAGAATTATCGATCCCACTTTCAAGTGATAGAAAGAGGACAAATTAAATTTCATATCTAAAAGATAAGGATAAGAAGAGAGATTTATATTGTAATTTTTCAACCCACAGTCTAATAAAAATTAGTATTTTTTTTAACCATTATAATAAATTCAGTGTTTAGGGGGAGGGATACGACTCATAACCTGGTGGTGTAGGTATGAGAGACATACCGTTGAGTCAATTTCATCTCGTCAAAAGGAAAAACAAGTTGAAAAGATAGATGGAAGGTGAAAACATCATGTCTTAATAAAACTAATTAGTTTGGTCCACTATCTTTTTTAAACATTTGTATAAGAGAAATATACAAAAAAAAAAAATTAATGAGAGAACATATTAAGCATTGAAAAAGAATGATTCTTTTATTCCCTTTTCCCCCACATTATATAATGATTTTCAACATCAAACCATCTCTATCCATGTAAGAAATATAATTCATATACAAATATGAAGTAAACAACATGTGCTTTCTACAATTTTGACCACTAATCAATAAATAATTTCTTAAGATATTATATAATATATATATATATCAGTTTTTCTCTTCTCGGGACCAAACTGAACTTTTAAGATTAGGACGAAACTTATGAGTCATTGATTAAGTTTAAGAAGACTTTGACTAAACCAAAGTATGTGAATCCAATGGTTGATAGCTATAGAACTGATATAAATAAATTAAATCAGTTTGTCCTAAAGAGAGAAAAACTTATATATATATATATATACACACACACACTATGAGTTATTGATCAAGCCATTTCAATACTAGATTTTGACCTCCTTTCCTGTGTTTTTGTTCGAATCTTGGGTGAAATCGCGTATCTAATGGCTCAATGGAGACGTGTGCAGGCAATTTTAGTCAAGCGAGGGCATTAAAATTAAAAAGTAGAAGAATGGGGTAAAAAGTGTAAATCGGAAAAGCTCTGGGGCTTAGAAGGATATATCATGGTGATGGTGCCGTCTTGAGAGACCACAACCTCATTTCTAGAGATTTTCACGGTCAAGGTTCCGCTTTGGTGGACCGTGGCATTCTTCAGGCAAGGCAGCGACATCCAAGTCTAGAGATTTTCGCGATAAAGCTGCCGTTCTGGTCAACCGCGACAATCAATAAATTTAGATCGTGTCTTTGATGTCCAGAGATTTTCGCAGTTCTATTGCCACTATTAGGATGGGCACGTTATTGAAGATCAGAGAATTCCACGGTCGTGCTAACGTTTCAGTAAGCCACAGCGAGCCGTAGTGAAACCTTTTACAGAGATTTTCACGGTCCTCATGCCATTGACCCTAACCACGTCACACAACCGCGGCAACTGAACTTAAGTTAGAATCTTGCCCTATTTAGAAACCCATTTATATACCTCTTCTTTTTTTCAGAACCCTTACATCAAACACATGAGGAGATCTTAGCCAGCAGCCAAAATCCCTCTTTTACCACTCATTTCATCATCTTTTGCATACATCTCACACCCTACATCAGCTACACGAGGAGATCTTACCAGGCAACCAAAACCCCTCTTTTACCACTCATTTCATCATCTTTTGCATACATCTCTCACCCTACATCATCAATCACCCATTTTTGGAGAATATTCAAGGATAGAGAAGAAGGATCTCAAGTTTAGAAAAGCTCACATGGTCTTTAAGGGTTTTCTCTACATCTCTTCTTTCTTTGTTTACTTTTCATTGATGTGTAACTAAATCCTTATCTAGGGGATTGATGTAACCATATTGGACTACTCATTGTAATTAATTAGTCTATTTCTCTTAAATCAATTTAGTATTAGTCTCATTTATTGGATTAATTGTTTTATTCTACTTACTGGTGTTATTTTTGTGGCCTCAATTCATGTGGGCGGGTAGTATAGATTATTTATGAGATTGGGTTTTAGGTGTGAATGGAATTCCCACCTGAATCTCGATCACAAGCTTAGTAAATGGGAAGGTTGATGTATGCATGGCCTTGCTATGTTAAGTTGGCTTAGAGTTTTGTAAAAATAGGGGGTTCCAACTATTGCTTGTCACATGGCCTTGTGTGAGTAATGGAAAGAACTCTAGATCTTAATTTTAACACTTGAAAACAAGCTCTAAAATTGGATTGAAATGCTTAATGAGACTGATTTAGTACATTGAGTGGTCCGAGAAAGGTTGCATCGATTCCCTAGCACCTCTCCATATATTTTATTGTCTTGAGAGTTGTGTTTAGTTTTAGTTCTTAATTATAAATAGCCTTCAAATCATTTTCAAGAAATCTTTGTTTTCCAATTCAAGTATTATGCAATTTAATCTTCACGCACTAAAGTAGTTAGTTTAATTAAACTTACTTTCAACCGGTAGAATTCCCGATCCCAAAAAACAAACTTATATCTAATTGAAAATTTACTGCGTCAGTTATATTCTAAGGGTTTAAGTTAATATAATACTATTATTAATAAAAATATATATTATATATATAATTTTATGAGAGAACAACTCATACACACGTGTATATATATATATATATGATATTTTTCCGTGATCATTATAATTAATTTATTCTAATTAAAATAAGAATTTAAATAATAAGAGGATCTTTGTCTCTATTTAATAATGTTAAAATAAAAATGTGTTGATGTTTCAAAAGTGCAAAACCCAGCACAACTCAGATGAGCATAAGACCAAATCTAAGTTCGTATGTGTATGTAGCCATAGATTGGTCCACACTAAAATTTGACAATTATATAGGATATCCATTATTTCTAACCAATCACACCCACTCCGTTCTCTACTGGCCAGCGCCATAAAAAGTAAATTAGAACTTAGAAGACTTTGACTCTCTATTTTAGTCTTTTTTTTTTTTTATTTTTTTTTTATTTTTTTTATTTTTAACTCTAAAGAAATTAATTAATCTGATGTGAATCAATCGGTTACGTTTAGAAAATGTCAAAAATGGAGAATTTTGTTTATTTATTTATTCATGAAATTGAGATAAGAAAGATTTAAACTTAGAAATTCAACTTAGTTGAGAGGTGTGTGGTTAATTACCACAAGACTATGCATGCCTCCAACCACCTCGTTTGCCGGGACTTAAACCTAGAATATTTTAGCATAAAATGCCTTACTTTAATTTTGGTAAAAGACTTTGATGAATTCACATCGATTTTTATGAATTTTAATCTGAATTATTTTGTGGATGTTAAGTTTAATGAAATCTACCTATGAATAAAATTTGAGAATTTTTCAAGCACTATAATTATTTATCCCGATTTTATTAAAAATAAAGACATTGAAAAAAATGGGGGAAATATTAGAAAATTCAAAAAAAAAAGAAAAATTTTTAATACTTAAAAGATTCTCAAATTTATCCATAAGTATATTTCAATGAACTTATCATCCACATTCATATCAAAATTCATGAAAATTAATGTGATTTTATTAAGGTCTTTACCGAAATTCAAGTAAGGGATCTCTTACTTGAAACCAGGGCGGACCCACGTTAAGACCAGGTGGTGCATTAATTTTATTTAAAAGAAAAATTATTACACTTATATAATATATATATATATATATAATATTAACCCAAATTATATAAGAAAAACTTATAGTGTAGTGGCATAGCACTTCCCATTCTTATTGATGGTGAGGGTTCAAGTCCAAACAATTACATTCTTCTTGATTTTAATAATTTTATATATCTTTTTTATTTGGGAAAATTGCACAAACTTACCCTAACGTTTCCCATTATGGTATAATATTCAACTAACGCATTTAATTGCACAAACAAACCCTCCTGTTAGTCAACTCCGGTTAAAGATAACCATTGACCATTATTTTTTTTGAAAGCCCAAAATTGCCCCTGCAGTTTATTACAAAAAAATCTTAATTGACCTTTATTTTAAACATTATCTACTTTAAATTATTAGAATATAAAAAATAAATACTAAACATAATCCTTTTTAAATCAAAAAAATTCAAAAATAATATATTAAAAACAAAAAAGTTTTAAAAATTGGTAACACATTACCACTATTCATATTAGACTTGCATAATTTTAAATTATATTTTCTCAAAATAACATTTTTTTTTGTTTTGTTTTTAATATATTATTAAATTGTATTTTCTCAAAATAATGTTTTCTTAATTTTTTTTTGTTTTTAATATATTATTTTTGAATTTTTTTTATTTAAAAAGGATTATGCTTAGTGTTTATTTTTTATATTTTAATAATTTAAAGTAGATAATGTTTTAAACAAAGGGCTTAAGATTTTTTTTGTAATAAGTGCAGGGGCAATTTTGGGTTTTCAAAAAAAAATCATGGGCAATGGTTATCTTTAACCGAAGTTGACTAACATGAGGGGTTGTTTGTGCAATTAAAGGCAATAGTTGAATATTATGCCATAATGAGAAACGTTAGGGTAAGTTTGTGCAATTTTCCATTTTTATTTTATCATCTTTTCTAATTCCTTTATCTATTTTTCATTTTCATCTTAAATAAAAAATAATTCACTTTCTCTTTTCCGTGATTATCAATGTCTTAGCTATCCACAATTTATGGTTTCTTAATTTAGTTTGATTTTATATTAAATAATTTATTATTATTTTTGACTTTTATTATTTTTAATAGTTTTAGTTTGCCATACCAAACATATCACATCAATAAACTATAAAATCTCAAATTTTAATTTAATGTATTAAAATAGTCCTTCTATTATTATAATTCATTTTATTTTATCCTTAGTATTTTTCTTTATTTTATAACTTTATTTTATTTAGAATCAATAAATCAATATACCAATAATTAGAAGAATAACAAATTCAAAATCATGTATAGTAATATTTATTAATCAATTATTTTGTATAAATTTAAACTAATTCATTATAAATACAAAACAAAATTTCTTATTATAAAATTATATTGTAATTTACGTTGTTTTTCTTGTTATTATTTATTTATTAATATTACGTTTCTTATTTTTATTTCTTTTTAAATATAATATTATTTAGTTCATTTTGAGCAAGTGTTTTATTTGTTTTATTTTATACCTTAAACTTCGCTATACCATCGATTTTTCTTAAATAAATAAATAAATAAATAAAAACTCATTTTACTATGATCTCAAAATTTCAATATTTTTTAATATAGTTGTTATTTTATTAAGTGCCCCACCTGGTTAAAATTTCTGGGTCCGCCACTGATTGAAAGTTACTAATTCAAGTGAAGGATCCCTTAATTTAATTTCGGTAAAGGCTTTGATGAATTCACATCGTTTTTTATGAATTTTGATCTAAATTTTTTTGTGAATGATTAGTTTAATGAAACCTACCTATGAATAAAATTTGAGAATTTTTCAAGTATTAGAACTATTTTTTTTTTCAAATTTACCATTTTAAAATAAGTTTAATGAAATTTCTTTTGTACAGTCAAAATTGACCATTTTATTTTTAATAGTATGACCTTTTATCAATAATTTTTTTTCATAACAGTCCATCTTGAAATAAGTTTCTATTTTCGTCCCTGATTGAAGGGTGTGGCCTGTGTTGCCGGCGTTGCTAGCGTGACCTCTTTGATGCCCAAATTAAAATTCTATTTAAGTTGGAGAAAACGAATGCTAATTAAGTAATTAATAAGCTGAAATCTCCTCTTTCTCGTTGAGTGTCAGATCCTATTTAATTATAATGATTTTCTGGTGGGGGTTGACCAATTCTCTAGCAAGTCTACGTTATTTGTGTTCTTTATTCAATATCTACAAGTTATATATAAGGGAAAATTGCACAAACTTACCCTAACGTTTCCCATTATGGCATAATATTCAACCAATGCATTTAATTGCACAAACAACCCCTCCTGTTAGTCAAATATAGTTAAAAATAACCATTGACCATTATTTTTTTTTGGAAAGCTCCAAATTGCCCCCGCACTTTATTACAAAAAAATCTTAATTACCCTTTATTTAAAACATTATCTACTTTAAATTATTAGAATATAAAAAATAAATACTAAATATAATCCTTTTTAAATCAAAAAAATTCAAAAATAATATATTAAAAACAAAACAATTTAGGAAAACTTTATTTTGAGAAAATACAATTTAATAATATTTTAAAAACAAAATAAAAAAAATGTTATTTTGAGAAAATATAATTTAAAATTATGCAAATCCAATATGAATAATGGTAATGTGTTATATATTTTTGAAATTTAAAACATATATTTTTTTTTAATTTAAAAAGGATTATATTTAGTATTTATTTTTTTATTTTTGAATCAAAATATAATGCGTAATTTATATTGAATCAAATTATTTTGTCTTATAGAGATGAACATTGAACAAATTTTCGGTGCTACTGTATTTTATTATTACAAATGATTATATTTTTATTTCAAAATTTTGATGATTTTATTTATATTTGTGTTTAGAATACTAAACATAATCCTTTTTAAATTAAAAAAATTCAAAAATAATATAATTAAAAAAAAATATGTTTTAAATTTCAAAAATATATAGCATATTACCACTATTCATATTGGACTTGCATAATTTTAAATTATATTTTCTCAAAATAACATATTTTTTTTTGTTTTGTTTTAAAAATATTATTAAATTGTATTTTCTCAAAATAAAGTTTTCCTAAATTGTTTTGTTTTTAATATATTATTTTTGAATTTTTTTGATTTAAAAAGGATTATGTTTAGTATTTATTTTTTATATTCTAATCATTTAAAGTAGATAATGTTTTAAATAAAGGGCAATTAAGATTTTTTTTGTAATAAAGTGCATGGGCAATTTGGGGCTTTCAAAAAAAAAATAATGGTCAATGGTTATTTTTAACCATATTTGACTAACAGGAGGGGTTGTTTGTGCAATTAAATGCATTAGTTGAATATTATGCCATAATGGGAAACGTTAGGGTAAGTTTGTGCAATTTTCCCTATATATAAAGGTGAAATCTTGAAAGGATAATTTATTTATAAATATTGTGTTCTTTTTATTTCCACCAATGTGATAAGAACCCATTTTACTGCTTTGCCACGTGTCATATTTGTAAAGAAAAGTTTGTTAAAAGTAACTTTCTGAAGAGGAAGCTGGGAACAGATTCTATATTAGAGCTGGTTTCAATAATTGTAAAGGCGTTGAAAAATATAATAAACATTTTGTGATTTTTCTTGAAGTTGTCTTTGAGGTTGAAAGATAGGGGTTCTGGGTTCGTATCATTGGTATCAGAGCACCATTTATCCTTTAAGCTATTCCTTTAGTTTATGACTAGAAACAAAGTCCGAGCTCGATCAGTTACAATTGAAGCTTGGGTTTCTTCTCTAGAATCTTCTTGTTTTGATATTTCGACTGTAATTGCTGCTTTACATCGCATTGAAGCTCGTTTATCGTGAATGGAGGAAAAATCAGAGTCAGTTGAAAAACGTTTAGAAACCCTAGAAATTGGCCGTAATCGATCTAGTCAAGATTCTCGGATTATTGACCAACATGATAACATTGATGAAGTTTTTCACCGATTAGAAGATAATCAACGAGAATTGCGTGTTCCAATGGTTTGAGTGGATTTCCCCAAATTCGTGGAAGGAGATGATCCTCTAGATTGGGTGTATTGAGTTGAGCAATACTTTGATTACTTCTCAATTGTAAGGGATAAACGAGTGAAAATGGTGTCATTCCATCTACACCAAGAATTTTTCCAGTGGTATCAATGGGAAGATTGTGCTAAAACTTTGCCTGTTTGGGAAGACTTCACAAACGCTTTTTGCAGGGAATTTAGGTCTCAAGGGTTCGAAGATTATGTAGAATCTTTGTTCAAACTACGTCAGACTGGTTCCTTACGAGATTACATCTCTGAATTCTGAAGTTTAGCAACTCGGATTAAAATTTTGAGTCTAACATTTCATTTGAGTTGTTTTATAGGGGGTTTAAAAGAGAAGCTTAAGCATGATGTCAAGCTATTGAGGCCTGCCACAGTTCATGATGCAATGAACTTTGCTATTGAGGTAGATCTCAAATTCCAAAAGTTAAGATCATTTGGATTTAATAGATTGAAAATGTCTGCTTTGACAACTAAAAATGAAATGTCACCAATTAAACTGAACACAGAGACAAAAGAGAAGGTTCCCATTAGGAAACTCACACCTGAAGAGATTCAATACAAAAGAGAAAACAATTTATGCTTTTATTGTGATGATAGATATGTTAGAGGAAATAAATGTCCTAAGAAGCAAATCTTGTTACTGGATATTGGCTTTAATAGCTCTGATGAGGATGAGATAGTTTAAGAATTACAAAATAGAGAACAAACTGAGATCACTACTTGCTACATTACTGCTTGTGCTTTGTTTGAAGCTCCATCTGCTGTTATCAAAACTATGAAATTGAGGGCAGTAATTAAGAATGTTCCTGTGATTGTACTTTTTGATTCTAGTAGTTCCCATAATTTTGTTGATCATGCTTTGGTCAAGAAATTAGGACTACCAATGGATGTATCAGTGGTTTATGATGTTATGATTGGGGATAAGGGACAAATTAAGAGCAAGGGTGGTTGCTTTGCTGTAACCATTAAGTTTGATCAGTATGAATACACTTCTAATATGTTATCATTGCCATTGGGGGGTTGTGATGTTGTGCTAGGGGTGCAATGGTTAAGGACTTTGGGTCCTGTTTTGTGGGATTTTGAAAAACTATCTATGGAATTCTAGCTTAATGGAGCTAAAGTCTATCTATCCAGTGCCAAACCATAACCTCTGTAGCAGATAATTAGTTAACAAATGGGAAGATGTTACAAGTCTAAATCAGAGTTCAGTTATGTTGCTTTGTTGTATGCTTTTGACAGTGTGGTAGCCAATAAGGAAGTTGCAGACTTGATAGATTTACAACAACAAGAATTGAGCAAGTTGCAGGATTCTTTCGCTTTAGTTTTTGTAGTTCCTACAACTCTACCTCCTGAAAGAGTATTTGACCATAGGATACCTTTGATTGAGGGTAGCAAACTTTCAAGTATTAGACTTTATGCTTATGGTCCTCTTCAAAAAACTGAAATAGAGAAATGTGTACAAGATTTGTTGGATTATGGTTTAATAAGAAACAGCCATAGCCCTTTCTCTTCACCAGTTTTGTTAGTAAAGAAAAAGGATTGTACTTGGAGAATGTGCATGGATTATAGACAATTAAATGAGCTGACTATAAAGGATAAGTATCTTATACCTCTCATAGATGACTTGTTAGATGAATTACAAGGTGCACAATTCTTTTCCAAGTTGGATCTCAAAAGTGGCTACCACCAGATAAGAATGCACCCTGTAGTTATTGAAAAAAAAACATTTAGAACACATGAAGGGCATTATGAGTTTTTGGTCATGCCATTTGGCTTGACTAACGCTCTTGCTATTTTTCAAGGGCTGATGAATGCCATTTTCAAAAAGTACTTGAGGCAGTTTGTGTTGGTGTTTTTTGACGATATTTTGGTTTACAGTGTTTCTTGGGCTACTCACATGGGACACTTGAAGCTAGTTTTTGAAATTCTTCTCCAACATCAATTGTTTGTTTAGATGGATGATGTTTTTCTTTGTAAAATAGTTTACTATCCGTAAACTTGTTTGTCTTAGGGGGGAGTAATTGATAAGAACCCATTTTACTGCTTTGCCACGTGTCATATTTGTAAAGAAAAGTTTGTTAAAAGTAACTTTCTGAAGAGGAAGCTACGAACAGATTCTATATTAGAGCTGGTTTCAGTAATTGTAAAGGCATTGAAAAATATAATAAACTTTTTGTGATTTCTCTTGAAGTTGTCTTTGAGGTTGAAAGATAGAGGTTCTGGGTTCTTATCACAATGCCAGTTAGAGCATCTATTCTCAAACGTAACCTAATATGTCTGATGATAGGAATCAGATCGATTAATAAGATTATCAAGGTGTTTGGAACCATTAGCTAGCAACTTCAAATGGCAATGAAGTTGGAGATATATGTGCACGGGTGAATTGATTGGGTGCACTAAGATATATTCATCCAATAAAAATTTAAGTTTTTTCTCTTTTTTTCTTTTTCTTTTTTCCCATTAATGAATCCACCGGATTATAAGTAAATTGATGAAATATTGATGAAGAAGACAAGGGATTAATATGTAAATTTACTCATAAGTGTATTAACGTTATAATTTTCGAGAACCCTCCCCCGAATCGACCCTCTCTGTGTTAAATAAGGCATCAAGGCTATTAGAACAATTTGGGGAGGCTAGGTCAGGGTGAGTTTGGCTAGTTGGGAGTTCTTGAGAAGCAAAAGGGACTTTGGATGGAGACACCATAGTTGAAGTAGGAAGAAGAAAGAAATGAAGAGCCGAAAGGTCGCTCGTAAAAAGAAGAAGGGGAAAATATATTTCTTGTTTTTACTTTTGGAAGTCAAGAAGTGGTATGGAGGAGGCAAGAATATCGTTCTATTTATAGAGAGAGGTAGGCGGTTACTAGAACGCACAAGGAATCCAGAATTAATGACTAGAGACGTGCTAGAAACGGTTTCACATTAATCGCGCCAAAAAAGGCTCGTTTGAAATCTACGGGGCAATCATCATCTGACACATAGACTGTGCAATAAATACTAGCGTATCCAAGGAAGATTTCCTCCTTGGCAATGGAAGCCAGCCAGACAAGGGGTATACAGACGGGCAAGGTAGAAAAATCTTCAAGCAAAATCAAAATCCTGACTCCAACCCCGACAAGGTATCGGTGTTCAAGTTAAGGGGACTTCTGTTAATCGCTAAAATTGGCAAAAGACCAAAGAAGAATTTTCCACCATGATGCAAGAGAGAAATAAATTTTTGGGTACCATCTGACTTCTTCAAGAGAGAGATCTAGATCAATCCGGATACACACCCCCTCCAGAAGAATCAAGACTAGCAGTTTCCTAACTTCATATACACCTGACAGTGCCCCGATGCGGAGCTCCACCCAAGTATCCCGATACAGAGCTCCACCCAGTGTTCTGATACAGAGTTCTTCGTGCAATATCCCGCTGCTGTATCATCCAGGTATCTCGCCACTACATCAGCTAGGTATCCCGATGCTGCCTCAGTTGGTATCCCGATTCTCAGACTACCAAGTAACCTGTAGAAATCACAAAACTAATATGGGGCGGGGTACTCAGAAACTCAGACACCTTCTAGAATCAGCTCATCAGGCAGTTAAGATACCGGACAAAGAATTTACAAAAGTAAGACTCGTACGCCTAGAAGACCGGGTTAAAGCTCCAAGGAAGATACTGAAACGCTGTCGTTTAGTCAAGCAAAGGAGGTAGACTTCTTCCTGTCAGTCAGGAGTCCCATTCAAATAAAGAGTCAACTCTATCAGAATCATACTAGAAAATAATCACTTGATTATAGGGATCAAATCCTGCGACAATCTCGTTGATCACCAAGGAAAGTCCCATAATTGGCAAAACCCTAGACCGAAATTATTGGAGTACATGGCACGTAACGGGATCTATATACAACGTTATAATCTACAAGAAGGAGATTCGAATTCGACTCCTAAAAAACCCTAAAACCCTTTAGCCTATTCTACTTATCGACATGCACGAGAACGCCATCGCCATCTTCTCCACTAACTGAAATTCCTGACCATTACCATAGGCATAAGAAATATTCAATGTATCAGCTATAAACGATATTATCAATTAAAAATCTGATTCATTCCACTTATTTCTTGTTTTGAATTCTTGTTTGCATTGATAAGAACATTATAGGTATCGAACCACTTAATACCTCTTCGACCAGGATCCGCCCCGATCTCGGTCCTTAAAGTCGTTATTTGGAAATTCACCTAGTGACGATTTTACGGTAACACTTTATATTGTTAAGTTGTCCTAGTTGTACGGTTTATCTAGCTTCAAAGAAGATGGACAATGTTTCAAGAAAAGTGAAGCCTTCGTGTGAGGAAAGTGTTATTGGCTAAAAAAGAAATAAGACCTCTTTCCTCTTACAAGGCTTAAGCGTGCACACACACACATTGCATACATTTGTGTCCCTGCAATGTAGTGCTAAATTTGTATAACACATTTTCACACATGTTTTAGTATGCTCATGCATTAGTCTCAAATTGACAAACATTGTAGGAATGCATGTGCTAGGACTATCTCTAGGAAATTTCATACTTGTGTGATCTTGTGTTTATTTGTTTGTGTATTAGTAATTTGGACTTGAATATGTTCTCAAATGGTTCCTTGTTGAGTTCCTGTCATTTCAGATACTCACTCATTAGATTTCGAGTTCAAACTAGGAAGTTACGAAACTTTACGTTCTCTTACAATGCTTTGTCTTTGTCGTCGTGTATCGAGTCGAGTTCTGATCGAACCAAAATTGGTATGATTTTGGCCCTCATTTCCTTCTCCTTTTTCTTGATTCTTGGGCATTATTTTGTGATTTAATGGTGTTAATTAAGTATTTTCAGGAATTTATAGAATTCAGGGGCATTGGAGTAATGTTGATCATTTAGGGGGCAAAATAGTAAAATATGAGGAGAAGATTGAATATTCTGTAAATTTGGAAGAAAGCAAGGGAGCTGTTTGTAAATTACCATCAGAGCAGGCAAAAAGCGGCACGTGGCGAGTTGAAACGGTGCGTTTCATTTAAGAGTAATCAGGCTGGGTCCAAGTACACCCCGGCCCATTACCGCGCGCACCCACTGACTCTAAACGGTGCATTTTGCAAAGAGAAGCCTAACACATATGGCCCAAATTGAAGCCCATATGAGATAGCCCACTTCACCGTTTAAATGAAACGGTGCGTTTAAGGGAATGGGCCCTTAAACGCACCCCAGCCTCGTTCTAAATTCACCCCATTTAAGTCAAAGTAACAACAGCCCAATTGCACCCCATCCCCTTGCTGTTTGCACCCCAACTATTCATCTTCTTCTCCAAGCCACACGAGCAACCATGGCTTATCCTTCCCCAAACCCTAGCCGGCCGGAATTGGTCCCAAACCAACCTACCGGTGGTCGATTTCCGGCAGGAATTAACGGCCAATCGACCGGCTTTCCGGTCGGTCCATTGTCGGCCTACCAAAATGGCCGGTTCCTCCAAGCTCAAATCACGCCCATTTCTCCCCATTTTGCCCCTGGGTCGCCATTTGGCATTTCGAGGTCGCCATGGCGACAGGGACTTGATTCCCACACCTGATGAGGTCGCCACTTGCATCCCCAATGTCACCATTTATGCCAAACCGCGACCTCCCTTGTGTTTAACGCTTATTGGCTGAATTTGGCTGGTAAATTACAGAAAGGCCCCCAATAGGGGCCAAAATGGTAATTTGACAAGTACAGGGGTGTTTTGGTAATTTTACCATCCGTGACCTAATTCAAAAATACTATAAATTCATCCCTCTTTTCAATTTGAATTACCAAGCCTTACCAAACCTATTCAAGCCTATTCTCTCCTACCAATCTCCCTTTCCTCCATTAATCATCTCCCAAACTCCTCCATTTATATACTTGGACTTATCTTTTCCATCCAAAAGCTCACACCAAATCTTGATTACTTCCCTAGACCATTCCTTCCCTACCATTTTCTCCATCACAAATCCTTTGTCACTCACCATAAGCCATCCACCTATCTAGACACATCCTCCTCTTCCATTCTTTGCATCTAGGAGCATCAAAGGAGAACAAGGATCAAGCACTAAAGAAGGTGGCCCAAGGGTGATTTCCTTACCATTTACTTGTTTCTATTTGATTGCTACTATATGTAATTAAACCCCTAATCTAGGGGATTGATTTGATAAACATTTGGTTGTGGGTTTTTGCTTAAGCTTTGTAATGAATCTCTATATGTTTTCTATTTATTAATTCATTAGATTCTATTCATTATGTGATTGACTTGTATACCCACTTGTTAATTACAATCTTGTTTAGAATAACATGTTATATAATCACTCTTAGATTGACACACTTGAGTGATTAAGAACCCAATAAATAGGATAGATTAGTGGAGGGTATATCAACCACATTAATCTAAACCTAAAGTGGTTAACATGTAGAGATTGATCCTTAATGTGGCTTAAAAAGCAATACCCATACCTACTTGCTAATCAACCAATTCCCTAGCATCAACATTAATTTTTTACATCCATTTTTCTTATCAAGATTGTGAGTCTTCTATTTTTCATATCACCACATTTTTAGTTAGCTTAATTTTGTATGTATGTTTGATGGTTTGACAAACCATACACTCATTCATCATTTATGATTTATTTTATTGTTTATAGATTAGCTAATTAAATCAACATATTTGTCTAATTCCCTGTGGAACGAATTCTAAGCTTACCACAATACTCATTTTCAAATCTTAAAATATATTGCGTAAAAGATTCATTTTATAACATTCTTTTGGTAATTCGCAATTTGGTAACGACACAAAAAGCGAGTCATCAAGTTCATATCTATTTGTCAAAGTTTCATAGACGTCCTTGTGTGTTTGTGAGTTACAATTTGTAATCTGGAAACAGTTTCAAGTTTCGAGTTCATAGGCCAAAGGAAGGTCGAAGAACGCAAGGGATGCACGAGGAGAGGAGTGAATGGAGAGAAGGCCAACAAGGGAGGCCTTCCCATGGAGGCGCGTGGCCACCATAGAAGGGCAAAGAAGCCACCCTCCTTGTGGATCCCACTCTCTTTCACTTTCCCTTCCTTTCTACTTTAAATATTCCATCTCTCTCACTTTCACATTTCAACCATTTTCAAAGAGAAAAAGTACGTAATTTTTTCTAAGATTTTCTCAACTTCCAAACACCATATCTCTCTTACCTTTCAACCAATTTGAGTGATTCAAGTTGGAGAATCTTCGTATTGGAGTCATATACAAACCCCAAGCATCCTTGAGGTCATTTGATCAAGCTTTCATTTGGTTCAACACTATTTTCGGTTTGCACCTCTTGTTCTAAGTTAATTGTCAAATCCTTTGTATTCTTGAGCTTAAATGTTCTTCAATTACCTTGGACTTTCTTCCTATATATGTATATGTTCTTGATCATATGTTATTGGGTTTGTAGGCTTCAATTAAAAGTTAATTTGATCTTAATTAGAATCTTGAATGTGAGTTAGGTTTTTCTAAACCTATGTTTTCACGTGCTTAAGAGTTATATTGTGATTAGCTTTGTATCTAGGAATAGTTGTACATTGATTATTGATACTCTAATGATAAATGATTCCTATTTGTGCTATGTTTCTTTGATTGAACATATTTGGAAATAACACAAGTTGTTGTATGTTTAGAGCATTGATTAGATTCACTTGATTGAGTTATGAATATATGCTCTAAGTGATTTCTAAAGAAGTTTGTAAAGCTAATCTCATTTCTCTAGTATTTTAGTTTTTGTACTAAAGGCTTGAATATGTGCTTCATGAACATGTGTTTATCTCAAGCTTTAGTTGTATGAATCAAATCTAGGATTAAAGTATGTTTGGTGTTTTGGCATATCTAGATTTCGGTTTTCATGTGTTTATGACCTAAACTATTTTTGTTGTGATCTTTGTTGACTAAGTATAGTTCTACATGAAGTATACATAATCCATACATTTCATATGTTCATGTATCATCTTGTGTGATTGCATATTTTGGATCGTAAACTAGAAAATCATACATTGTGTGCTCATTGTCTAATTCTAATTTCCATGGCTAATATTGATCATATGTCCTATGTTGGTTGTGCTTGCATTATTTGCATCACTTAGAACACTTACCTTGTAAAAGGTGGAAGTCTCATATTGGGGTGGATTCCTCAATAGTGAGCAAGGGGCTTGGATTAGTCAAGCAAATGAAGTCTTGGCAAGAAGCGTATGGCTTCAAGTAAGACAGATCAATTGGGAAGTCCTGGCAAAGAGCATGTGGCTCCAATAAATCCAAGCAAGGGAAGTCTTGGCAACAGGCGTGCGACTTCAAGTAAGGCAGAGCATGTATACTTTCTAGAGGCATGTGATTTATCTCGGTTAGGAACTAGGCAAGTTTCTCTCTAGTGGGAATAGGTATGAAGGATATCCAATAGACAGTGATACATGTGAGTTGGTCATTTTTGAAGGTGTACTCTTATTTAACTAGTGAAAAACATTTTACCGGTGGTTGTGGATTCAACTCGTGGATGTTTCCTCTTCGGAGGTTTACCACGTTAAAAATATTGTGTGTCAAGTTTTTCTTTCCTTATCTCTTTATTATTTGTTTAATTGAATCAAATTGATCTTGTATGAATTGATATTGATTACATCCTTGCAAGACAAGATCTTTGATTGACTTTGTTTCATAATATGTACATGAACATTTGAGACATTTATAATAAATACAAGTACTTGTTGCTTTATGTATTTTTGTATTTTCTCCTCATACAAATCATAGGCTTTGTTTGATCCTTCAAATTGAATATGCTTATCAATAATTTATGTATAATTGTTTCTGTTTATTGAGGTGTGATACAAGCTATCTAGAGGGACAAACTTTTATTTGTTCCAAGGCATTGGAAGAGGCTTGGTTAGGATTTTGAGTTATGTTGGAACTGTTCTATATCAAAACGACATTTCCTTTGTGTTGATTAGTTGTCTAGAATTCTTGGTTTATCAAGCTTCAAGGAAATTGGACAACACATCAAGCAAAGTGAAGCCTTCAAGAGGAGAAAGCATCAAAGGTATATTTATACCTCTTTTCTGTTGCAAGGCGTTTAGGCACACACAAACACATTGCATTCTTATGTGTCCCTTCATCATTGTGCTCAATTGGTATAACACATTCATACACTTGTTGAAGTATGCACATGCATTAGTCTTAATTTGACAAACATTGTAAAATTGCATGTTCTAGGACTATCTCTAGGAAATGGCAAAGTGTTTATTTGTTTGTGTTTTATTGTTTTAGACTTGAATATGTTCTCATATGATTCCTTATTGATTTTCGTTCGTTTTGGTTACTCATTCATTAGTTTTCGAGTCCAAACTAGGAAGCTACGTTACTTTACGTTCTTATACAATGTGTTGTCTTCGTCGTCATGTATCGAGTCGAATTAATAACCTTTTGTCAAAGTTTCATAGTCGTCCTTGCGCTTGAGGGAGTCATGGTTTTTAATCCGAAGACGGATTTAAATTCGGAGTTCGGAGGCCGGAATACGGCTGAAGAACACGAGAGGAGTGCAAGGGAGGCGAAGAATGGCCAAAGGCCATTTGAGTGTCTTCCCGTGAGGGCGTGTGGGCCCCACGGGACAGCCCCTATGAGGCCCACGGGCCTCCATGGGGTGGCTAAGGTGGCAGGCCTTGGTAGCCCACCGAAATCCCTACTTCCATCTCTTTTAAATATCTTCTTTCCCTTCCATTTCATTCTAAAAAGAAATTTTGAAAAAAGAGAAGTGCATAATTTTCTCTCCAACTTTCCAAACTTCCAAACACCATAACTCTCTCATTTCTTATTCGATTTGAGTAATTCAAGTTGGAGAATCTTTGTGATCAATTCTTCTACCTTCTCCAAGTAAGTTTGTAGCCATTTGATCAAGTTTTGTGATGGTTCTATACTCAAAACCGAAACTGCACGGGATTCCATAGGTATTGATATAAGCTTTGTGTTTTAATCTTTTAAGTCTTCAATTACCTTGGGTTTTCTTCTTCTATGTGTATATGTTACTATGATGAATGCTATTGAGAAGGATAGCTTCATATCATAAGCTAATCTAGTCTAATTAGAGACTTGAATGTGAACTAGTTTTCTAGAAATCTAGGTTTTCACATGTTTGTGAGTTGTATTGTGATTAGCTTATTATCTAGGGCTATTTGTACTTTGATTGAATTTACTTCATGATTGATAGCCTTATCATGTGCTAGGATCCATTAGTTGAACAAATCTAGGATTAGCACATTTGATCTTGTATTTAGAGCTAATTAGGATTTAATTGATTATTGTGTATATAGATTTTCTCTAAATACTTGCTAGAATAATCATTGATCATTTCTTGTGATTCTAGCATTTTTGTTTTTTGTTCTAAAGTCTTGAATATATGCTTAATGAACATGCTTTGTTTTCAAGCTTTAGTAACATGAATAGAATCTAGGATTTGGCATGTTTTTGGTGTTTTGCATGCTCTAGATTTTTTGTTCATGTTTAAGATCTAGACTACTTTGTTGTATGAACTTTGTTGCCCATATCTAGATCTTCATAGAGTGTACCTAATCCATACATTTCACATGCTCATGCAACATATTGTGTGGTGTCATGTTTTGGATCATAAACTAGAAAAACATACACTGTGTGCTCATTGATTATTTCTAGTTTCCATAGGATGTATTAATCATATATTCTATGTTGCATGTGTTTGCATCACTTAGATCATTTGTCTTATGAAAGGTGGAAGTCTTGGCTAGGAGTGTGAGACTCTGGATAGTCAAGCAAGGAAGTGTTAGCTAGGAGTGTGATGCTCGGATGGTTAAGCCAGGAAGTTTAACTAGGATTTTTGTGATCCAGATAGCTAAGCAAGAAGTCTTGTCTATGATCGGGAGGATCCGGATAGACAAGCAAGAAATCTTCCTAGAGACGTGAGCGTCTTGGATAGGAAGTTGCTTCCTAAAGGTGTGTGATTCATCTTAGATAGGAAGTAGGCAAAGTGATTCACTAGGCCCGAGGGTAGAGTAAGAGTTGATAGCTTTGAGAGTGTGTCATGGGATTGGTAACTTCTTGGAGTGTGTATCTTTTATTCGTCATAATGGATTACGGTTTGCCGATGGTTGTGGATTCAACCCGTGGATGTTTCCTCTTCGAAGGTTTTATCACGTAAAAATCAATGTGTCAAATTTCTCTATCTTTATCTCTCTATATTTCTTTGTATGATCAATATATCTTGTTTAAGATCTTCATTTCTTCATATTCTTGTAAACAAGATTTTTGTAGAGAAAGAGATGCACACATTATTTGTTGAATCAACATTTGTCTCTTGTATCTTTGTAAGTGTTTGAACATTGTATCTTCTGATATTCTGAAAGTATACAAATAAGGTTAAATTGCTTAAAGCGTAACTAGAGGGAGGGGGAGGGGGAGGGTGAATAGGTTTTTTGCCTATTTTCAATCCCTTGAACAAACTTATGTTTGTCCTTCAAGGTAGCTTTACATACAACATATAAACAGAACATTCATACATAGACAAGATATGCATATTATCATTTAGGCATTGTCTACATATAACAAGTTGTTGTATGAGGTATAATATCACTAAAATACAATATCAAATAATACTTTGTATGTCAATATTGTTCAATGTATTATAAGAGTGAACAAATATATCTATACACAAATATAACAAAATATGAAAGATAACAAATACAAAATTGATCTAAAGAGGATTGTTCTATAAATCACTCTTTACAAGTACTTGTTCAAATATAAAACACAAGTGAATGATATTCAACAAAATAACACATACACATATACAAAATAAAAGAGATAGAGAAAGAGACAATGGACACAAGATTTTTACGTGGTAAACCTTCTAAGAGGAAACATCCACGGGTTGAATCCACAACCACCGGCAAAGCAAATCTACTGTATGAAAAGGACAAACACAATCAAGGCTATCAACTCTATGATATCCATCTCAAGCTATCAAATCCTAGTCTACCCTCGGGCTAGTGAATCACTAAGCCTACTTCCTATCCAAGGTGTGTCATACACCTCTAGGAAGCAACTTCCTATCCAAGGCTCTCAAGCCGCTAGGAAGATTTCCTTACTTAGTAATCTAGATCACAGGGATCCTAGTCAAGCTCCCTTAGCTCAACTATCCAGAGTACAAAACTCCTTGCTAAGACTTTCACTTGGCTATCCGGAACTCATTCCTAGCCAAGTCTTCTTGCTCAATACAAAGCTTCACTCACTTTGAAAGAGACTTCAACCTTACCTCAAGGCAAATGATTTAAGTGATGCAAATGATGCAAATCACAATAAACACAACATAGAACATGTGATCAAGACATTCTATGGAATAACTAGACCTAAACATGTGAGAACACAAGAATATAAGACTAGATGCAAAAACATGAATTAAACCTAGAGCATGTGAAAACACCTAACACAAAAGCTTATAGTTCCATTCACACAAATAACACTTGAATATATCATAATCATGAAGCACAAATTCAAGATGTTATAAACATAAAAAATAATGCTAGAAACATAGAATGTATTCAATGAGTATTAATTCTAGCCAAAGATTTAGAGCATGGATATATTGATAAATCAATTAAATCCTAGATGTCTCTAAAAACACATACAAGAGCATTAATCCTAGATTTTATCAATAAAAGGATCAAAACACATTTCAAGGATTATAAACCATAAAATGATTCAATCAAGTCTCAAATAATCCTAGATGTTAATCTAATCACAATACAACTCTTAAAAATGTGAAAATCATAAAATCAAAGAATCTAGTTCACATATGTCTCTAATTAGACTTTTGATTAAGATTGATTATGAAGCTATCTCTCTCAATAGCATTTACCATACATATACATACATATAGAAGAAGAAATCAAAAAGATATGACCAATACCTCAAGATCACGAGCTGGTTCGTTTTTCTGTGTAGAACCACCAAAAAAGTCGATCAAAAAGCTGCAAGAAATATTGGAAAAGGTAGAGGACTCGATTACAAACACTCTCCAATTTGAATCAACCAATTCCAACTTCGTATGAGAAAGTTATGGTATTTGGAAGGTGAGACAAATTGTAGAGAAATTTCTGGACAGATTTCTAGCTTTTCTTCTTTTGAAAATGGGAGGGAATGAAAATATTTAAAAGGAAGCAAGAGAGAAAATAAATCGGCCAACCAGAGCATGCCATGTCAGCACGACGTGTGGACCTCGTGTGGCACATGTGGGAAGAGGGCCATGCTGGCACGTGGCCCACACATGGCCAACAAGCTTGGCCGTTGGCCTCCCTTGTTCCTCCCGTGCTCCGCTCACGTTCTTCAGCCGTATCCGAGCCTTCGAACCCCAATTTTGAATCTATTTTTAGATTACAAATTGTGACTCCCTCACGCATAATAAAAACTATGAAACTTTGACAAAAGGTTGAGAATTCATCTCGGAAAATGAAGACGAACACAACTCAATAAATGAGAATGAAAAGTAGCGTAGCTACATCGTTTAGACTCGAAATCAAATGTATGAGTAACTGAAATGACCAGGACTCAATAAGGAATTATAAGAGATCATGTTCAAGTCCGAAAACAATAAAATCTAAACATATAAGCACCATGTCACACATGCATGCCGTTTCCTAGACATTGTCTTAGAACTTGCAATTCTACAATGTATGAGAATTTGAGTTCAATGCATGAGAATGTAAAGACATGTGAATGTGCTGTATAAATGTTGCACAATGATGCAGGGACACATATAAATGATTTGTGTGTGCGTGCCTATTGCCTTGAAGAAGAATGAGGTCTATATTACTTTAATTGTGCAATGTAGTCCATTCCTCTTCGAAGGCTCCTTCTTGCTTGATCTTTTGGCCACATCTTTCTTTGAAGCTTCAAATCATCAACCTATGACCATTAGTCAAATATAAGAAAAACATCATTTTGATATGAAATATATGCCAAGACAAACTAAAAACCTAACATATTCTATATCAAGTTGTAAAGTTCTACTTAGTAAATTTACATTGTAATATTCAAAGTACAACTTGTGAAATTTGCTTTCATTGAACATACTTGTATATGAGATACATTGTTTCTTAGTCTATGTTTTGTAGAGTAAGGGTGGTGAATTGAGCAACATGTGTTAATTATTTTTTCACAACAATCATGTTAAAGGTTAATTTATATGTTCACTTGTATGTTCACCAAGGTTTTTACAAAAGTCTCAAAGAGTTTTAAAATTAGAGTGTCAACCTATTCACCACCCTCTAGGTTGTTTATTATAACCTTATAGGTATTTCAATTGGTATCAGAACGGGTCATTTAAGGTAGTTGGTGTGATTAGGGATCTACAAGGTTATTTACTAACTATGGATAACAACCTTTAGTCTATAACTATTTGTAGTGGTTGTCCTCTGTGATTGGGAAAAATTGTTTTGTGAAAAATGCTCATGTAAGACTTCATTAATTCTAGTGATGAGCAAGCTTGGTTGAGTTGTCAAGAAAGGTTTCACTTCTCTGAGTTTTATATTTGGTGGAGTAGTTTCTCCTAAACCAATATGTTCATGAAGTATAAATGAGGTTTATTTAGAGAAGTTGAAACTTTTTGATCGTTTTGACATTCATAGTGGTGTAAGTTTTTAAACACCTTTCTCTTAATAAAGGTTCAAATATGGTAAAAGAGGCATGAAATAGATTCCAAGCTATTTGTGAAAAAAAACTCTTCTTGTTTTACATTTCATTTGTCTACTAACAATTTTGTTGATAAGCTTAAAAAGAATGTTAGTGACAAAAGCAAAGAAAAAGAAGTTTTCCCAGAGGATAATCAAGCTAGACATGATCACTTGTCTTTACAACTTAATGAAGAGGATTGCAAATCAAAGACCTCCTACTAAAACTTGATGGCAAGAGTTCGAACTCTTGAAAAGGAAAGAGATAAAGCTTTGAAGGAAGTTGAAGTGATCAAATGTATAGAAAAGAAGATAGTTAAAGATGCTCTTGTGTTAGATAGTTTAATGAGTGATTTTGTTAATAATTTGTTTTTTTTCTTGAAGGAAACGGTCAAAGGCAAGGAAGAGGAGTTCGCAATCATGAAGGCCAAAGAGCTTGGTAATCTTCATGAAGATTCAAGAGACTTAAGCTTTGTAAATGTGCAAGTTGGGTTTCCTACAACTAAAGGCAAGTCACTAAGGAATAAAAAGATTTAAAAGGCCAATCTTCCAAGGTCAAGTGCAAAATCAAGAAGAGTAAGGATCCTTCACCATCGGTACACTCTCACCTAAATAGTAACATCTCCAAATGTATTCCGGTTTGCCATTTTTACAATGTTGCTATGAGTATATTAGACATGCAAACTAGGGAATGAGATGCATGCTAATGAGATGAGAAAACATTCTATGAATGTTTCTAAGCATGATAACACTTTGAATTTTGTGCGTGATAATGATAATCATGTGAGGAAAATTGTCAAGAAGATTTAGATGAAAATGAGTGTTTCACATAACCATATGTATAGTCTTGATAATATCTTTGTTGATGGTAATAATGATGTACGTTTAACATTAGAAATATCTTTATAGAGAAGATAGTTAATGATTTATCTTCTACATATAATATTGCCATGAGAAATGATCATGATATTTTTTGTGTTTGTGCACCCAAGACCAAATGGGTCAAGGGTGAGCATTCTTACCATTAGTGTAAGTTGCACATGTGAGTTAGCTTTAAGATTACTGTCTAGTTTTAAGTAACTTAGCTAGCTAGCTTTGTTTCTCGGTGACTTTGACATGATCTTAGCTATCTCACAAATATCACTATGATAGTTAACATTCATTGATTAACTTTAAAGAAGTTGAATTCTTGAAATCTATATGGAGTTGGATTTTGTTAAGACTTTTTGAGAAAGTAATTTTTATATATGTTTGAGTTGAAGTGTTTAGCCTTTATTCTCTTGGAATAAAAAGATTTCAAAAACCAATCTTCCAAGGTCAAGTGCAAAATCAAGAAGAGTAAGAAGCCTTCACCATCGGTACACTCTCACCTAAATAGTAACATCTCCAAATGTATTCCGGTTTGCCATTTTTGCAATGTTGCCATGAGTATATTAGATAATGTAAACTAGGGAATGAGATGCATGCTAGTGAGATGAGAAAATCTTCTATGAATGTTTCTAAGCATGATAACACTTTGAATTTTGTGCGTGATAATAATAATCATGTGAGGAAAATTGTCAAGAAGATTTAGGTGAAAATGAGTGTTTCATATGATCATATGCATAGTCTTGATAATATCTTTGTTGATGGCAATAATGATGTGCGTTTAACATGATAAATATCTTTATAGGGAAGATATTTGATGATTTATCTTCTATATATAATATCGCCATGAGAAATGATCATGATGTTTTTTTGTGTCTATGCACCCAAGACCAAATGGGTCAAGGGTGAGCATTCTTACCATTAGTGTAAGTTGCACATGTGAGTTAGATTTAAGATTACTGTCTAGTTTTGAGTAACTTAGCTAGCTAGCTTTGTTTCTCGGTGACTTTGACATGATCTTAGCTATCTCACAAATATCACTATGATAGTCAAAATTCATTGATTAACTTTAGAGATGTTGAATTCTTGAAATCTATATGGTGACGAATTTTGTTAAGACTTTTTAAGAAAGTAATTTTTATATATGTTTGAGTTGAAGTGTTTAGCCTTTATTCTCTTGGAATGACACACCAACAACTTGTTATCATGACAACAAACAAGTTAAGAGAGCTCATAAAAAGAGCGAAGGCTTTGCATTTGTTAAAAAAGCTTGCTAAGATATTTCTATATCCTAATGCTTGCTTTCTAGCTTTTCATTTTTCGACTCTATGTTTGCATTACATCATGTAGCATGTCTTATTAGAGAACTAGTATAGCATTCATATGGTTCTTGTTGGCATTTGCTCTCTAAAGATCTTTTAGTGATGTGTTCACAATGATCTTATTCATGATGCTTGAAATGCTTGTTTGAATGCTGAGTGGCTTACTTTAGAAAAATATGAGCTTCATTTTTCTTTGAAAGCTACTCTTTTGAGAAGTAATGATCTTAAGTAAGTCTCTTTGTATTGCTTTTAGATCATGTGCTTTTAAGCCTTAAAACTTGGTTTTTAAAAGTGCACACTTTGCTTCTCTTATATATTTAGTTGAGTAAGTTGTGTTTGAATATATGTAAGTTGTGGATACACCTTAAAGTCCTATGACTAGTACGTTAAAGATGACATATGGTTAATATCCATTTTGCTTTGGCAACTACATAAAACTCAATGAGCACCTTCATGAAAAGGGCTACACACCTTGGTTGTGCGGCTACCCAATGTTGGAAAGGGCTACGCCATTGCGATGAGTGAAAACCATTATGAAGCGTATTTGTTTATGTTAGAAAAATCAAAGAAGTATTGAAAAAAATCAATTAATAAAAGCTTAAAAGAAAAAAAATGAAAAGGCTTTAAGATGTTTAGTTGAAAATCAAGTTTGCTCGAGTTGTCAAATAGAAATGGGATAACAAGCCACAAGCACACACACGCTTATATGTTGAAATCTATTCTCTTAAAAAAAAAAAAAAAAACGGATAATAATCGGTTTGACCTTTCATGGAAAAGCTTAAGATGAATAGATGTTGATATGGTTTGCAAGATTGATTATCAAATTACTTATTTTCATATTCTTGAAGCAAAATCTTCACACACATACTTTTGCTTATATGGTATTTTGATACTGTAGCAATTTTGAGAAGAATTATGAGAGAGATTGAAAATCTTGGTGTATCTCTCATAGTTTGTGGAGCTTATTTGATAAATCGCATTAAAATTGCATGAATGTGTGAGTGTGTGGATTTTTGAATGTGTGAGTGTGTGGATTTTCATTCTTTATAACCCACTTAAAAACAACATTTTCTTTCTTAATGGTCTATGGTACATAGGCTCTAGATGGCCTAGGAACATGCAAATTCACCTTATCATTCATAGGAACATGCATCATGGCTCTATTCTTTTTCTTCTCAATCATGCTTCTAGTTTTGCACATTTTAATATAATGAAAACACCTTGGTCTAATATAACCATCAAAACCACAAAAATGACAAATATGAACAAAATAAGGAATCATACCTTGTCCTTGTGCTTGCATGGGAGCCTTCCCTTGTCTTTGTGGTTGTCTTGGTTGTTGATTAGGATTTCTCCTCCATTGTTGTTGACCAAGACTTGGTTGCATCCGAGGTTGAACTTGCATGATTGACCTCTTCCCTTTTTAAGCCAAATGATGATGAATGTTGGCTTGAGGTTGCCTTCTTGGTGCCACCTTCACTTGTGCACTCTTAGAACATTGTCATAGATCTATCTTCTTCCTTGTTGCCCAAACCCTTAACAAACACGGTATTCTTAAAGGGGGAGGTCTCCTTATCATTTTCAAATTTGAGACCTCTCTTGTCACATGGACTCTTTCCAACACCTAGTACGTGATCTAATTTTTCGGTGCTAGATGTCATCATTGTCATTGATTTCTTAGCTTCATCAAGCTCCCTCTTCAAACCTTCTTCATTCCTCTTAGATAATGCTAACTCCTCTCTTAGCTTATCTTCTTTCTTCTTAAGTCTTTCCACTTCTTCACTGAAGTGGTTATTATGAGATGAAAGCTCAAGATTTTCTTCTCTCAACATCTTGATCTTCTTAGTAGTTTTGATCTTTAAACCTTTAAAATCCTTAAGATATTCAACTAAAACCTCATTCTCCATATATCCATTAGTGGAATTAGAGTCGGAGTCATCTTCACTAGAGTCACTTTCCCTTTGACTCTCTTCCTCTTTTTCACTATCACTTTTGCTCTTGTGAGAGGAGGCAAAAGCTAGGAAGTTAGCCATGAGATCTTCATCATCCGAAGACTCATCTTCTTCATTGGAGTCAACACTACTTCCACTCCAAGTGGCGGCCATCACTTTTCCCTTCTTCTTTTCCTTGTGATTTGCACATTCGGAAGCAAAGTGACCTATCCCGCCACACTCATAGCAACTGACCCTTTCTTTTCGGTCCTCTCTTGCCTTGGTTCAAACTTCTTGAAATGACCCTTTTTCTTCAAGTCTTGGCCTCTCAAACCAAATCCCTTCTTCCCGAACTTCATAACCTTATTGAATCTTTTCACAAATAAGGCCATGTCTTCGTCCGAGTCATTCTTTACCTCATTTTCATCTTTAGATGCTTTCAAAGCAATTCCCTTTTGCTTTTTAGGAGGAGTGGAGCTAGAAACCTTCTTAGACTCGTAAGCGAGAAGTTTTCTAATAACCTCGCTTGGCTTCATATCTTTAAATCTACTATTTTCTTCTAAAGCTGTCACCTTAGACTCAAAATCGGGGAGAGATCTCATTATCTTTTGTTTGATCCTTCTATCCGAATAAGGGTCACTAAGTTGATGACTTTGGTTGATTATGTCCATCAACTTGATCTCGAAGTCGTTGAAACACTCATTCTTCTCCATCTTGAGCAACTCAAATTGAGTTTGGAGGACTTGAAGCTTGGAGTCATTCACTACTTCGGTTCCCTCGTGTGCAACTTCTAGGATACTCAACGCCTCCTTAGCGATCATAGTGTTTTGAATCAACTTGTATTGATTCTCATCCATTGCGCACAGGATGGCATGCATTGCTTTCCTATTCCATTTTGAAGCCTCAAACTCTTGTGCGCTCCATTGTGCCTTAGGCTTCAATACTTCTTCTCCTTCACCCGTGGGAATCATCATAGGTAGATCATATCCATCTTCAACCGCCATCCAAGCACGGTCATGAATTTGACATATGTAGGATTCCATCTTCTCTTTCCATGAGGAATAATTCAAGCCGGTGAGAAGAGGAGGTCGTGTGCTAGAAGCTCCCTCGTTGTTGATTTTTCCCTAGACTAAGTAGGTTCAACCGATTGAATCACCGATCCTAATGAATGAACTTAATTTAAATTGAATGTAAAATCTTTACTGTATCACTATTCCGAGTACGATTAGCGATATACCATTTGATCCAACAATATATTATTTTTTAAAATATATTTTAATTAAATGCTAAAATAAACGTTAATTTGTCTATCATATAAAATAAAATTTATATTATTATAATTAATCTACAAATAAAATTTTGATTTAAAAAAAAAAATCAATAAAAATTTAAGGGATTTAATCATTTCCCTACCTGAGGTTTGATATATTAGAAAAGTGGGGACAGAGTTTCTCGAATTTAGAAAATTGACCCCCCAGAACAGAATTAATTAACAAACACCCCCTTCTGTTAGGAAAACCATCCAAAGTCAGGGTTCACTGTTACTGTTGGGGGGCAAATTTGTAAACTCACCATGGGAACAGGAAATCTAATTTGGACTGAAGGTTATTAATGTAATTGATATTAAAAAGTAATATAACTAATTAAAAAAAAAAACTAGTGGAGGGGACGATGCCACCTAACCACAATGCCACTAACTAAAGCAAATAGTGAAATAAATAAAAAATAAAAAAACAAAACAAATAATCAATCTTCTTCTCATATCATCTTCTCATCGATTCACCTGTCACCACACACACAACAACCCAGAAAACCCAACCACCACTACCATTGATACATCTCATCCTCTAACCACCACCGTCACCAACCCTCATTTTCTACTTCTTCAACTTCTGCTTCTCATCACCACCACCACCAAAACAATCACTACCGCCGCTCTCGGAATCCAAAACCCCTCTCTCTCTCTCGATCCCGATCTCATCACAAATTCAATGGTTTTTTTTTTTTTTTTTTTAGTGGCCGATTCAATGGGTTCTTGGTTTAGTGATGGTGATTGGGTGATTTTCATCATCGATTGGGTTTGGATTTGGGTATTTTCTGGGTTCAATTAGGTAGGGGTGGACTGGGTGGTGGTCGTTTGGGTGCAATGTTGGGTTGGTGTGTTGGTTCGAACCCAGAACTAGGTTTGATTCCAGATATGGTGGCTGAGAACAGGTTTGGTTCGGTTTGTTTCTGGGGTTTCTGAATCAAATCTAGGTTTGGTGGTTGGGTGATGATGTTGATGATGGTGATTTGGTGTTGGAATTGGGTTTTTTTTGATTTGTTTTTTTATTTTGGTTTGGTGATGATGATTTTGATGATGTTCGGTTTTTTGAATTGTTTCTTGGCTTGATGATGTTGGTCCAAATCTGATGAATATGGGAATAAATCAAACAATAATCTAATGATGAATTTGGGAATTTTTTGGGTTTTAGTGTTGTTCTGGGTTTGTGTTTGGTTGTTGGGAAAGTGTGGGAAAATAGAAAATATACTAGATTTGGAGTAATTTATTGTTTGTGTGCTAAGAAAATAATGTATAGGATAAATGATGATTATGAATGGTTTGATTTTGTTGAATGATTTTCTGGGTTGGAGGGGTGATGAAGGTTGAAGATGAATGGGTTTTTGAATGGTAGTGGATCTGAGATTAGATTTTTTAATATCTCTACAGAATTAAAATGAATTAAAATATTATTATTAAATATGTTTACATTATTATTAAGGGATATATTTTTTACCCTTTCTAATAGTAATTTTTTGTTATATATTTTTTATCATTTTTTAAATGTATTGTTTATTTAATAAATATTTTGGGGTTAAATGGTCATTTCCTTGTTATATTAAGGATAAAATGGTCATTTGACCGTGAGACTGATGGTCAACGCATCTTTTGGACAAAAATTCTAACAGAGGGTGGTGTTTGGAAATTATTTTCATTTCAGGGGGGAGACCGGCCAATTTTGGGAAACCCTATCCTCACTTTTATAATAGGGTAAAGGTCAGGGGGGCAAACGATCTTTTCCCAAAATTTAATTAAATATATAGAGTATACATAAACATTATGCTACCGTAAATAACTTCAAAGCAGTAGCAAACTGGTTAAGGCTTTGCTTCTACAACCTGATGCCTCAGGTTCAACTCCTAATGCGAACGAAACGAATTAATTACTGGGTGGGATGGGGCGACCCAACTTGGGACAAACTTTTTTGTCCCAATAAAATTTAGGAACGATTATTTGGCTATTATGATGAAAGAAATTGGTCCCAATAGCCCTTTTTTTCTTGTAGTATGTGTTCCCCCTATTATATTTAAATTACTAATATAATTATTATAAGAAACAAAGAAAATACAAATTTCGTCCCTATAGGTTGTCAAAAGAGGACAAAAATGCAAATTTCATCCTTGTTGTCAAAGGGGATGAAAAAAAATATATCGTCCCTATAGGTAGTCTTTAGGCATGAATTTCAATTTTCGTTCCAAAGAACTTATTGCGACACATCTAAGGCAATGTAATTTAGGATGAATGTTTTTCGTCATATTCATCGCAATAGCCCTTTTTCTTATAGTATGTGATCCCCCTATTATATTTAAATTAATAATATAATTATTATATAAATAAAGAAAAAGTATGACCTCACCAATTATTTCTATTTTCATGTATTTCTATTTACAATGCATTATTAATCGAGAATGAAATAAAAGGAACCAAATTCCATGGGGAAGGGATTTAGGAAAGTGAACTTGATTCCTTATATTGAAAGGTGGATTATGTTCTTTTTTCAACAAGATCTTAATTCATGATTTGAATGTGAGGCCCATCAATGAATGTAATGAAATTTGTCGAGCTTATATTAAAAGCTAGTCCATTTCAACCCAGTCTTGACCATTATGATAAATCAGACCAAATTCTCATCAACATAGCTTCCAGTATTGAATTTGAAAGTTGAAAAACAGTTAGCAATGACAACAATTGTGCATTTTTAACTCATGTAGGAAAAGACCATAATCGTACCATTACATATATGAGACTAAACGATATTTCATTTGGTTTGTTAATAACTTAGTTTTTAAATATTAGTATTTTTGTCTTTGGCCCCTATAGCCAAAATCCTAGCTTCGCCTATATTTATATATATTCTAACTGGAATAGAAACTCATTTGAAGATATAAAAGAGTAGTGTTATATGTGATGGATCTAGATTCTCTTCTCATCTTAATTGTCCTCACATTGTTCATTTGTCCCTAACTCCATTATCTATTACCATGTATCTAATATAGGAAATCAATGGTTTGGATTATTTATATTAATATTTATATCTTTATTCTACCAAACGATAGAATTAATCAAGACCATTGATTTAGGTGAAGACAATGTGAGGTGGAGGAGGGGATCCAAATCCATTTGGGACATGTTAAGTAGAAGTATTAATGATGTAAGAGACTCATCATATGTTATTTTTTCTTTCACTCAACCGGCACAACAATCATGCTCAGCCAAATAAAAGTGGCACTAGACCAAGATATTAGGCCTAATAAATCATGTTACGCCAGATAAGGTGGCACCAAGATTTAAAACCCAAAAAACCTGATACGCTTATCCATTGAGAAAACGGTCGACTAACCTGATACGCTTATCATTTTCGCACCAGGATATCAAATGGGACCAAACGATCGACTAATCCATATATTGAGAAAAAGCATCTCCCACCCATACTCAAAAAAAATTTCACTCCCACCACACTCTCTATCTCTATCCCTATTTCTATTTATATCTTCAAATAACTTATATTTTATTTTTATTTTTTAGTTTCTTTAATAAATTATTGTTCAACTAAATTTTAACAAATATTATTAATAATAACATTCGTATTTTTTTTTTTACTTTTTTTTAAATATAATGTTTTATTTGTGCATGAATTTATAATAACAAATTTTTAGGTTCTAAAACATTTTTCAACTAATTTTTTCAACCTACTTATTTCTTTTCTAACATTTATCAACTAATTTTCCTAACCTACTTATTTCTTTTCTAACTTTTCCAATCAACTTTTTTTAATCTAATTTTTTTAATCCAACCTACATATTGATGTATCAAACTTTGTTGCTATATAACTACATATAATTTGTTGCTGTACCCAATTGATAGTGTAAAAAAAAATGTAATAAGAGATTTTTTTTATAACATAAAATAATTTTTTTTTAGAGAAAATTATAACCAAATAATAAAATGAAGAACAAATGATAAAGTATGGTAAATAAAAAATTATTAATTAATATTCAATATTGGACTCATTTTAAATATCTAGATGAGACATTTCTAATGGTATAATTTTTATGTTGATAAAATGTATATATTAAAATTTATTATACATTAATTGATTTTAATGAAAAAGGTAAAAGGATATAAATGGAATAAAAAATGTTGAAAAGTGAATTTAGAGTATGAGATATGGTTCTCTAAATTTAGAGAATCAAGTGTAGAAACTCTAAAAAATTTATTGGAGGCAACATTTTAGAGTATGGTGGGAGCAATCGATACTCTAAAATTTCTTGGAGACATAATTTTAGAGTATGGGTGGGAGATGCTTAAAAGACTATCTCAAGCAAAACACCTCTATTAGAGTTCTGCAAGTGCAAGTGCAACACACCTCCAAAATCCAAACAGAGGTATGTTACATATATATATATATATATTGAGTCTCTCATAAGGGATCCCTTATTTTAATTTTGATAAGGACCTTAGTGAAATCACATCGATTTTTATAAATTTTGATATGAACTTTTTTGTGGATAATAAATTCAATGAAATATATCTATAAAAAAAAAATTGAAAAAATGGATGAAATATAGAAAATTCAAGAAAAATAGTTGTAGTGCTTGAAAATTTTTTAATTTTTATTCATATGTAGATTTGAATGAACTTATCATCCACATAATATAATTATTATATTAATAGTCTCGGATATCAATAGCCAATTTCCATTTGCTGTTGAAGGGCTTTGGTGAATGGTGACTGAGATTTAACATTTTTACCATTATATATGGTTGTATTTCTTGTTGTTTTGTTCCGTATGGAATAAAGGTGGCTCATGCTTTAGCTAAGGTTGCTATTTCTTTTATCTTTGGACATGCTTTATTGCAATCAATAGTTTTGGGAGATGGCATAGGGGGTGTAGGTATTGGGAGGTACAGCTCCAAAGGAGTCTGTTCGACTGGGAATGGGAGCAGTGGAACAGGTCTATGGCTGCTCTTGAAAGAATAAATTTGCGTATGTCGGTTTTGGATTCGCTTGCGTGGTCTTGGTGCCCAAACGGAATTTTTTCGGTGAGATCTTTTAGAAGATGTGTTGAAGACTCAAAATGTGAATGTAATTTTGATTTGGAATCTATTTGGAGAGGTTTCAGCCCTCCGAAGGTTGAGTTATTAGTGTGGCAATTACTTAGAGGTAGGATTATGGTTAGAAGTACTCTTCATAGGTTTGGGGTTTTGTCTTCGGATAGCAAGGAGTGTCCGTTTTGCTGCAAGTTTGAAGAAACTTCAAACCATTTATTTTTACTGTGTTCGTGGTCTTGGTTTTTATGGGCTGCTGTTTTGAGATGGTGGTCAGTTGAGGGCTACTGTAATTGATGTAGAACCAGTACGAATTAGAACTAGAAAAAGGATTTAGAAAACACAGCAATTCAATTCTTTATTCAATTCATCAAGTCTAACCCTACAAAAGGCTATAAAGGGGCCTTTTATAATGATCAGAAACAAAAGATAACTACAAAGAGTTTAAATAGAAAATAAATACTAAAAGATAATAACCTGAATCAATTATCTCTAAAGGAGCTAATATCCCAAAAATAAATAAATAATAAAATAATAAAATATCCCCAAAACCCTAATTATCTTTCCTAAACTTACGCCTAACGTAAGTTCTCAAATCTCTAACCACTTCCCCATCATTCTCCCCCGGTTGAAAAGAACTCGACTCTGGCGAGTGCTGCTGTAAATAATCCTCCAACAAGGATGGGGCAAGACCACGAACCTCGGACTCTGAAATCCAAGTGTCCTCAGCCGAAGAGAGGCCATGCCAACGAACCAAAAATTGACGACAACCACCCTGAGTAGAAGTAACAAGGCGATCATCCAAAATCTGCGCTACCTGATCGACAAGGTTGGCTGTAACTGGCGGAATGCAAGGCAAAGGGTGACTAGAAGGACCTGCAGAGACATCAGAGGAAATAACAAGAGGCTCGAACGTACCTCGGTAGGGATACAAGTCCGACACGTTAAACACTGGACTAATTGTTAAATTAGCAGACAAATCAATTAAATAAGCATTAGATCCAAGTCGTTTGAGGACACGAAAAGGCCCACTGGCGCGGGTATGCAATTTTTTAACAGAATCTGGTGGAAAACGGGTAGGGCATATGCGAACCATGACAAAGCCACCCTCCCCAAACTCTAACGGTCTACGGTGCACATCAACAGCCAATTTATAGTTATCATTACTTAATGCAATTTGATGACACACTTCAGTATGTAAATCATGCATATGAGAGGCAAAATCAGTGGCAAATTCAGATGTACGTGACTCAAGTGGTAAAAGTGCCAAGTCAACAGGTTGACGAGGTGAAATGCTGTGGACAATCATAAATGGGCTTTTCCCGGTGGTTCGGTGGATCGAGTTATTGTAAGCAAATTTAGCCATAGGAAGGAAAAGATCCCAATTACCAAGTTTATCACCCACCACACACCTAAGAAGGTTGCCTAGGCTACGATTAACGACCTCAGTTTGACCATCGGTTTGGGGATGAAAGGCAGATGAGAACTTAAGAGTAGTACCAAACAATTTCCATAAAGTCTTCCAGAAATAACTCATAAAACGCACATCACGGTCAGATACAATGGTAACAGGTAATCCATGTAAACGCACAATCTCCCTAAAGAACAATCGGGCGACAAGTGAAGCATCAACTGTTTTGGAGCAGGGGATGAAATGAGCCATCTTAGAGAATCTATCAACTACCACAAATATTGAGTCATGAGCACGTACTGTTTTGGGCAACCCTAAAACAAAGTCCATGCTCAAGTCTCTCCAAGGGGTGTGGGGAACAGGCAGGGGTGTATAAAAACCAGTGTTTTGTTTTGTAGCCTTAGCTAAATGACAAGTTCTACACTGGGAAACTATCCTAGCAACATCACGTTTCAACGAAGGCCAATAAAATCTATCCTCAACCAAAGCTATGGTTTTATCACGACCCAAATGACCGGCTAACCCACCAGCATGCATTTCCTAAACTAAAAAGTCACGAAGGGAAGTACGAGGGAGACAAAGGTGGGACCCACGGAAAAGATAACCATCCCTAATGACAAAGTCAACATGGTCTTGACGATGGCCATCCACAATTTCTTGGAATATGATGCTGAAGTCTGGACAGGTGGAATATTCTGACTTGATTCTATCCAATCCTGGTACCGTAATACTTAAGGACTGGACTACCGTTAGAACTCGACTAAGAGCATCTGCAACTTTATTATCTACCCCAGGACGGTGCTGAATAACAAAGGTGAACGTCTGAAGGAATTCAGACAATTTAACATGCCTAGGGTTCAATTGTTTTTGGGACTGTAGGTAATGTAAAGCCTGATTATCAGAATAAAGGAAAAACTCACTAGGAAAAAGGTAGTATTGCCAATAATGAAGAGCCCTAACAATGGCATAGAACACTTTATCATAGGTTGAATACTTTTGTTTGGCTGAGTTCAGTTTCTCACTAAAGAAAGCTACGGGATGTCCCTCCTAACTAAGGACCCCCCCAATACCTATGCCAGATGCATCACAAGAAATCTCAAAGGCTTTGGAAAAATTGGGGTGGCGCAAAACAGGTGCCTCAGTCATTTTCTGCTTAATCTCAAGAAATGCTTTATTAGCTGCTGAGTCCCAGCGGAACTCTCCTAGTTTTAGACAATTTGAGATTAGCGACATGATGGTGCTAAAGTGCCTAATGAACCTCCTATAAAATGATGCTAGACCATGGAAGCTACGGACCTCAGTTAAGGTCTTAGGTGTAGGCCAATCTCGAATAGCACTAACCTTAGAAGGATCTGCAATGATACCTAAGGTCGAGACAATGAATCCTAGGAAAAGGACCTGACATTGCAAGAATGAGCACTTCTTAAGGTTTACATACAATTTCCCCGCCCTAAGTGTGAGAAAAACCTGCCGAAGGTGAGCTAGATGTTCTTCCTCGGTCTTACTATAGATGAGGATGTCATCAAAGTAAACAACGAGAAACTTACCAATATAGGGGCGAAGCATGTGTGTCATCATTCTCATGAATGTGGCATTGGACATTCCAAAGGGCATAACTAACCACTCATACAAACCATCAGGGGATTTGAAAGCGGTTTTCCGCTCATCGCTAGACCTAATTCTGATTTAGTGATACCCACTACGTAGGTCTATCTTAGAAAACCACTGAGAACCAACTAACTCATCTAACATGTCCTCGAGTCTAGGAATGGGAAACCTATACTTGATCGTAATCTTATTAATGGCTTGACTATCAACACACATTCGCCAAGATCCGTCCTTCTTTGGAGTAAGTAGGACAGGAACAGCGCAAGGGCTAAGACTATGACGGACAAATCCTTTCTCTAAAAGATCTTCTATCTGTTTGCTCAACTCAGCTCGTTCAGTAGGGTTCATGCGATAATGCGGAAGGTTAGGAAATTGGGAACCTGGGACCAGATCAATGGCATGTTGGATATCCCGCATAGGTGGTAACTCATTGGGCAGGTCCAGAGGAGTCACATCGACGAATTTGTCTAGTAACTGTCTGACTGCGGGGGTTGGTTCTAACCCTAAGTTAAGGGTGTCATGGGGTCTCTCTCGCATCGCTAGTGCGTACACAATCCCAACCTGATGGCTGTGTCGCACGAATTCTCTAGGACTTAAGATATGAAGTTTGTGTTTAGGGGACACAGACGGTGAAGGTTTGTCTACAACCGATGTTGGTGGGTGTGTTAGGATGCTATCCTTAGGTTTAGCAAGCTGTAAGGTAATGGTCTTGCCTTGATGGGTAAACACATGGGTGTTCGCCCGACCAAAACTCTTGACGTCAAGGTCATACAACCAAGGACGTCCTAAGAGGATGTGAGCAACTTCCATAGGAAGGATGTCATAGTAAATGGTCTCTGAATAAGAGCCTAAGGATAGAGGAACAAGACACCTATGAGTAATGGGCAAAGAAGTCTTATCTACCCAAGCAACTCTAAATGGGTGTGGATGAGGTTCAGGATTGAGTTGAAACCTCGTGACCGCAGCATTAGAAACAATATTCATTGTGCTACCCCCATCTATCACTAACTTACAACTTTTACCTTTGCATTGAATGAATGTATGGAATACATTTGTTCGTTTCCAAGTATCAGCACTGACCGGTGTAGAGAATATACATCTCATCATATGCAACTGTCCCTCAAACTCTCTAGCATCTAGATCGGCCTCAAGATCTAAATCATTAATATCCTCTAAAGGCTCTACGACCTCGTCCGTAGGGTCAGGAGGATAATAGTCATCATACTCTTGACCTAGGATTAAAGTACGCTGCAGGCATCGAGAAGCGATATGGCCCTTAGCATGACAATGGTGGCACTCAATACTAGGGTTATGAGGACGCACTGATGAAGGAAGACCGGGCCTATCTCTTGGTATAGAAGGTCGAGAGTCAAAAGGAGCATTTGGGGTTGAAGCATTGATCCCCCTATAGTTAAAAGGTTGGGAACCCTCAGGTGGGGTAGGACGAGTTTGGCGCAAGTCACCCGGTGGGTGCCTAGAGGGGTAAGGACGAAGGTATTTCTCAGCCTCTAGAGCTTTAGAGTAGGCATCTTCTAAAGTGTCAGGATTATGTATGCTAACCACACGTTTGACTTCGAACTTAAGGCCATTTAAGAACCTAGCGACAGTGACATCGGGTTCTTCCTTGATATTACACCTTATCAACAAGTCATCAAAAACAGACATGTAGTCAATGACACTAGACGAAGATTGTTTAATGTTAAGGTACTGGTCTAGTAACGCACTACGATAATAGGTGGGCAAGTATTTCTCTCTCAACCTGATTTTCATCTCAGACCAAAGGGTGACAGGATCCTGACCTAGACGATCAAACTGCATTTGGATGTTCCGCCAATATTTCTTAGCAGAGCCGACAAACTTAAGTTTGGCAAAACGAATTTTCTGTTCGTCACTCATAGGATACCACTCAAAGTAGTCATCCATGGTAGCCAGCCAATCTAGGAAGACATTAGCATCTAACCTACCATCAAATTTCGGGGCATCTACTTTAACCCTTCTAGCGGGATCAAAATGGTCATCAGAAGACCGTCTATGGAAATCTCTACGGTCATCATAGGGGTTCCTATAGGGGTCAACATTCCGGCGAGGAAGAAGATTAGGTGGACGCCTAACGTCCTGGTCCTGGTCCTCAACAGGTAGACCTCTAAAGGCATGCCTAGGTGGTCTATAATCATCAGGCTCATCATCAGACTCAGGTCGAAAGGGTTGACTATTCCTATTGAAAGGGAGGACCCTAGAAGCCGAAGCTCGAAGACCTATATTGGATGAACTCGGATGTCTATGACCTAGGACAGGTGTACCTTGACCCATGGTAGACCCAGTAACATGTTCTTCCATATGTTGTTTACCTCTATCCCTAGGAGAATGGTGAGTGTTAAAATCAGTGAACCGGGACTCAATTCGGGTAAAAGTTTCACGCATTTCAGTTGTAAGGTCAAGTATTTGCTTCCTAAGGTCAGTTTGGACTGCTATGATTTTGTCATTTAGAGTTTGGGTGGATTTTTCAAAGTCTTGTTTGGTAACCATTATGTGAATTATTAATGTGAAAATAGTAATAATAAAAATAAATTAACTGGATGTGCACAGTAAACCACCTATGACTCTAAAGGGTTTGTTTATAGGACAGTGTATGCAATTGCGAACAATACACCAGGTAAGTTCCCAGGAAAGGGTGGAGGGTCACAACGGACACACTTAAATACCAGCCTCCTTTGACAGAACTTTCCTAGACATGTACGTCCACAACCCACAACCAAATACCCAAATCCAATAAACGGCTAAAACTAAAACTAGGGTTGTTTTTTTTTTTTTTTTGGTGTTTTATGAAAATGTTTGTGTTTTATGAAAATGCAACTATCTAATAAAAGACAACTAAAACAAAAAAAAAATAATAAAAAATTTGAATAATTAAAAAAAAAAAAAAAAGACTGGATCTGATGCAGATAAATAAGAAAAGCCTGCAAATTTAACAAAAAACCAATGAAATTCGATATTAGACTAACCAACCTCTCCTCCGAAGTAAGCTAACCGTTGATGAACCGAAATTTGCTGTTGCGGAAAAATTACTGAAAAGTCCCTATAGATTGCACAATTACGAAAGCACCCCTGAAGTATGTATAATTTGCTAAAAGCCCAGAAGATAACAGAAATCACGAAACAGCCCTGGAAAATATCCACCAGGTCCTCTAACTCACAGAAATTACCGCAAAGGCCCTAGTAAAAAAAAAAACCACCTGGACACCTGTAAACCGGCAACTGGAGCAACGATCAGAAGAAACGGCGGCCGGCGAATCGAATGGGACCGGCGGTGAGGGTCCATGCGCCGGGTATCGGCGACGATGAAGAATGGCGGCGGTCACCTCCTTTGAACGCAGATCTGCGATGAACGAGGCAGAACTGGACGTCGGTGATGAAGGGAAAGGTTATGGCCGACGTCGTCTGAAGCTGATGGTGCAGGCGGCGGCGACCACGCACCTGCAGCGGCGACCACGCACCGGCAGCGGCGGCGGCGACGCGTGGGTGGTGGCGCGTGGGTGCGTGTACAGTCGACTGGTCGGGTGTCTGCTACTGATATGTTTTTTACGGGTATGAGGTTTGGATGGTGCAAATTTGTGTGGGAAAAAAAAAAGAAAGTGATGGAAGCGAGTAGGACCGAAATATTGGCTCTAATACCAATTGATGTAGAACCAGTACGAATTAGAACTAGAAAAGGGATTTAGAAAGCACAACAATTCAATTCTTTATTCAATTCATCAAGTCTAACCCTACAAAAGGCTCTAAAGGGGCCTTTTATAATGATCAGAAACAAAAGATAACTACAAAGAGTTTAAATAGAAAACAAATACTAAAAGATAATAACCTGAATCAATTATCTCTAAAGGAGATAATATCCCAAAAATAAATAATAATAAAATAATAAAATATCCCCAAAACCCTAATTATCTTTCCTAAACTTACGCCTAACGTAAGTTCTCAAATCTCTAACCACTTCCCCATCAGTAATTCAAATGTTCAAGAGTGGAGGAGGGGATGGAAAGGGCTGTGTTTGAACCTCAAATGGGGAAGAGTTTGGGAGACCCTATTCAATGCGGTGGTGTGGACGATTTGGGAAGCGAGAAATCTTATTGTTTTTAAAGGTAAAAAGGCTGATTTATGTTATTTTACAGATATGGTTCGTTTTTAAGCGGCCTGGTGGTTCAAACACCATAGGAAGGGTTCTTCAGAACCTATCACTACTATGGTAGAAAACTTGAAAATTAGCTGTGTGGAGAACAGAGGGTAACAGAAGAAAAGTAAGGAGGGTATATCTGCTGCAAATTCAGAGAGTCTAACTTTCAAGGTTGACGGTTCGTATTGTAGAGATCTTGACAGGGGTGGGATTGGGGGGATTTTGCATGACTATAAGGGGAAGTGTTTGTGCACCTTCTCAGCTTTCGTGCGAAAGGTTGATGCACCCACGACAGAGTTGTTAGCTATCCTCAAAGCTGTCAATATTTGTGAGATGAAGTCAGTTCTGAAGATGAGGAAAATCATTATTGAGAGTGACTCCTTGGAGGCAGTCTCTTGGGTGAAGGATGAAGATTTCGGTAATTTAAATTTAGTGGAAATCATATACGAAATCAGATTTTGTTTGCGCCATTTGAAAAACATATCGATTCATCACATTTCAAGAGATTCTAATATGGAGGCTGATAGCCTAGCTAAGAGGGGAGCCTCTTCGTTGATGTGTGGGGAGGTTATTGAGTGGATGGTATGTTAGGGGTGTTGCTTCTTTTTCTGTTTTTTGTTCTGTTCTTGTTTCTGGGCGCTGATGTGTTGTGTTGGCCCTCTCTGTTTTCCCCCTGGTTGTGTAGCTGTGGCTCCTTCTTTGTTTTGTTATGGGGTTGTTTTTTGCTGTTTGTTGCTTGTTTTTGGGTGCCTTTTGGTTTTTTTTGGCCCCTTGGTCGGTGGCTTTGTTGTTGCTTCGGTTGTGTTTTGTTGCTTAAAGCTTGCTGTTTTCAAAAAAAAAAAAAAAGTTTTCTGGATGTTTTACACCCTTTCATAAATAAATAAAAAGAGACAAAGAGATCGAAAGAAAGGAGATAATTAATCAACTAACAAACCACTTATCCAAAATCATATAACATAGAGAGATCAATAGATTGATAGAGGTTCACAAAGCAAAACTCCATTTATTACATAACAATTTAATCAGAAGTAGAACATGTCAAACGGTATTATTCAAACAAGCTGCAAATTATTACTTCACTGCAACATTTCTCATAATATGAGTATTTCTCTAATTGTTGTCCCACCAGAACTTGGCCTGAAGAGATTTCACCACTTTCTGGTCCAACTGGAATGCTCTAGCCAGAAAATCAGGATTGATGGGAGGATCAGATCTGAAAACAGCATTGGCAATGGTAATGACACCAGGGTTCTGACTGTTCAGACCAGCAAAGGCAATTGCATTGGTTTTTCCAATATTGAATTGGAAGTGAATGAGGCCAACTGGGAACACAAACACATCTCCCTTGTTTAGAACTTTGGTGAAGAGTTTGTTGTCAGGGTTTGATGTCACAAAACCAACATAGAGGGTGCCTTCCTGGACAAATAGGATCTCGCTGGCTCGAGGGTGAGTATGGGGCGAGTTTTGGCCGTATGGTGCATAGTCAATGCGGGCTAAGGATACACCGAGAGTGTTGAGTCCTGGAATTTGGGCTACATTTACTTGTGTCACGTTGGAGCCAATGGGATTCGATGTGTCTTTGGGAATGTTGAGCCCCGAAAAAAAGAAGTCGTCTGCTGAGGCAAGCTTTAGGTCCTTGCAGAACTTCCCATTCACAAACATTGCATGGAAGAAGTGCATATTTGTTATATAGGAGTTAAATATTAGTTCTTTTATAGTGTAGAACTGTAGATAGGCAAACTTAAAATTAAAATAAAATTGAGAACCTTTGTTTTGTTACATAGCTAGTTACAAAACTGAACATTTATTACATATCTCTGTAATGTTACTAAACAAATCAGGACCACTAGAGAATTATTAATATGTAGAAAGAGTAGAACACATACCACCACTCTTGTAGTCATCAATGGCTACACAGAAGTCCTGAAGAGGACTAGGGTCAGAGGCAGAGGCAAATGAGGAAGCCAAAGCCAAGACAACAAAAGCCACAAGAAACTGAACACCTTTCATTGTGATTAAGCTGTGTATCATGCAAGTATTGTTGCCTTGGTGAGGGGTGAGAAATGTTGCAAGGCAAAGCAAGTATATTTACAGATGGGAAATTCATTGAACTAGTCTTTGTTTTTCCCTACTCGAAGAAGATATTGTAACAAGCCAAGTCTTGATTGACTGTTTATCTGTTATTAATGTGCACAATTAGTCTTTATATAACAACTATGGACATTTGTCAATTAAGTTAATTTTTTTCTTCATATGTTAACATCAATACATTTTTGAAAAATGGAATTGGCCGTATTAATCAAGCCCGTGGAAATGAAAAAATCAACACATTTTCTTCATATGTTTACATCAACACATTTTTGAAACATGCACAATTACTCTTGCTAGTATTTTAATCAAGCCCGTGGAAATGAAAAAATCAAACTGGTTTTCCTCTGCAAAAAAGAGAATTATCGATCCCACTTTCAGATGATAGAATGAGAACAAATTAAATCTCATATCTAAAAGATAAAGATAAGAAGAGAGATTTATATTCTAATTTTTCAACACAAAATCTAATAAACATTAGTATTTTTTTATTTTTTTTTATAATGATCCAAATTAGAACTTACTTTTAATTAATTAGAAACAATGTTTCTGACTTTGTCATGTTAATTAGAAAATATTTAGAAAGTGGGATTGGAGTTTTAAACATTAACATATATTAACTTATACGATGAAGTAAACAATTTGTATTTCACATATGGAGATAACAATCCATATAAACTCTGGTTTTATTTATATAATTTGGTTCGAATTTGATTAAGTCGTCGTTTTTTCTAGTTGTGATTTCATGTTTCGTTAATTAAATTTATATTAAATAAAGTTTTTCCCTATAAAAATTATTTTATAAACAATTTTTTTTAATTTTTATTGCAGTTTCAAAAAATAAGAAAACGTCAAATATCTGTATGAGAGAACATATTAAGCATAAAAGAAGAATGATTCTTTTATTTCCTTTTCCCCCACATTATTGATCGAGGTATTTTAGTATCAGAATTTAGCCCTCATTTTCCCCTTCCTTATATCTAATTGAAAATTTACTGCATCAGGTATATGCTAAGGGTATAAGTTAATATAATCCTATTATTAATAAATAAATAAATATATATATATAATTTTTTGAGAGAACAACTCATATATATATATATAGTCTTTCTATTGTCGGTTCGTCCTAACAATAAATATATCAGGACGAAAAATGAGGATCATAAATTATGGAGAAGTTTTGACAAGTGCATACACTTTGAGTCAAAATATGTAAATTTAGTTGTCCACATTCTTCGTTATGATATATTTATTTGAACTGATAATAGAAAATCTATATATATATACATGATCTTTTACCGTGACCATTATAATTAATTTATTCTAATTAAAATAAGAATTTAAATAATAAGAGGATCTTTGTCTCTATTTTATAATGTTGATATACACCACAGATGTTTCAAAACCCAGCACAACTCATATGAGCACAAGACCAAATCCAAGTTCGTATGTGTATGTAGATTGGTCCACACAAAAATTTGACAATTATATTGGATATCCATTATTTGTACCAAATCACACCCACTCCGTTCTCTACTGGCCAGCGCCATAAAAGGTAAATTAGAACCTTTTTTTTTTTTCTTTTTTTTTTTGAATTACAATAAAGAGATTCATTATATAGCATTCACTGGCCTTGCCTTTGAAATTTATCAGTACAGATGGTGAGTGGCATCACTCACTTGCATATAATATAGACACCAGAGAAAACAACAAATTGTGAAGAATGTAAAAAAGATTATTTTCTTGAAACCTAAAGATGAATGTGTACACAGAACTAGTACAAATCATATACTGTTACTGTCAGGACACAAAGCCGTTCCAATTGCCAAGAAAAAAATTCAAATGGTTCAGGAAGCGTTTCCACTGGATTTTGAACCACCCCATTGAATCGAATCAGTTTCACTTTTCTGAGTTACCATTGCCTGCGGAAAGCTTCATGGATTATCGTACATCATTTGGCCTTGCTTAATGAGGACATAATTAATAGGTTATCAAACTTGACAGAGGACTATCAGTCACGTACCGAAACTTAACCTCCAATGGATACAACAAAGTTAGTCTAAATCACCCAAGATAGTGTCTCCAATTGCAGTCACCTTAACCGACGATCCCAAAGGAAGTGTGAGGTAATTCATGGAAAGAAAATACGCCAAGCAACCCTAGAACAACAGCCAAGCTATGATAATTGTCACCTTACTGGAGCAAAGTTACTGTTACCCAAGAACAGGGCAACCGGTCAAGTTATCATCATGCTAACTGATGTATGTTCTTCATGTAGAACAAGTGGCCGATGCGTACATGATGAAGAGGGAACATCCTAAATTCAAGGGCAATCGAATTCCAGTAGTCCGGGCGTCGAAGTCGGAATGATGTGAAACTCGCATAGTTGATGCGTTTCAGCGAGACCGTCAATAGTCAATAGCTTTGCTATTGAGGAATAGCCTTTTTTAGCCGAATTCCGTCATTTAGGCCCCAAAATTGCTGTTTTTGCTATTTTAGGAAAGTTTCGTTTTAGCCTTAACTTTTGTTTTCCAAGTCCGAATTGACTTCTATAAATTCTGGCTTGCTTAGGATTCCTAGCAGTTTTTATTTCCGCAATTATCTCAATTTTGTTATTTTTGGTAATTTTTAGTAATTAGTCCCGTTTCTTGTCCAACAAGGATTAGGGTTAGGGTTTTCGATTTAAATATGCTTGTAAGCCTTTTGGCCGAATTATTCAATTATTCAATAATATTTCAGAATTTTCTTTGAGAGTTTCTCTCGTTTGCTGGTGGATTACAGAGTTTATCTAAAATATTGACGTTGGTCGTATTCTTTTATTATTTCCGCAGCATCAGTTCCCCATAATTATAGAGTACCATGAAAGCTCGAGCAGAAAAACTGGAGCAGTACACACTGCCAAGTCGGACAAACTGTATCCCTTCAACACCTTCCACTCCATCTCTGCATCAGCTTCAAAATGTAATATCAACAAAATAGCATTAATTTTTGAAAAAGTTGTAGCACGATTCTACAGATTGGGGATTGATTTTAGGGAAATTCCTTTCTCATTACCTCTTTTGTCGATATCACGGGCCTCTTCAAAGCTAGAGTGCTGCACCAGAGTTTCCAAAATTATTATTATTTTTTTTTTGAGAAGCAGAATTTATCGAGAGGCCAAAAAGCCAAGGAACACAAAACAAAATAGGGGGAAAAAAACCCTACGACAACAGCCTCAAACACCAGCGACCAAGGCAGAGCACTAGACCCCGTCGCTGATGTTTGACAGCCACACCCACAAACCAAACACCCAGCAAAAAATGCCCCACCAAAGCAACCAGAAAACCAAAGAAAGGGCTCAAACGACAACAACAGCAACAGCCAAAAACAAAAACAAAACAAAGGAGCAAGAACAAACAAGATCAAATCAAGAACCAATCTACTAAATTCCTATCACCCTCTACGCCTTGTTTCCAAAATTAAGTTGCACACATAAGAATCAGGAATGCAACCATTTGCTTCCTTTGAGAGAAACATCTCCTTTGCTTCATCTAATCTTCCTGATTCAGATAACACCTTGACAATAGCACCGAATGAATAATTGTCAGGACTCAAGCCCAGGGCCAACATGGAATCCAAAAGCTTCTTTGCTTTCTCAATATTATTCATTCTACAAAAACTCTGAATGAGAGAATTGAAAGAGTAAATATCATGACTTATTCCATCTGCTTGCATCTTATGTAAAAATCTCAAAGATCGAGCAACATCCCCAATGACACACAAAGAACAGATTAATATATTGTATGTGATAGCATTTGGAGGGACACCCCACTTAACCATTTCAGTGAAACAATTCAAAGCATCCTCAATCTCATATGCTCGACAAAGGTCATCGATTATTGAACTAAAAGTGAAGATATCAGGTTTAAAACCATATTCTAAAAGCATTTCCAAAAGTTCACAGGCTTTATGTACCTCTCCATTCTTGCAATGCCCACTAATTAGAGTATTGAAAGTGACAAGGTTAGGAGCAACACCTCTATGTCACATCTCATTAAAGGACTTTGTTGCCCTATCAGTCATACTGGCTTTTCAGAAACAGTCAATTAACATGTCATATGAAGATACATTTGACATAAGTCCATCCTTTACTATATGGTTCAAATAGCAATCGCCCTCCGTACCTCTTCCAACATTGTACAAAGCTTCAATAAGTGCAAGATAAAGAGTAAACCCTGGCTTCACACCTCACTCAATAAAATTATCCAAAATCCCACATATCTCATTGATATCCAATCCTTTTATCAAACAAGTCATTGTAATGTTAAACGTCGAAGTGTCAGGCACAAAACCTCTTTCCCCGGTCTTTCTCAAGATCATGGCTGCCTCTCTTGCCATAGAGTTATTCGAAAGGGAACAAAGTAAAGTATCGCTTGCTAATTTCCACACACGTGGCTCCTTCTACATAAACCTTACTAACAACTCAAATGCCTTCTGAAGGGCCAAACAACGAAACAATCCCTGAACCAACGATTTAACAGTAGCTTCGTTTGGACTCACATTTCTCTTCTTCATTATATCAAAAATCTTGAAAGCCTCATCTACCCTCTTTGCATTACAGAACCCATCAATAAGGATTGTATACGTATACATATTAGGCGAATAACCCAATCTTTCCATCTGTTTGACTAATCGAAGCGCCTCATCCACCACACCAGCTTTACAAACTCCACGAATAAGTATGTTGTATGTGAACCTATTTGGTTTGCAATTATCCACCGGCATCTGTTGAAACTTCAAATAGGCCATATAAATGGAATTGGACTTCACCAATGCATCAATAACCGCATTACACAACCTTGTACTAGGACTAATACCCAAAAATGAAATCTGCCCACAAATGTCAGCACAATACTTGGCCAATCCTAACCTTCCCTAACTACCAATCTAAACGCAAAGCAAACCTTCATTAACCCTAAAACCCAAGCTCTTAATATCTCTGTGCAACTCAACCGACAAAACAATAGGACCTTTTCGAAAAAGTGCATTAGCTAAAACACCCTTATCGGATTGATTCTTGAAACCCAGATATAAAATCTCAAAGGGTGTAATGGGTTTTCTTGGTTTTGCAAAACACTAACCACAAATTGAGGAACCAAATTGATCCTCTGAGCTTTCAATTCATGTCTTAGCAATAAAAACCAGTCCTTTCTAGCTAGAATTTGAGAAATGTAATGATGATCAATCGATGTAACTTGTTTATTAGCAGAAACCGGACTATTTGAGATTGAAACACGAGAATTTCTTAAAGAAGAAGAAGAAGAAGAGTTACCTCTTGAAGGAGCTACGGTGTTGTTGTCATACTTGTTATAGGTTTGCTTGTGTTGAAGTTTGGGCTTTGATGGGTTCTGTTTGTTTGATTTTTTGAGACTCGACGATTCTTTAGAGAAATTTCTGAGTACAACAGGTGATGCCATAGAAGAAGATGAAGAAGAAAACCCTCTCATGTCACTTCCCTTCTCTACACAGACGTAGACGCAGTTGAGTTGGAAGACTTAATTTGACTCTCCATTTGAGAGTAATTGTCTTTCTGCTTAACTCTTAAAGAAATTAATTAATCTGGTGTGAATCAATGGGTTATGTTTAGAAAATGTCAAAAATGGGGAAAATGATTGGGTTTGTATTGTGATAGCTTAATTAATTAGGTTGTTTTGCCTAAATAGTTAAGCCTTGAATATTCTTGTGGAATTGATTGTTGATTAGGTTGATAGACAAATGTTTATTTATCTAGTCAAACTCTATTAAATGTTCATGTGCATTTAATTGACAATTAGGTTGATAGAAATCTCTACATCTAATTGAGACCTTATGTATGTGCATGTATGCATATTTGATAATTAGGCTGTTAGATTTGCATCTTAACATCTAATTAAGCATTTAGTGTAGCCTAGCATTATTTACATTTAGAATATTATCATATATTCACATAGGTTGATTTGATCTCTTCATTGAGAAGTAAGTCTTATGGCTAAGGTCGCTTAGGCCACAAGCAAATTGGACTAGGTTCACTATTAAAGGTCTACGGGTAGTAGTGGTGGGTTATAGTCCAAGAAAGGTTGAGGTCAACCTAGGACGTAAACATCATTACAATTAATGGATTCGAAGTTCGTGTGTGGCGCATATTGTTAGGATTATGCTCAATAGCAAGAGTGTAATATTGTATTTGACAATCTTATCATATTAATAAAGTGATTTCTGTTTTAACAAAATCTTATAGCATTTATAATTATAATTGTCAAAGTAAATAATCATAAGGTCAAAAGACTATGAGAAAAGAAGAATTGTTCGTACATCTGGATATGTATGAGGTAGACACAATTCTTTAGTTAGTCTTAAATAATGTTCACAACTTAAGGCAAAGGTTGGGCACATTTATCTTGTTAAAGTTGTAGAATTCTTTTGCTAGCATTTGAGTGGGATCAAATGTGTTATAATGAGTCTAAAATCATCAAAGGGTCTTTAAGTAAAAGAATCTAGTGCACTAGGTGCATTGAACAGGATCAGAATGAAATACTTTATCTAGAACCGTCAGTAGATAAAAGTTTTTTCATTATCAGGACAATCGGAGAGTTTATCTTAATCCTGAGATAAATGATGGACTGATGGTTACAAGTGTTACCATTCGAGCTATCAATGAGTACGATTATATAGCATAGTCTATCCTCGATAGTTTTGTGGTATTCATTTGCTAATCGATAGAGGACTTTATTTATAGAAATAGATATCGTGATTCCACTTATTAAATGAGAGTGGAATATATATATATATATTTTTATAAAAAAAAAACAGCCTTTATTCAAAGGCAAAAAGCCAGAAAAACGCACCAAAAACAAAAACAAGACAGCCCTGAAACAAAGATATCAAAAAACTACGACAAGGGCAAACATACAACCCTTGGAGGACCTTGAAGACAAAAACCAACTACCAACAGAGCGTGGCACAGCCAGCCCACACAAAACTTACGCAAAACACACTAGGAAACCAGAGCAGAAAAAATGCAACAGCCAAAAAAAGAAAAAGTGCCAAGAAGAGGAGCAGCTAAAGAACATGAAAACAGAGAGGACTAAGGAATACTCCAAGTCACCATATTTGCTCTCCCACAAGACCCACTTTTAGCCAGCGAGTCTGCCAACACATTGGAGGACCTCGAATCGAAAAACACCGAAGCTTTGCTCATTTTCGAAAGGTTGCTGCGAATTTCAAACACTAACTGCACCAAATCAGCCCAGTCGAAATTACTGCCATTAATCCATGACACCGCCTCCCTGGAGTCATTGCTGACCGAAATATCTTTATGACAAATATCCGGATTCGAGATGCACAACTCAATGGCTTTAGCAATAGCCAGAATTTCTACCGAAATGGCATCATGGGCATCCACCTTAGCAAAAAAGAGCCATAGAATTCTCCCGGAATGGTCTCTAAGAACCCCTCCAACACTAGCCTAGCCAGAGGAACCCTTCCACGACCCGTCAACATTGAACAACAAAGAATCACAGTTCTGATAACTCCATAACAGAGAGGACTACTGTCATCTAACCTCAGTATAGCACTCTTTGATATTCAAAGTCATATTAGTAACAGAGTTTATCGATCCTCCCCCATAATTCATGAATCACCAAGCCACCTTGAACTTAACATCATCCACTGCTTGTCTCAAGCTAGCTTCACCGTTGTTGAAAACTTTGCAATTCCTAGACTCCTATATTGTCCACACAACTGCGTAAAACACAGAACACCAAGCTCTATCATACTTTCTCCTGGGACACAAACCATTCCAGCCCTTCCACCAATCAAGAATCGTAGAAGAGGTGCAACAACTCACATCCCAACTGTAGGGAAAAATATACGTACCCGCAGCGGAAGCGAGACAAAAAAAATGTTTGGGTAGCTTTTAAAATTTTTCCAATTATGAACCTTAAACCCTTTTGATTAATCAAACATATATATATAAGAAAGTAATAAAATATATTAATACCTCTTGTAGCGTGATCCGATTGACTTGCGTCGATGGTAATCCGCAAGATCTTCAATCCTAGCACGAACGTGGATCACCTAGGAGCGTGGTCTCCCTTTCTTTGAATTACAAACCTGTGATTGGATTCAACAAACTTTTCTTGATCCGTTAGTCCCAAAAACAATCTAAAAGAACCTAAGATTATTCCGGTCACTTTTGAGTTCTCAATCTAATGATCGAAACTCGCGTGAACCTTAATCGATATAGTATTCACAAGCTCATAGATGAATAAGCAATTAGAATACAATCAAAGAATAATCTATGTTCTTTTTGTTCTTAGTGGAATAATCGATTTCTTGCTATGAGTTTAGAAGAAGAAGAAGAAGAAAAATTCTGCACTTTTGCACTAGCGGGTGGCCGAAATCTATATGTTGTATTATATAGGTGGCCGAATTTTTCTCTTCTTTCTTACCCTAGGGTGACCGAAATCCTTGACCAAAACTAATTAGGGTTGCCGCAATTTTACTCCTAAAATATTGGAGATTTAGTTGCACCCTAATTCCTATTTTGTTTAAGATTTCCAAACCCTAATCAAACTCAATAATCTTTTATTCCTTATTTGACTAAAATAAAAAGACTTCCTATTTGATTAAATAAATAAAATTAATTATTTATTTCCTTGTCAAACAAGTCTTTCTATTTAATTATACTACTACCAATAGTATACAAATAAGAATCATATTTCCTATTTAGAAAAGATTTGTTACTTTAATTAAATAATTAATTAAACAATTAATTAATTCTTATTTAATTAAATAATGAAACAAAATAATATTAAATGCTAATATAGCATCTTGCCGCCCCACATATGTATTGGGCCAAATATTATTTTTCCTATTTCATTTAATCCATAGGACTTTAAATAAAAAGCCCACATGTGAACTAGACCCAATCTTACTAAAAGAAACAAGCCCACATGTCATCTATTAATATATAAATATAATTGTGCAGCCCATTACATAAATAATGTGCAAATTATATTCTTAATATATTAAATTGCAATTCTAAATGGACCCTAAATTGGTCCGGTAGAATATATCAAGTGATCCATGCAAGTCCGTGTGGATTGGGGATCTTGGCGGGCTATCTAAATTTAAGCTCCAATAGACATAACCTAATCACAATCAACAAATGATTCACTTAGGTCCGATCCATTAATTTTAGCTCATTCCACTAAAGAGCTAAAATTGAACTCTTAAATAAAGACAGAAAAGGAAGATGCTTCCTCATTCATACCCTAGACAATCATATTGGAGATAGTGTATCCTCGTGATTAATATCAGTAATCGCCAAGAGTTCATAGACCGCCTATAACTCTCCAAGTTACCATATTTACTCATATGACCACATTTTGAACTTGGATATTTGGACTTGTCCAGAAGCCATGTTTTCAATAGACACTATTGAAAACTCAACGTTGAGATTTAATATCCAATTACCTCAAAACATCCATATGATGATATTATACTCTCATTTAATAAATGGAGCCATGATGTCCATATCTATAAATGAAGTCCTCTATCGATTAACAAATGAATATCACCAAACTATCGAGGATAGACTATGCGATATAATCGTACTCATTGATAGCTCAAATGATATCACCTGCAACCATAAGTCCATCATTTATCTCAGGATTAAGATAGACTCTCCGATTGTCCTGATAATGAAATTACTTTTATCTACTGACGGTTATAGATAAAGTATTTCATTGTGATCCTGTTCAATGCACCCAGTGCACTAGATCCTTTTGCTCGAAGACACTCCGATGATTTTAGACTCATCATATCTCATTTGATCCCACTCAAATGCTAGCAAAAGAATTCTACAACTTTAACAAGATAAAGGTGCCCAACCTTTAACTTAAGTTGTGAACGATATTCAAGACTAACTAAAGAATTGTGTCTACCACATACATATCCAGATGTATGAACAATTCTTCTTTTCTCATAGTCTTTAGACCTTATGATTATTTACTTTAACAATTATTAAACTATAAATGCTATAAGATTTGTTTAAACCAGAAATCACTTTATTAATATGAATAAGATTGTTAATTACACTATTACACTCTTGCTATTGAGCATAATCCTAACAATCTCCCACTTGCGCTATAGCAAATGTGTCATATCTCTCAAGCCCATATTCTCTAGGTGCCCATCGAAACTCTTTTGAGGTAGAGCCTTTGTGAAGGGATCTGCTAGATTTTCCGCTAACGCGATTTTGGTAATCGTCACGTCACCTCTTTGAACAATCTCCCTTAAAAGATGATATTTCCTTTCTTTGTGTTTACCTCTCTTGTGACTTCTAGGTTCTTTCGAATTAGCCACTGCTCCACTGCTCCACTGTTGTCACAGTAGATAGTGATCTGCTTATTCGCACTAGGAACCACTTCCAAGTCAATCAAGAATTGACGGAGCCAAACAGCCTCTTTGGCAGCCTCGCATGCAGCAACATACTCAGCTTCCATGGTGGAATCAGCAATACAAGATTGCTTGATACTCCTCCATATAACTGCTCCTCCTCCAATAGTAAACACAGCCCCTGATGTGGATTTTCTGGAGTCAGAATCTGATTGAAAATCAGAATCTGTATACCCAACGGGAATCAAATCCCCTCCAGAGTATACAAGCATATTATCTCTCGTTCTATTGAGATACTTGAAAATATGCTTGACTGCCGTCCAGTGATCAGGACCAGGCTTCGATTGAAACCTGCTAACTATGCCAACAGCAAAACAAATATCTGGTCTAGTGCAGAGCATTACATACATGAGACTTCCAACTGCCGAGGCATATGGAACTCTACTCATGAACTGCTCTTCATGCTCATTCTTAGGAACTTGTTCCTTAGAAAGCTTGATTCCATGTCTGAAAGGTAACATACGTTTCTTGGAATCCTGCATGGAAAACCTAGACAAGATTTTGTCTATGTATGAAGCTTGGGATAATGCAATCGTTCTATTCTTTCTATCCCTTATAACTTGGATACCTAGAATAAAACTTGCTTCTCCTAAGTCCTTCATATCAAATTGTTTTGCTAACCATTCTTTTACTGATGTCAATACACCTACATCGTTTCCGATGAGTAGTATATCATCAACATAAAGAATTAGGAAAACCAACTTGTCGCCCTTAATCCTCTTGTATACACAAGGTTCGTCAAGATTCTGAATAAATCCAAAACCTTTGATTGCTTGATCGAACCTTATGTTCCAGGATCTGGATGCTTGCTTTAATCCATATATGGATTTCTGCAACTTGCATACCTTTTCCATTTGGCCCTTTTCAATGAATCCCTCTGGTTGCATCATGTAGATGCTTTCGTCAAGACTTCCATTAAGGAAAGCTGTCTTGACGTCCATTTGCCAAATCTCTAGATCTAAAGATGCTGCAATGGATAAGAGTATCCTAATGGATTTAAGCATGGCCACAGGAGAGAAGGTTTCCTCGTAATCGATACCTTCTTTCTGTGTATACCCTTTAGCTACCAGTCTAGCTTTAAAGGTTTCCACTTTTCCATCCATACCTCTTTTCCTCTTGTATACCCACTTGCACCCAATGGGTTTTATCCCTTTAGGCAAGTCTACAAGGGACCAGACTTTGTTATTGAACATAGATTCAATCTCAGATTGCATTGCCTTTTGCCAATGGCGACTATCAACATCCTCCATAGCTTCCTTGTACGTATAGGGATCATCGTCGTCCGGGAGATTCTCTACAGATTCTCCCAGACCGATGTATCTTTCGGGTTGTGTTCTAACCCTCCCACTACAACGAGGAATGGTAGGTTGTTGACCTAGTGTTGGATCGGAAATTACAATTGGGTTAGGTTGTGTAACCTCTCGTGGAATTGTATCTCCTGACATCTCATTCAGGACAATTCTACTTCTAGGCACAAAATCATTCATATAGTCCTTTTCCAGAAATTTAGCATTTGTCGAAACAAATACATTAAGATCTGAAGGACTATAAAAATAATATCCTTTAGTTTCTTTCGGATACCCTACAAATATACATGTTTCTGAATGAGACTCCATCTTTTCTGTCTTTCCTTTTAACACATGCGCAGGACAACCAAATATCCTTAAGTGTTGTAAACTAGGCTTGCGTCCAGTCCACAACTCATGCGGTGTTTTAGGAACAGACTTAGATGGTACATCGTTTAGAATGTATATAGCAGTTTGTAAAGCATATCCCCAAAAAGAAATAGGAAGTGTTGAATAACTCAACATAGACCTAACCATATCCAAAAGAGTTATATTTCTCCTTTCTGCTACCCCATTTTATTGAGGTGTACCTGGTGCAGAAAACTGAGAAACTATCATATTATCAATAAGATATTGCTGAAACTCACCAGATAGATATTCTCCACCACGATCAGATCTCAAGATTTTTATGTGTTTCTCAAGCTGATTTTCCACTTCAGCTTTAAATGCTTTGAACATGTCAAAAGCATCCGACTTATGTCGCATGAGATACACATAGCCAAATCTTGAGTAATCATCTGTGAAAGTGATGAAGTACTCATATCCACCTCTAGCTTGAATGCTCACAGGTCCACATACATCAGTGTGTATCAATCCTAAACATTCAGTAGCTCTGGCACCTTTGGCAGAGAACGTCCTTTTGGTCATTTTACCTTCCAAACAAGATTCACAAGTTGGTAGATCATCAACCTTTAAGTCACTCAAAGGTCCGTCACTTACCAATCTTTTAATCCTATTAAGGTTAATATGACCTAGGCGTAAATGCCATAGATATGTTTCATCTTTTGATAATTTAACTCTTTTATGATCAGGTTCCGTTATTTCTGTGTCTAACGAGTGAGAGATATTTCTATGCAAGAAGTATAGACCGTTTTCCAATGTACCTTTGCAAATAACTTTGTCATTCTTACTAATAATAAAAACTTTATTAAAAGTAACCGAATATCCAAATTTATTCAAACAAGAAACTGAAATTAAATTCCTCTTGAATTGAGGTACATAATAAACGTCTATTAAATCTAAATGCCTTCTAGAATCCAAACAAACTCTAATATCTCCCACTGCACTTGCAGACACTAACGTTCCGTTGCCTAAGTGCAAATTGATCTCATTTTTATTCAGCCTTCTCCTTTCTTGGAACCCCCATAAGGAATAACAAACATGATTATTGGCTCCAGAGTCTATGATCCAAGAATCTGTAGAATCTGCCAGACAAACATGTTTCAAGATAATTCGCATTACCTTGTTCCTTCTTATTCTGAGACTTTGGGCAATTACTTTTCCAGTGTCTCTTTTCACCACAAAAGAAGCACTTCCTTTTGATCTTGGTTACTTTCTTAGTCTCTTTCTTGGTAGGCCCAAGTTGCTTTTTCTTCTATTATTCCTTGACCTTCTGACGGGTCTTAATAGTAGCAACTTTACCAACCATATGAATCTCTTCTAGAGACATCATCATATCAGCAGCAGACCCTATTCCTTCATGCTGCTGTTGCAACACGTCGGAGATGGTAGCCATTTGGCCATCTCATTAGAGGTCTTCCACTGCTCATACTCGTCTCATTGCATTAGATTCATTAGTAAGAGCAGGTGGTTTAGGAGTAGTTAGAACAAACTTATGTTTTTCACTTTGCTGCAACAACCCAATTTTCCTTTTCCATGTTACATAGTTATCTCCAGTTAAGGTGTTATCTTTCAGGATGTTCATAAGTGATGGGGTCATGATTTCTGAATGAAAACAAAACATATATAAGTAAATAATCATTATAAAGCACTTTTAAATATTTATCTTGAATTAAATGAATAACTCAATCATAAAAATTCAACGGTGATCTAACACCCATAAATGTTACGCCTCCTTTGGGAGTTCGCACCATTTACTAGTTAGACTAGGTCCCACCTAATTGTTAACATAACAACCAGCGTTTTCAATTTTAGCCTTGCAATTTTACTGACAAGAACTCTTTGGAGGATATCAATTAAATTTCATTGAGTGTGTTACCAAGATATCGACCCTCAATTTTCTCTCACGAAAATCCCTCCTTTGGGAGTAGATCTCGTTGAGTCCATTGTCTAGTCTATCCTTGTAAGGAAGTATATTGCTTAATTCCATTCATGGATGTCCCTTTGGGGAATTACCATAAAATAATTAAGCTCAACTAATCTTGGAAGCCATAGGTGTTACAAAAACACCTTCTCCCACTCAATTATTTAAGGCGTGTGATTAAATCCCATAGAATGATTTACCAAGTTATCTAGATGCCAATTTAGATACCTAAATCATTCAATGCATGTTCATACCAAAAGAGATATATGAGTGGCACTCCTATTCTATATGTCATGTTATCATACAACAACAAATATTGTAATATTTAAGCATAAAATAAATAGCAACAATTTTGGCCCATCCTAGAAAAACAAGTAAATTACATTGAAATAGAAATACAAGATCTTCGAGTGGCCCATCAACCATAAGCCCATCCTCCGGCCTCCCTCCTCGGGATTGCACGGCCACAACCCCACGTAAGGGGCTGCGCATAGGCCTTGCATGGCTGCCGTGCGCAGCCCTCTTGGTTGCAAGGCTGCCGTGTGCAGCCCACTTGATTTCGGGCATGCCATGCGCAGCCCAATCCACTCCTAGGGTGCGCACGGTGCTCGTTCTCGGTTCCGGTTGCTTCGTTTCTTCAATGTAGAACGTGTTACAATTTAATATAAACAAATAAATTACTGCAGATTTTTTTTTTTTTTTTATTCATGACAGTAAAAAAATACTGCACATTATAATAAATAATACATTAAAAACTGCAGCAATTTTTAATACATAAAAAAAAATGTCTAGCAACTACCAAGAAGGAATTATGGCGATGATAGACCACCCTTCTTGTTACAATTCCAAAACCAAAAATACATTGAAAATCTAGGACCAAAATCGAGCAATAACAATCCACATATAAAACATATATAAAGCCATACATCACATGTAATTATATATGCGAATACCTAGAGTGCCATCTCTTTCTAAAACATGCATAATCACAATAAAAAGAAATCGATCCACGTATATATACATTAATTAATTAAAAGGGTTCAACCTGGCTCTGATACCAATTGTAGGGAAAAATATACGTACCCGCAGCGGAAGCGAGACAAAAAAAATGTTTGGGTAGCTTTTAAAATTTTTCCAATTATGAACCTTAAACCCTTTTGATTAATCAAACATATATATATAAGAAAGTAATAAAATATATTAATACCTCTTGTAGCGTGATCCGATTGACTTGCGTCGATGGTAATCCGCAAGATCTTCAATCCTAGCACGAACGTGGATCACCTAGGAGCGTGGTCTCCCTTTCTTTGAATTACAAACCTGTGATTGGATTCAACAAACTTTTCTTGATCCGTTAGTCTCAAAAACAATCTAAAAGAACCTAAGATTATTCCGGTCACTTTTGAGTTCTCAATCTAATGATCGAAACTCGCGTGAACCTTAATCGATATAGTATTCACAAGCTCATAGATGAATAAGCAATTAGAATACAATCAAAGAATAATCTATGTTCTTTTTGTTCTTAGTGGAATAATCGATTTCTTGCTATGAGTTTAGAAGAAGAAGAAGAAGAAAAATTCTGCACTTTTGCACTAGCGGGTGGCCGAAATCTATATGTTGTATTATATAGGTGGCCGAATTTTTCTCTTCTTTCTTACCCTAGGGTGACCGAAATCCTTGACCAAAACTAATTAGGGTTGCCGCAATTTTACTCCTAAAATATTGGAGATTTAGTTGCACCCTAATTCCTATTTTGTTTAAGATTTCCAAACCCTAATCAAACTCAATAATCTTTTATTCCTTATTTGACTAAAATAAAAAGACTTCCTATTTGATTAAATAAATAAAATTAATTATTTATTTCCTTGTCAAACAAGTCTTTCTATTTAATTATACTACTACCAATAGTATACAAATAGGAATCATATTTCCTATTTAGAAAAGATTTGTTACTTTAATTAAATAATTAATTAAACAATTAATTAATTCTTATTTAATTAAATAATGAAACAAAATAATATTAAATGCTAATATAGCATCTTGCCGCCCCACATATGTATTGGGCCAAATATTATTTTTCCTATTTCATTTAATCCATAGGACTTTAAATAAAAAGCCCACATGTGAACTAGACCCAATCTTACTAAAAGAAACAAGCCCACATGTCATCTATTAATATATAAATATAATTGTGCAGCCCATTACATAAATAATGTGCAAATTATATTCTTAATATATTAAATTGCAATTCTAAATGGACCCTAAATTGGTCCGGTAGAATATATCAAGTGATCCATGCAAGTCCGTGTGGATTGGGGATCTTGGCGGGCTATCTAAATTTAAGCTCCAATAGACATAACCTAATCACAATCAACAAATGATTCACTTAGGTCCGATCCATTAATTTTAGCTCATTCCACTAAAGAGCTAAAATTGAACTCTTAAATAAAGACAGAAAAGGAAGATGCTTCCTCATTCATACCCTAGACAATCATATTGGAGATAGTGTATCCTCGTGATTAATATCAGTAATCGCCAAGAGTTCATAGACCGCCTATAACTCTCCAAGTTACCATATTTACTCATATGACCACATTTTGAACTTGGATATTTGGACTTGTCCAGAAGCCATGTTTTCAATAGACACTATTGAAAACTCAACGTTGAGATTTAATATCCAATTACCTCAAAACATCCATATGATGATATTATACTCTCATTTAATAAATGGAGCCATGATGTCCATATCTATAAATGAAGTCCTCTATCGATTAACAAATGAATATCACCAAACTATCGAGGATAGACTATGCGATATAATCGTACTCATTGATAGCTCAAATGATATCACCTGCAACCATAAGTCCATCATTTATCTCAGGATTAAGATAGACTCTCCGATTGTCCTGATAATGAAATTACTTTTATCTACTGACGGTTATAGATAAAGTATTTCATTGTGATCCTGTTCAATGCACCCAGTGCACTAGATCCTTTTGCTCGAAGACACTCCGATGATTTTAGACTCATCATATCTCATTTGATCCCACTCAAATGCTAGCAAAAGAATTCTACAACTTTAACAAGATAAAGGTGCCCAACCTTTAACTTAAGTTGTGAACGATATTCAAGACTAACTAAAGAATTGTGTCTACCACATACATATCCAGATGTATGAACAATTCTTCTTTTCTCATAGTCTTTAGACCTTATGATTATTTACTTTAACAATTATTAAACTATAAATGCTATAAGATTTGTTTAAACCAGAAATCACTTTATTAATATGAATAAGATTGTTAATTACACTATTACACTCTTGCTATTGAGCATAATCCTAACACCAACATGACATACAATTGAGCCATAGGTTCCAAGACCATCTACATGAAAGAAACAAGTGATCTATGGATTCCACATCCTCATTACAGAGAGGGCAATCGAGGTCAGCATTAATACCAAGACCAAAGTTTCTAAGAACGTTTCTAACCAACACCCTGCCATGAATTAATTGCAACATAAAGATTTCTATTTTTGGAGGACATAATCCCCTCCAAATCTCTTTAAAACCACTAACATCATCCGAGTGACTGACCTCTAAGTGTTGCCAAAAGGATTTTACAGAAAAAGAGCCCGAAGGGTCGAATTTCCAACATAACGTATCCTGGACATTCTTCTGAATACGGATATTGTTCAGAAAATGGCAAAAATTCTCCCATTATTACACCTCCCAATTGATGATAGGCCTCCTAAGCTTCACTTCCCACTCCCAAAAATCGTCCACCCACCTCCCAAGATTTCTAACATAATGATCAAACCAAAATTGGTATAATTTTGGTCCCCATTTCCTTCTCCTTTTGCTTGATTCTTGGGTATTATCCAGTGATTTAATGGTGTAAATTAAGTGTTTTCAGGAATTTATGGAATTCAGGGGCATTGGAGTAATTTTGGTCATTTGGGGGCAAAAGTGTAAAATATGAGGGAAGTTTGGAGTTTATCGTGATTATAGAAGAATGCAGGGGCCGAATTGCAATGTTTCGAGCAAACCACAAGCTGCCACGTGACCTCAAGTGAAATGGTGCGTTTCACATGTGAGGAGGCCCAGTAGACGTGGCCCAAAACGCTCGCCCCATCAGCCCAGCTCAAAACGCTGCCGTTTTGATTAATGAGGCAGATCTGATTTTGTGGGCCTGATGTATGGCCCAAACGCAGCCCAAAGATGCGCGCCAAGTCTGATCACCCAAGCCCAAAGTGCACCCCATTTAAGTTCTAAATGCACCCCTTTTATTGCAAAGTGACAGCAGCCCATTTACACCCCTGCCCCTTGCTGTTTGCACCCCATTCCTATTCATCTTCTTCTTCAAGCACACGTGACAGCCATGACCACTCCTCCCCAAACCCTTGACCTACCGGAAAGGGGCCTTCCCGGACCTACCATCGACCGGAAAGTGGTCTAAAATTACGGCCAACCGACCAGCTGGCCGGTCGGTCCAATTCCGACCCTTCATATGGCTGAAATCCGACCATCCATTTCTCACCAAATTCTTCCCATTTTGCCCCTTTGTCATGTCCACGTCACCCTAGGTCGCCATTTGGCATTTCGAGGTCACCATGGCGACAGGAAGTGATTTCCACACCTGATGAGGTCGCCATTTTGTCACCCTAGAGGTCACCATTTATGCAAACCGAGAGCTTCTCGTTGTTCATTTCTGATTGGCCAATTTTGGCTGGAAAATTACACAATGACCCCCTTTGTTGGACTAAATGGTAATTTGCCATGGTTAGGGGGTGTTTTGGTAATTTGCCACCCGAGACCTAATTTGAAAATCCTATAAATTCATCACATTTTTCCTCTTTTAGACAACTCTTGACCACCAAGAAACCTCCTTTCTCCACCATTCCTTTTCTCTCCATTTTCTCTTCTACCTAAACTTAACATCTAGATTACTTCCCCTAATCATTCCTTTTCTTCCCATCTTCTCCACAAATCTCCTTAGTCACTTCCCATTTGACTCCACCTATCTAGACACATCCTCATCATCCACTATTTACACAAGGAGCATCAAAGGCAAGGAAAGGATCAAGCTTACAAAAGGTGGCCCATGAGTGATTTCCTAATCTTTTACTTGCCTTCCCTTTGATTGTAATATGTGTAATTAAATCCCCTTTCTAGGGTTTTGATGTGAGAATATTTGGATTGGGATTTGCTTAAGCTTTAATATATTTTTAATCTCTATTTGTGTTCTATTCATTTTATAATTAGATTCTATGCATTATATAATTGACATGTATACCCACTTGTTGATTATAATCTTGCTTAGGATAATTTGTTATATAATCTTGATTGGATTGACAACCTTGATAGATTGAGAACTTAGTGAATAGGATAGATTGTCGGAGGGTATATCAACCGCGATAATCTAAGCCGTAAATTGTAACAAATCGATCCCACCGTGACCCCCTTTCCTTAATCGGTTAGGCATTGCGGTGGGAAGTTTTTTAAGGTTCATAGTGATGGCCTAAACACATTTTAGAAATCAATTGGTTAACATTTATGAGATTCGTTCACTAAAATAGCTTGATAAGCATTTCCCATAATTCATTTGTGATCCCATTAATTCCCTAGCTATTCTCTTAATTGTTTATTCCATTTATCTTATCTAGATTTGTTAAGTATTCTTTTATTAGTTTATTAGGTTTATTTTTCATGTATGTTTGATGGCTTGACAACCCATTCACTCATCCATATTTTTATGATTTATTTTATTGCATATAGATTAGTTAATTTATTCAACTAATCACCTTAATTCCCTATGGAACGAATCCTACTTGCCACTTTACTAAATTTCTATCTAAGTGGTGAAAATCAGTTTTCTAAAAGAACACATTTTAAATATCATTTTGTTGAGTACACAAACGACGCTCATCACATAACCCAATTTATCACAGGCAAGAGCGTGAATCCTAGGAAAAGCCTCCATGAGAGGATGACCATCAACCTTAAAATCGAACCAAAGCCTAGCTCTATCCCCACTGCCCACATTCACAACCAAACCCTCCTCAAGTAAAGTGCCATACACAGAATTTTACTGTAGCAAACCTCCAATACTTTTGACAAAAGTGGAAGCTTTGTAGCCGGTACTCCAGTTCCATTTAAAAACCTTCAGAGAAATGTCACACTTGGCACTTAAGGCCTTCTTCCAACAAGAATCCTCCTCCACACCGAACCTCCAAACCCACTTCACCAAAAGACCTTTATTCTTGTTTAATAGAGAACCTATGCCTAAGCCACCCTTATATTTGCTTTTACACAAAATGTCCCATTTAACCGCATGAATTTTCTTCTTTTCGATACCATCCCCCCAGAAAAAAATTCCTTTGTAGCCTTTCTAACCTATGGGCTACCCAAACGGGCATCTTGAAAACCGACATAAAATAATTAGGAATGCTAGCCATAACCGCCTTAATAAGGAGCAATCTTCCCCCTTTATTTAAAAACTTCTTCTTCCAAGGGGCAATCCTGTTCTCAATACGATGAATAAGCTCCGACCAAAAACTTTTCGAATTCGGACGACCTCCCAAAGGAAGGCCAAGATAAACCATGGGGAGGGAAGCATTCGAGCATTTGAAAAATTCCCCCCAGTTTGTAAACTCCCGCCTCACTTTTCCCATTTTTACCACATTGCTCTTATTAAAGTTGATCTTCAACCACGAAGCCAATTCAAAACATCTCAGGTTACGTTTAGCATTCTGAATGTACTCCACCCTAGGTTGAATAAAGAGGACAGTATCATCAGCAAATTGAAGAGTAGAGATATGGATGGTTTCAGAACCAAACACCACACCTTTCACCAAGTCTAACTCCGCTACTTTCCTGAATAACGCACTCAAACACTCCGCAGCAATGTTGAAAAGGAACAGGGAGAGAGGATCACCTTGTCGCAGTCCCTTCTCCACCCCAAACTCGCGAGTAGGGCTACCATTGACAAGAACCGAAATGACCGGAGACGAGATACAACATAACATCCATTGTCTCCATTTTATCCTGAAACCCATATCCCTCATCATGTCATCCATAAAGCTATGACTCAGGCTGTCATAAGCTTTTTCAAAGTCAATTTTGACCATTATACCCCTTAAAGAACCCCTTTTCCAACCGTGAATAATCTCTTCTGCAATAACGAAACTATCGAGAATTTGTCTGTTGTTAACAAAAGCCATTTGGGTCTCCCCTATCACGGAGCTGATCACTCTTTTCAACCGATTGGATAAGACTTTGGCCAGGATTTTATAAAAAGAACTAACAAGGCTTATGGGTCTATAATCTGATATAGAAGATGTTTTGGCTCTCTTAGGAATAAGAGTAATAAAAGTCTTATTTAACTCCTTAACAAGCTTACCATCCCTAAGAAAATCCTCCAAAAATCTCATAAAATCCTCCTAAACGAACGTCCCAATTATCCTTAATAAACCTTAAATTGAAACCATCCGGACCTGAGGCCTTATTACGATCACAATTTGCGAAAGCCAACCGCACTTCTACAATGGAAAAAGCTTCTTCCAGTGAATCTCTATTTGAATCAGACAGTCTCTTGAGAGGCAAACCCTCTATCTTAGGGCGACTCCAACTAACTTCCTTGTAAGCATTCTCGAAAAAATTAGCCACCCCTTCCTTAACTTCTTCAGGATCAGTTATAACAACATTGTTAAACGAGATCTCGTCGATATAATTATTACGACGTCTCCCATTTGCAACACAATGAAAGAATCTCGTATTCCTGCCACCTTCCAAAAGCCACTTGACTCTAGATTTTTGTCTCCAAGCTTGTTCCTCTTGTTTAATGATTTTCCATAGCTCAGAAACTAACTTCATTCTCTCCAGTCTTGACGAATCGGACCAGCCAACAACCAAGGCCTCCCTATCCAAAATAGCTAATTTTTCCTCTACTATTTTGGTTGAGAACGAATCCTTGGCATTCTTGCAAGCCCATCTCTTAATCTTATTTTTAGCCACCTTTAACTTAGCCCTCAAACCAAAGCTCTTGGAACCATGCAACTTGGTACCAGACCAAGTGCTCCTCACATCTTCCATCAAAGACTTAGAATCCAACCAGGAATTGAAGAATCAGAAACATCTAGGACCCCAAAACACTGACCCTAAACCTAGAGTTACCACACTGTGATCTGAAATAGAATGAGGGAGGCCAGTTTGCGCTAAGTTAGGAAACCAAAATAATATGACAGGCAACACTAAAAACCTATCCAATCTTGCCCAACACCCATTTTCCCTATTGTTAGACCAAGTAAAATGAACACCTCTAAAGGGCATATCCACCACTTGCATATGAAGAATAAAATTCACAAAACTTCTCGCCGAACTTCTATGAAACACCCCACCCTTTCTTTCCTCCTCACTGATCACCGTGTTGAAATCACCCCCTATGCACCAAGGAGCTGAGAAACACTGCTGTTTACTGCCAATAAACTCCCATAAATCCTTTCTCTCTCATTCCCCATTTGGAGCATACACATTACAAAACACCACTTCCTTATTTAATTTGTTGAGGACCCCCTTAAGGATAATACACCTTTTGTTCGAAATGCAACCCGACACAGTAAAAATATCCTCATTCCATAAGGTTAGTAGCACCCCCCCGGCTGAACCCGTGGCTTCCACTCCAACACTTTTGGAAAGAAAGGATCCACCAATGCTACTGATAACCCTATTATCCAACACACTCAACTTTGTCCCCTGAATGAAGAGGATAATAGGTTTATACTTGCTCTCCACCTTACACACTTCCCTCCTCTTCTCCACTCCCCCAAGAACTCTAACGTTCCAAGAGATACCTAACATTAAAAATTAAGAAACCCAATCAACAGACCACAAGAAAAAGATCATGACACTCTTCTAGCCTCATCTTCCTTTTCCAACTCCATCACTCTCATGCTTATCTCCTCCCGACTCCCATTAAAGTTAAAACCCAATGCCTCCCCCATCTCTAAAATCTTAGCAACTTCAACCTCTAAATCCCGTCCTAGAATAGAGCCGTTCCCAGAATCCTGGCTGCCCTAATTAACTACATCAATATTCCCAATAGGCTTACTTTCTTTAGCTAGAAGATGAAGAGCAACTTCTCTCTCGATCACCCTTGCTAATTCATCTCCTAAATTCCAAACCACCCTCTTATCTAAATCCCTTGAACTACCCGGACTATTGTCTACAATTTTTGACCTTCTAGTGGTCATAGGATGAATTTTAAAAGATTGGGAAGTACCTTTCCTCCTAACTTTCCTGGTGGTCATGATTTGTGTCTCAGAAACATACTACTCCTCCCTAGCTAAATTAGACGTTCTTCTCCCCATGGATAAGTTCTCCTCATTGCTTCTCTTCACCTCTTCTCCTGCTTGATTCGACTTATCCGAGCTAGTTTTGCTTACAATCTCTTTATTGGCACACAGTTCCACTCTCAAATTAAGCCATGGTTTCCCTGTAAAGAGAGATGTCTTCTTCTCATGATCCCTTACCTCTTGAATTTCCCCATCAGACTTTGATTCCACCAAAGCATATTCAAAATAAATTTTACTGTCAGTTGGACTTACATGGGTCCCCAATGAAGAATCCGATCCGACTGTCAACTAGGCTCCACCACCCAACTTATCTGATTGAGAAAGGTAGACTTTGGAATTATTGGGCTCTGAATGAGGCAAGCCCAACTCTTCAAAACCATCACTAGCTCCTATAGGCTCAAACCCGATTTGATTTAAAATTGCTTTTTAACAGAGCTTTCCCTTCTAACGAAGCCTAATTTACGCAAATCTACCCTGTCTGTTTCGTAATCAGATGCGCTGGAATTGTTGCTCGAGGTCAGTATATCAGTTCTATTTTTACCAATTATCACAATAGTGTTAGGCGGTGGGTTCCACCTAGATGTTGGTTTATAAACCCAACAACTCTTACCTTTATCCAAGTCTACCCGTTTCCCACCAACCATTTCCCCTCTGATATCCTTCTTTCCAAAAATATTAGCGGCTGCCCCCTTGACTTTCCTACACTGAGATGATCTATTTTCTGACAACACATCTCTAGGCTTCTGATTGTTCCTCTAAACTGGAACTCCTATCTGCCCCTCCCTGTCACTATCAGCCATGCCCCTATTCCCATTGAACTTGGACAACTAGTCTCCATCTGATTTTGAAAATTTGAATTCTGGCTTCAATCTCAGGTGCTTGATGATCCAAGAAATGGATACCAGCTCCGGTGATTCTGATAAACCTATCTGGAACTGTTTGTCGCCCACCTTAACTGTCACCACCCTAGAAGCCTGGGGTTCAAGGTGACCAAGAACTAAAATTTGACCTACATCCATTCTTCCTCTGTCCTCAATAGCTTCGTCGACCCAGATTGTTTCTCCCATGTCACTACCCACCATAGAAAAGAAACCTTTACACCAGCAATGCAGAGGAACCCCATACACCTCTACCCACCTAAGTTTATACATTGGCACAGGATTATCGATCCACTTAGTCATGGAAGAGAAGTTGTCCCTAAAAAAAAAATAAAAAAAAAAAACTATTACGCATGAAACCATCTCTTTCTATTTTGGATTCGAAAGTCCAAGCTATCCTCTTTCCTCCTAAGAAAGTTGAAGAGAACACAAACCCTCTCTCTTCCAGTTTAGAGTTGGTTGACCATAAATCAGCAAATTCTTTCATAACCTCAATCGCCATCCTGCCCAGCCATTCCTTATCTGATTTGATCTGCCCTGACATAACTCTCTTCTCTAACTTACCATTTATATCTCTTGGTCTATCCTCTTTAACCATCTCCGCAAAGGATTACATCCCTCTGTGGTTATGATTCACCCTTATAATAGGTTCCCTTACTACACGCCTCTGTCTATCCTCCTGGTTACTGATCCATCTCTTTACTGGAGGTGAGGGTCTTCTGTTATTCCACCCATATTCAGCAACCTTGGCTGATATAGTCCACCCGTATACATGCATCCCATTCACCATGGAAGCCACCTTACTAGCTTCATCCAAAGTCCCAAACCTGATAAATGCATAACAGCTCTTCCTTTTGTTGCTTTTAAAGGATAAAAAAAACATCCCTAATTCTTCCAAAAGGCTTAAAGATGCCCCAAACACTAGCATAATCTACCAAGGGATTGAGATTATTGATGAAAACTGATACCAAATTCTGCCTGAAGTCCTTCCCAACTGAGACCCTATCTTTTGAAGACATGTGACCATATTGGGAGGCAAACCGAGTCACTCTCTCTCTAACTTTCTCTCTCATGTTGCCAACTCACATGAATAACTTTCTCTCTCATCATATGGATGTTTTGAGGGATTGGATATTAAATCTTAACGTTAAGTTTTCGATAGTGTATATTGAAACATGGCTTCTAGACAAGTCAAAATATCCAAGCACAAAATGTGGTCATATGTGTAAATATGGTAACTTGGAGAGCTATAGGCGGTCTATAAGCTCTTGGCGATTACTGATATTCTTTACGAGGATACATTATCTCCTATAAGATTATCTAGGGTATGAATGAGAATTATTTACTTATTCTATCTTTATTTAATAGTGCAATTTTAGTTCTTTAGTGGGATGAACTAAAATTAATAGATTGAACCTAAGTGAATCATTTGTTGATTGTGATTGGGTTATGTCTATTGAAGCTTAAATTTAGATAGCCCGCCAAGATCCCAAATCCATACGGACTTGTATGGATCACTTGATATATTCTACCGGACTAATTATGGGTCCATCTAGATTTGTATTAAGGCATGTGGACTTGTTTCCTTTAGTAAGAATGTGCCTAGTTCACATATGGGCCTTTTAATTAAAGGTCCAATGGATTTCATAAAATGCAAAAATAATATTAGGCCCATTTATTGTATATGGGCGGCAAGGCTATAGTATTAGCTTAATATATTATTTTATTTTATTATTTGATTAAATGGAGATTAATTAATTTATTGATTAATTATTTAATTAAGAATCAAAATCTTTTTCTGACTAGGAAATATATTTTTTAGTGTTATACTATTGGTAGCAGTATAATAAATATAAAAGACTTTATTTGGTAAGTAGATAAATAAGGGATTTATTTATCTAGTCAAATAAGGAAGTCTTTTGATATAGTCATAATAGGATAAAACACTAAAAAGTTGGATTAGGGTTTAGATTCTAAAGACTTATAGGAGTATGGGTGGAACACAAATCCTCTTATGGTGAGGATTTCGACCACCTTGTAATTTCCCTATCATAGAATTTGGCCAACCCTAATTAAAAGCAAGAGAGAATTCAGCCACCCTATATATATATCGTAATATAGATTTCGGCCACCCCCTAATGTTGTTCTAGAGAGTGATTTTCTTTTGCTTGAAAAATAAATCAAATTCTAGATACTGGTGTGAGAATTCTGCCAAGAGGAAAAAAAGAGAAGATATCATTCTTGTTTCAATAGTGCACTAGTAGCTTTTACATCAAAAGGCTTTGTGCACAATTTCGAATTAGGTTCACGAGAATTTCGATCAAATGATTGAGAATTCAAAAATGACTGGAACGTTCTTTGTTATCTCTTGGAAGTTATTGTGACTAACGAAAAAGAAAAGTTTTTGTTATCCATCCTCAGGTACACAATTCAAAGAAAGGGAGACCACACTCCTAGGTGATTCACTTTCGTGATTGGATTGGAAGATCTTAAGGATTATCATCGACGCAACGTCAATCGGATCATACGACAAAGGTACGATAATTTTATTATATGTTAATTAATTAAGGGGTTAAAGTTCATCTTAAGGAAAAATTTTAAACTATACTAAACCTATTTTTCGCTTCCGCCACATGTATTTTTTCCTACACACATAACAGCCCGTGGTTTTTCCCTATTAAGGGTTTCCACATAAAAAATCAAGCATCTTTTAATTTCCGCACTTTTTATGCTTGAATTATTAAATTGACTAGATTGGGGTTATTTTTGTAAAATTGACTAAACGCGAAAATGTGGTAAGAAGGGTTAAAATCTAATCAACCCCCCCACCCCACTCAGATTAATATATTAGAACACACCGTAATTTGTTTCAGCACTATTTAGAAACTCAAAAATGCATATTTGCATTAGAGATGCTCTAATATAATTATGTACTACAAGAAAATTGGGTTATAGAGACGAATTTTTTGGGAACGAACAAAATTCGTCCCAACAGAACGTCTATAGGGACGCAATAATATATTTGTCCCTAAAACTATAAACCTGAAGAAACCATTATAGATGAAAAATTCGACCCAATAAAACGTCTATTGGGACAAAACAAATTATTCAACCCCAAAAATGACAAACCTGATGAGACTTTTAGGGACAAAAAATATTTGTACCAATAGAATGTCTATTGGGACAAAAAAAAATTATTCGTAACTAAAAAGTGCAAAAATGACGAGACATTTAGGGACGAAATAAATTATTCATCCCTAAAAAGTTTGAGATTTATTTTTAAAAAAAAGAAATTTTTTTTTTTTTTTTTTTTTTTTTTTTAAGATTTAAGGACTTATTAGGACTGTTGCTAATGATGACTTATCGGGACTATATTTTTCCCTTTTTATCTTTATATTTTATTTTATTTTATTTTTTGAGTTTTTCCTAAGAGACATATTAAAAATTAAATTTTATTCACTTTTTATAGATTAATTCAAGAAATTATGAAAAAAAATATATATTATTTTTATTCATAATTATAATAATAAGAATCTAAAAAGCAAAACAACTTTTTAAAAAAGTCATTGTACATTTCCCTTTCCCTTTTATGATAGGGATTCAAGTCTTATATTTATCTATTAAATTGTAAAATGTAGAGAAACATCTCTTTATTCAGACTAAGATTAACGATATACCATTTGATCCAACCATATAATATTTTAAAAAATATATTTTAATTAATTTGTCTATCATATAAAATACAATTTATATTATTGGAATTAATCTACAAATAAAATTTTGATTTAAAAAAAAATCAATAAAAATTTAATTATATATAAAGAGTATATATAAACATTATGCTATTGTAAATAACTTCAAAGCACTAGCAAACTAGTTAAGGCTTTGCTTCTACAACCTAATGCGTTAGGTTGTCAAAAGAGAACGAAAATGCAAATTTCGTCCTTGTTGTAAAAGGGGACAAAAAAAAATATCGTCCCTATAGGTAGTCTTTAGGCATGAATTTAGATTTTCATCCCAAAGAACTTATTGTGACTCACCTAAGGCGACGTAATTTGGGACGAATTTTTTACGTCATATTCATCGCAATAGCCCTTTTTTCTTATAGTAGGTGATCACCCTATTATATTTAAATTAATAATATTTTTTTTAAAAGGCATCAATAAAACAAAGGCACCAAGCCAGGCAAAAACAACCACAAACACCAAAAGCCAACAGCAAAAACGCAAAACAGCCCAAGCGCTGCAACCCTCGCCACAAACAGGGGAACCCAAAACAACTACAACAGACTCAGACACCGACATCTACCCCAAAACAGCCACAACAGACTACAGCAACAACAAAAGCAACCTAATCAAGACACACTCCACCACACATCATCAATTCCAGGAGTTAAACCTTTCTTAGCTAAAGTATCCGTGAAAGAATTCGTCGATCTTGGTCTAAACTCCACTGCAGCCCTCTTGAAGCTCCCCAACCAACTACGAATGTCTCCTATAATCTGATCATGGCTGTTATTGCCAGGAATGCAGCTCAAAATCCATCTCACAACAATTTTGGAATCACTAATGACAGTAAGATTCCTCTTAACCAAGGTAGGATTCGATCCAAACAACTCACACGCTCGTAGAATGGCCAAAAGTTCAGCTAGGATGACATCTTAGGCGCCCACATGAGAGGAGAAAGCACAAAGAATCTTCCCCATATGATCACGTAAAACACCTCCTATACCAGCCTTTCCTGAAGCTCCCATCACCGCACCATCCACATTAAAGTACAGGGCATTAATCAGAGGCGGAGACCAGCTTTCCAACCTCTGGTATTATATAAATAAAGAAAAAGTATGACCTCACCAATTATATCTATTTTCATGTATTTCTATTTACAGTGCGTTATTAATTGAGAATGAAATAAAAGGAACCAAATTCCATGGGGAAGGGATTTAGGAAAGTGAACTTGATTCCTTATATGGAAAGGTGGATTATGTTCTTTTTTCAACAAGACCTTAATTAACGATTAGAATGTGAGGCCCATCAATGAACGTGATGAAATTTGTCGAGCTTATATTAAAAGCTAGTCCATTTCAACCCAATCTTGACCATTATGATAAATCAGACCAAATTCTTATCAACGTAGCTTCCAGTATTCTTGGTTTCATTATTGAGTATTTTTAAAAGTTGAAAAACGGTTAGCGATGACAACAATTGTGCATTTTTAACTCATGTAGGAAAAGACCATAATCGTACCATTACAGATATGAGATTAAACGATATTTCATTTGGTTTTTTAATAACTTAGTTCATTTGGCCTCTTTCTTGGTTATTTTTGTTGCTTGCTCTGTCCGAGTGTTTTTCGTATTACCTGGTTTGGGGTTTGTTATTTTGGGTGGAGGTTTAATTTGTATGTCGTCTTTTGGGCTGTTGGTTTTTGATGTATTTTGCATATGTGGCTTCTATTTAAATGAAGCTAGGTGTTTCAAAAAACAAAAAAAAAAAACTTTGTTTTTAAATATTAGTATTTTTGTCTTTGGCCCCTATAGCCAAAATCCTGGCTTCGCCTATATTTATATATATTCTAACTGGAACAAAAACTCATTTGAAGATATAAAAGAGTAGTGTTATATGTGATGGATCTACCTCCATTATCTATTACCATGTATCTAATGTAGGAAATCAATGGTTTGGATTATTTCTATTAATATTTATATCTTTATTCTACCAAACGATAGAATTAATGAAGACCATTGATTTAGATGAGGACAATGTGAGGTGGAGGAGGGGATCCAAATCCGTTTGGGACATGTTAATTAGAAGTATTAATGATGTAAGAGACTCATCATATGTTAATTTTTCTTTCACTCAGCCGGCACAAGAATCATGCTTAGCCAAATAAAAGTGGCACCAGACCAGGATATTAGGCCTAATAAGTCATGTTACACCAAATAAGTTGGCACTAAGATTTAAGACCCAAAAAACCTGATACGCTTATCCATTGAGAAAACGGTCGACTAACATGATGCGCTTATCATTTTCGCACCAGGATATCAAATGGGACCAAATGGTCGATTAATCCATATATTGAGAAAAAGTATCTCCCACCCATACTCTAAAAAATTTTCACTCCCACCTAGAGGTGGCCACGGTTCAGTTTCGGTTTCGGTTCAGTGGCCACCAAAACTGAAACAGTAACCGGAAAACCGGTTTGGTACACAGTTTCTAACTGGCGGTTTTACAGTTACGGTTTTAGTTTCGGTTAAGAAATTGTTGGTTTTTTGCACGGTTTCGGTTCGGTTTTGGTTTCGGGTGGTTTTTCAATTTTTTTTAGGGAAAATTATTACAAAATAATAAAATGAAGAACAAATGATAAATTATGGTAAATAAAAAATTATTAATTAATATTCAATATTGGACTCATTTTAAATATCTAGATGAGACATTTCTAATGGTAAAATTTTTATGTTAATAAAATGTATAAATTAAAATTTATTATACATTAATAGAATTTAATGAAAAAGGTAAATGGATATAAATGGAATAAGAAATGTTGAAAAGTGAATTTAGAGTATGAGATATGGTTCTAAAATTAGAGAATCAAGTGTAGAAACTCTAAAAAATTCCTTGGAGATAACATTTTAGAGTGTAGTGGGAGCAACTCATACTCTAAAATTCCTTGGAGACATAATTTTTGAGTATGGGTGGGAGATGCTTAAAAGACTATCTCAAGCAAAACACCTTTTTTAGAGTTCTGGAAGTGCACGTGAAACACACCTCCAAAATCCAAACAGAGGTATGTTATATATATATATATATATATGTGTGTGTTTATTTATATATAGTCTCTCATAAGGGATCCCTTATTTCAATTTCGGTAAGGACCTTAGTGAAATCCCATCAATTTTATGAATTATGATCTGAACTTTTTTGTGGATAATAAATTCAATGAAATATACATATGAAATTTTTTTAAAAAAAAATAGATGAAATAAAGAAAATTCAAGAAAAATGGTTGTAGTTCTTGAAAAATTCTCAATTTTTATTCATATATAGATTTCAATGAACTTATCATCCACATAATATAATTATTATATTAATAATCTCGGATATCAGTAGTCTTGGATATCAAAAGCCAATTTCCATTTGCTGTTGAAGGGCTTTGGTGAATGGTGATTGAGATTGTTAACAGTTTTACCGTTATATATGGGGGTATTTCTTGTTGTTTTGTTCCGTATGGAATAAGGTGGCTCATGCTTTTGCTAATGATGCAATTTCTATTATCTCTGGAAATAGTTTATTGCAATCAATAGTTTTTTGGATGTTTTACACCCTTTCATAAATAAATAAAAAAGTGACAAAGAGATCGAAAGAAAGGAGACAAGTAATCAACTAACGAACCACTTATCCAAAATCATATAACATAGAGAGATCAATAGATTGATAGAGGTTCACAAAGCAACCCTCCATTTATTACATAAAAATTTAATCAGAAGTAGAACTTGTCAAACAGTATTATTCAAACAAGCTGCAAATTACTTCACTGCAACATTTCTCATAATATGAGTATTTCTCTAATTGTTGTCCCACCAGAACTTGGCCTGAAGAGATTTCACCACTTTCTGGTCCAACTGGAATGCTCTAGCCAGAAAATCAGGATTGATGGGAGGATCAGATCCGAAAACAGCGTTGGCAATGGTAATGACACCAGGGTTCTGACTGCTCAGACCAGCAAAGGCAACTGCATTGGTTTTTCCAATATTGAATTGGAAGTGAATGAGGCCAACTGGGAACACAAACACATCTCCCTTATTTAGAACTTTGGTGAAGAGTTTGTTGTCAGGGTTTGATGTCACAAAACCAACATAGAGGGTGCCTTCCTGGACAAATAGGATCTCGCTGGCTCGAGGGTGAGTATGGGGCGGGTTTTGGCCGTATGGTGCATAGTCAATGCGGGCTAAGGATACACCGAGAGTGTTGAGTCCTGGAATTTGGGCTACATTTACTTGTGTCACGTTGGAGCCAATGGGATTCGATGTGTCTTTGGGAATGTTGAGCCCCGAAAAAAAGAAGTCGTCTGCTGAAGCAAGCTTTGGGTCCTTGCAGAACTTCCCATTCACAAACACTGCATCGAAGAAGTAAATATTTGTTATATAGGAGTTCAATATTAGTTCTTTTATAGTGTAGATAGGCAAACTTTAAAATAAAATAAAATTGAGAACCTTTTGTTTTGTTACATAGCTAGCTACAAAACTAAACATTTATTACATATCTCTGTAATGTTACTAAACAAATCAGGACCACTAGAGAATTATTAATATGTAGAAAGAGTAGAACACATACCACCACTCTTGTAGTCATCAATGGCTACACAGAAGTCCTGAAGAGGACTAGGGTCAGAGGCAGAGGCAAATGAGGAAGCCAAAGCCAAGACAACAAAAGCCACAAGAAACTGAACACCTTTCATTGTGATTAAGCTGTGTATTATGCAAGTATTGTTGCCTTGGTGAGGGGTGAGAAATGTTGCAAGGCAAAGCCAGTCTATTTATAGATGGGAAATTCATTGAACTAGTCTTTGTTTTCCCCTACTCGAAGAAGATATTGAAACAAGCCAAGTCTTGATTGACTGTTTATCTGTTATTAATTTGCACAATTTGTCTTTATATAACAACTATGGACATTTGACAATTAAGTTAATTTTTTTCTTCATATGTTTACATCAACACATTTTTGAAACATGGAATTGGTCGTATTAATCAAGCCCGTGGAAATGAAAAAATCAACACATTCTTGAAACATGCACAATTACTCTTGCTAGTATTTTAATCATGCCCGTGGAAATGAAAAAATCAAACTGGTTTTCCTCTGCAAGAAAGAGAATTATCGATCCCACTTTCAGATGATAGAATGAGAACAAATTAAATCTCATATCTAAAAGATAAAGATAAGAAGAGAGATTTATATTCTAATTTTTCAATACACAATCTAATAAACATTAGTATTATATATATATAATGATCCAAAATAGAATTACTTACTTTTAATTAATTAGAAACAATGTTTCTGACTTTCTCATGTTAATTAGAAAATATTTAGAAAGTGGGATTGGAGTCTTAAATGAAAAGGACTCAAACATTAAAATATATTAACTTATACGGTGAAATAAACATTTTTTATTTCACAAATGGAGATAACAATCCATATAAACTCTGGTTTTATTTATATAATTTGGTTCGAATTTGATTAAGTGATCATTTTTTCTAGTTGTGATTTCTTGTTTCGTCAATAAAATTTATATTAAATCAAGTTTTTCCCTATAAAAATTATTTTATAAACAATTTTTTTTGCAGTTTCAAAAGATAAGAAAACATCAAATCTTGATCATAAAACTAGAATATATTAAGCATATTAAGAGAACATATTAAGCATTAAAGAAGAATCATTCTTTTATTTCCTTTTCCCCCACATTATTGATCGAGGTATTTTAGTATCAGAATTTAGCCCTCATTTTCCCCTTCCTTATATCTAATTGAAAATTTACTGTATCATGTATATGCTAAGGGTATAAGTTAATATAATCCTATTATTAATAAATATATATATATATTATATAATTTTATGAGAGAACAACTCATAAATATATATATATATAAAGTCTTTCTATTGTCGATTCGTCCTGACAATAAATATATTAGGACGATGATAGATTATAGAGAAGCTTTGATAAGTGTATACACTTTGAGTCAAAATATGTAAATCTAGTGGTCCACATTCTTGGTTCTGATATATTTATTGTCAGGACGAATTGATAATAGAAAATATATATATATTAACTTATATATATATTTTTTCTAATTAAAATAAGAATTTAAATAATAAGAGGATCTTTAATAATGTTGATATACACCACAGATGTTTCAAAACCCAGCACAACTCAGATGAGCATAAGACCAAATCCAATTTCGTAGTGTATGTAGCAGGTATAGATTGGTCCACACTAAAATTTGACAATTATATTGGATATCCATTATTTGTACCAAATCACACCCACTCCGTTCTCTACTGGCCAGCGCCATAAAAAGTAAATTAGAACTTTTTTTTTTTTTTTTTTTGAATTACAATAAAGAGATTCATTATATAGCATTCACTGGCCTAGCCTTTGAAATGTATCAGTACAGATGGTGAGTGGCATCACTCGCATATAATATAGACACCAGAGAAAACAACAAATTGTGAAGAATGTTACAAAGATTATTTTCTTGAAACCTAAAGATGAATGTGTACACAGAACTAATACAAATCATATACTGTTACTGTCAGGACATGAAGCCGTTCCAATTGCCGAGAAAAAAACTCAAATGGTTCAGGAAGCGTTTCCACTGGATTTTGAACCACCCCATTGAATCGAATCAGTTTCACTTTTCTGAGTTACCCCTGCCTGCGGAAAGCTTCATGGATTATCGTACATCATTTGGCCTTGCCTAATGAGGACATAATTAATAGGTTATCAAACTTGACAGAGGACTATCAGTCACCGAAACTTAACCTCCAATGGATACAACAAAGTTAGTCTAAATCACCCAAGATAGTGTCTCCAATTGCAGGCACCTTAACCGATGATCCCAAAGGAAGTGTGAGGTAATTCATGGAAAGAAAATACGCCTAGCAACCCTAGAACAACAGCCAAGCTATGATAATTGTCACCTCACTTACTGGAGCAAAGTTACTTTTACCCAAGAACAGGGCAACCGGTCAAGTTATCATCACGCTAACTGATGTATGTTCCCCATAATTGTAGAGTACCATGAAAGCTCGAGCAGGAAAACTGGAGCAGTACACACTGCCAAGTCGGACAAACTGTATCCCTTCAACACCTTGCACTCCATCTCCGCATCAGCTTCAAAATGTAATATCAACAAAATAGCATTAATTTTTGAAAAAGTTGTAGCACGATTCTACAGATTGGGGATTGATTTTAGGGAAATTCCTTTCTCATTACATCTTTTGACTATATCACGGGCCTCTTCAAAGCTGGAGTGCTGCACCAGAGTTTCCAAAATTAAGTTGCACACATAAGAATCAGGAATGCAACCATTTGCTTCCATTGAGAGAAACATCTCCTTTGCTTCATCTAATCTTCCTGATTCAGATAACGCTTGGATAATAGCACCGAATGAATAATTGTTAGGACTCAAGCCCAGGGCCAACATGGAATCCAAAAGCTTCTTTGCTTTCTCAATCTTATTCATTCTACAAAAACTCTGAATGAGAGAATTGAAAGAGTAAATATCAGGACTTATTCCATCTGCTTGCATCTTACGTAAAAATCTCAAAGATCGAGCAACATCCCCAATGACACACAAAGAACGGATTAATATATTGTATGTGATAGCGTTTGGAGGGACACCCCACTTAACCATTTCAACGAAACAATTCAAAGCATCCTCAATCCGGTATGCTCGGCAAAGGTCATCGATTATTGAACTAAAAGTGAAGATATCAGGTTTAAAACCATATTCTAAAAGCATTTCCAAAAGTTCACGGGCTTTATGTACCTCTCCATTCTTGCAATGCCCACTAATTAGAGTATTGAAAGTGAGAAGCAACACCTCTATGTCGAATCTCATTGAAGGTCTATGTTGCTCTATCAGTCATACTGGCTTTTCAGAAACAGTCAATTAACATGTTATATGAAGATACATTTGACACAAGTCCGTCCTTTTTTTTTTTTGAAAGGCAATAAATATATATAAGAAAACAGCACAAGGCTACAACCCAGAAAGCACAAACAAAACCAACGCCAGCCACAAGGCACACCACAACACAAAACAAGCAATAGGAACAAAGCAACAGGCACAAAACATAGCACCCACCCCAAACAACGACATCAAAACCACAACAAAACAAAGAAAAATCAGAAGTAAGACCACACAATATCCTTGTCCCCAACAGAACCATGCTTGGCCAACATGTCAGCGAACGAATTCGACGCTCTCGAACAATACACCACTCTGGCCTGACCCAAAAAACTTAGATGAGAACGAATATCATAAATCGTTTGCAAATGATTGTAGTTGCCTAATCCCTGCCCATTAATCCAAGAAACAACAACCTTCGAATCACTAACAAACTCAATGTTTTTGCCAACAAGATCAGAGTTCTCCTTACACAGCAAACACGCTCTGGCTTAGGTGAGAATCTCTGCCGTCAAAGCATCTTGAATCCCCACTTTAGCCGAAAATAAGCAAACCACTCTCCCTCTATGGTCCCTTAAGACCCCACCAACCCCAGCCTGACTAGGGGATCCTCTTGCCGAACCGTCCACGTTAAACTTGAAAGCACCAAAAGGAGGAGGAACCCAAACGATCGACTTCTTACATTTTGGAGTAATAGGATCCGTGCAGCCCTCTCTGACATTCCAGAGTAGAGTGGTAATGGTCTCCAAAGCACCTTTACCAAGATTCTTGAACCACCACACCACTCTAAAATGAACCATATCTTCCGCTTGCACAAGGGACGCCTCACCTTTCTGAAAAGCCTTCCTGTTTCTATTTTCCCATATGGTCCAAACAACCGCTGGAAACAACGATTTCCAAACTCTCTCAGACCTTTTCCTAGGACATAGCCCTGGCCAACCATTCCACCAATCTATCAAGGAAGACGAAGGGCAGCAACTTGACTCCCACCACTTCATGCATTTATACCACAGATTCCACGACCATTTGCAATGTAAAAATAGATGGTCCACAGTCTCTAAGGATTCGGTGCAGAGATGGCATCCTATGTTGGCACTCACATTCACACCACACTTACCTAAGACTTGATTCACCAAAACTCTGCCATGCAGGAGCTGCCACAAAAATATTTCCACCTTAGGAGGACAGCAGCCACTCCATAAGCCTTTAAGATCAACCGAAACCACTCTCTGATGCTCACCCAATGCCCTCCAAAAAGACTTGACCGAGAAAACTCCATTAGCACAAAGAGACCAGCCTAAAGTATTTGGAAACAGACCTCTAATTTTGATGCTACCCAAAAAATTCTGGAAGCCAACCCATTGATCAATTTCCCAATTGAAAACCGGCCTCCTCAAAGAAACCTCCCAAATCCATTGAGAATTATCCCATTTACCATAATCTCTCACCACACCATCTTTATTAACGGATAACGCGAAAATTATCAGAAAAGTAGCTTTCAAAGAGTTACTTCCCATCTTCACATCTGTCCACAACTTAGCACAATCTCCTCTGCCCACCACCACCGAAATGCCCCTGTCCAGAATTTGCCCCGAAATTTCCTTTTGATCACATAAGCCTCCTATGGCTTTAACAAAAGCCGAACATCTAACCCCCCCTTTCCAATCCCATCTTAAAGAATTGAAATCAATCCCATACTTAGCACAAATCATTTTCTTCCACAAAGGATTCTTTTCCACTCCAAATCTCCACACCCATTTGGCCAAGAAACCTTTGTTTTTGTCAATAACCTTCCCAATGCCTAATCCACCACTACTTTTGCTACTACACAACAAGTCCCATTTAATAGCATGTATCTTCCTTTTTCAACCCCATCACCCCAAAAAAAACTTCTCTGTAATTTCTCAATCTTATGTGCCATCCAAACTGGAATTTTAAAAACTGACATATAATAGATCGGAATACTTGCCATCACCGCTTTAATAAGGACAAGTCTACCACCCTTGTTCAAAAAACAATTCTTCCATGGGGCAAGACGCTTTTCAATTCTAAGAATCAGGTTTTGCCAAAAACGTTTTGAACTTGGCCTTCCCCCTAGCGTTAAGCCCAAATACGTAATTGGCAACTTAGCCTTAAGGCACCGGAACTTAGCCGCCCAATTCATCTCATTCTCTCTCTCTTTCCCAACTTTTACAACACAACTTATATGGAAATTGATGCGGAGGCCTGAGGACAATTCAAAACATCTCAAAATGCGTCTCACATTCACCAAACAATCAACCTTCGGTTGGAGAAAAATGATAGTATCATCAGCAAACTGGAGGTGATATACGTGCACCTCCTGATTCCTAAAAGACACACCTTCTATCATATTTAAGCCCTCAGCTTTCCTAAATAAGGCACTTAAGCCTTCTACAGCGACATTGAAAAGAAACGGAGATAGCGGATCACCTTGTCTCAAGCCCCTCTCCACCCCAAATTGTCTAGTCGGTCTCCCATTCACTAACACAGATATCAAAGGAGAGGAAATACAATGACGAATCCATTGTCTCCACTTCAACCCAAACCCCATACCCTCCAACATACTATCCAAAAAATCATGATCCAGGCTATCATAAGCCTTCTCGAAGTCTAATTTAATCAGAAGAACCCCTCTTTATTTCTTTTCCAAAGATCAATAATTTCTTCGGCTATCACAAAGCTATCTAATATCTGACGTTTTCCCACCAAAGCCATTTGGGACTCCCCTATTATCAAATTCATAACCTTCCTCATCCTTAAGGCTAGAACTTTAGCAAGAATTTTATACATGGAACTAACCAAGCTTATGGGCCGGAAATCATTCAAAGATTTCGGATTCAAGCATTTCTGGATTAAAGCAACAAAGTTATGGTTTAGTTCTTTCACAACAACCCCATTATGATAAAATTCACCCATGAACGTCATAAAATCATCTTGAATGAACTCCCAATTATCCTTGATAAACTTTAAATTGAATCCGTCCGAACCTGGAGCTTTATTACTGTCACAACTCTCAAGGGCGCTCCTCACTTCCTCCAAACTGAAATTTTCCTCAAGAGACTCTCTTTCCATAGACGAAAGTTTTGACAACGATAGACCATTAATAGTAGGCCGTTTCCACCGAACATTCTAATATGACAATATCGCAAAAACTTTTGAAAATTTTGGCACACAATTCTTTTGAAAACCAAGCATCATGGCATTGCGCAAAAGCACCCCCAAACCTAAATTTGACATTGTCCTCAATGTTCAAGGGTGGTAAAAATAAAGACAACAAGCGCAACCCAATAAGTTTCAAGCAAAAATCCAACAAGCAAGGGCAAAAACAAAATATCCAATCATCCGGCATATTGCCCTCCAAATCAATTATACACAAAATCCCAACAACACATATAACAATGAAGCACAAATGTCCTAAATCCACTACCAAAATCCAATTCACACCCTTATTCTATGCGGAAACAAAATAAAGGCAACAATGAGAAATAATGATTAAAAAGGAAAAAGAAATGCGAATAAGCAAAAATCAACAAAAATATCCAACAAAATAATCCAAAAGTAAAAACATAAAACTAGCAATGTCCCAATAAAGTGATAGTAAATGCAAATGATGAAAAGATAAAACAAATCCTAGGAATGCTAGTAGGCCAACTACTCTGAATCATCCTTTTCATCCTGCACTACTCTACCCTTCCCTTTCGGGTCCTTCCTTTTCTGCTCCCTAGCTAATGCTGCTCTCCTAGACTGCTCCTCTCTCCATTTCCTCTGTGTGGCTGCCTCATCAATAGGAGGACCTCCCACATAACGGGGCCCCTGATCAGTTAAGGAAAGGGCATGGCCTCCTCCGACTGTGCTGCCTCTTCAACAGCAGACTGTGCAGTCTGAAATACGAAGTCAGGCTTCTCTGTGCTATGTCCTGAAGGTGCAGTGGGGGTAGGTGGAATCACTGTGGCAGGCTTCTTCGGCCTCCTGACATAAGGGGTGAGCTTTAAATCATGGCGGAGGTCTGTAAAACCTGTGATCACCGTCTCACTCAAATCCTGAATAAGGTTTTCCAACCTCAGCTGCCTATCCTCCAAGGCCTTCTGCCTTCCTTCAATATCAAGTTTATCAGCATGAAGGATATCAAAATCACCAGTCTGAGTCTTCCTAATACGCTGTACACCATCTAGAATCCGAAGACCTAACGGCTGCCCATGATCATCACAAATAGGAATCTTCTCCTCCTCCTCATCATCGTCCTCCTCAGGGACCACTCTCTCAAATTCTTCCCTAACACTAGTGCCAGCCTCTGAACTCCGCACTCTCCTACGTTTCCCACCAGTAGGTATCTCCCCACTCTTAATCATCAAACGTCTCCAGGTGGTCAAGTGGGGATTAAGTATGTCCCCGGAGATATCTACACCCTCCAACTTACAGGCCTCTGTGATCAAACAAGGGAAAGGGAGGATATCTGTCTCTGATTCATTCCTCCCAATCCGCTGAATCTCCATTTTCACGATAATTCCCACATCAATAGGCTACCTCTCACTAATACTGTGTAGAATCCTGGCTGCCTCAAATGGAATAGTGGACCTATGGGAAACCGGTCTAAGGGAAGAGGTGAGGAAAATGTGCCAAGAGGCGTGCTCAATCTTCAAGTTTGACTGCCTGAGAGGGAACCTCTTCGCCATCCATATGGTCATAGGAGTGATGGTCATAGTGTTAGCAAATTCCCCAAATTCTTCACATACAAAGGATTTGTGGTGATTCCTTCCACCATCCTCTCAAGTAACCCCTCAATTTCCAGCAATGTCGTCCCAAAATAGATGTTAATGTCCGGTGCGTTCAAGTACACGGGAACCCCTCTCACTAGAAGGGGACCACCCCTCATATACTCCCCGGGATTCATCCCCGCATAGAATTCTTTCACCAAACCCTCACTGTAATGTGGCGGAGTAGCTGCTAATCCTCCTCATCCCATGTCATTCACTGTTGTTGGGACAGGGGTAGCCCTCAAATTCTCCAAATCAATGCCCCTCTCAGGCCACATTTTCTTCTCAGCAAATGTCTCCAATCTTTCATCAAAATTCCTATTTAGTTTGCATTCGGGGACTACTCTCCTCTTAGGAGTGGGGGTCTTGCTACCCTTGCCCCCCTTGTTCGGCAATTTCATCTTCGGAGCCATTTTTCACACTCAAATTCAGACTAAGCTTTCTGACAGAAATTCGGCAGCACAACGGCACTTCAATAACACTCCGGCACTCACCAAGTGCACCACAATCAACCAAAACCACTTCAATACTATCACAATCACTTCTATATGAATCAAACCACACAAAAATCCAATCCTAAGCACTAATCACTTCAAATTAAACTCAAAACCACCCTTAGTGATTCTAGATGCAATGTAGGAAGGATTTGATCAAAAGAATTGAAGAACTAGAGTGATTGCTTACCGGATTTGGAGATTACGTGTGTGCCACGGCTTTGGAATTGAGAGAATTTGAGAAGAGAGAGCTTTTGTTTGTGCGGCGTTATGTTTTGAGCAGCAACTTTATAAGTGAACGCCCTATGTCACCATTTGTGACTCTCGGTCGCCATGGTGACCAAATGGCGACCAAGAAGGAATTTTCAAGTTTGCATGTGGTCGCCATTTGCACAAGTAAGGTCACTATGGCGACCAAATGGCGACCATACCTGATATGTAAAGGTCGCCATTTGCAACATGTGGTCGCCATGGCGACCATGTAAGTGGCGACCTCTGTATTCTTCTTGTAAGTGAGGTCGCCACTTGCGTGCAAATAGCGACCAAATGGCGACCCTTACTTGAGGTCCTTTTCTGAATGTATTTTCATCACCTGCAATGAAACAAAATCCACAAATAAGCTCATATTTCAAACCATCATCAAGAATAGGACACTTATTCAGAAAAACAAAACAAACCAAAAGAAATACACACAAAATGCAAAAATCAAAACACAAAGATTTTTATTCTTGGCATGAAATGTAAAAACCAAATGTAACTCCAACTACTGCATCCTATCATGCGAAATGGAATCATGATGCTCGCTACCCAAATCAACCACATTATAACTCATTTTCTTTTTGACTACCCAAATTGGACCCATAGACTCATCCCGGCTTTGATATATCAAATCCTTCCTAACCCAAATTTTCTTTACATGGTTAGATCTCATTCTTGGTCTATTTTTCTCATGGTTAACATGCCTCAAAAATTCAAAGCACCTAGACTTTACATGACCCCTTTTATGACAAAAATAGCAAGTTAAAGGATATTAAGGAAATCTTCCCTTTTCCATTGGAGGGTTAGGCCTTGAGGGACCGTTCTTGGTGAGTTCCTTGATGGCTTGATCCATCCGATCTATCTCCACCAAATAATCACACTCCTTCACCTTAGCAATCTTCAAAGATGTCTCCCTCTTGCTCAATTCCTCCTTCAACTCCTCAATTGCCTTGTTCTTGGCATCGACACTCATTAGGGTCTTTCTCATCTTTCTTGAGGACTCTTCCTCAAATTCTTCGGTGAGTTTAGCCAAATCCCCAAGCTCTTTTACCGTCACCTCATTTTCCATGGTGAGAGCCACATTTATCTTTTTGAGTTTATGGTTCCGTCTTGCTAAATCATCAAGCTTCTTTTCTAAGGCATCTTTCTCTGCCTTAAGAATCTCCACTTCAAGCATGAGCTCTTGGTTAGAATTCTTGAGCCCTTCAATCTCAGAGTCACCAATGCTCTCAACGTCGTCCTCTTGACTACTCTTTTCAAACAATTGCACCAATTCACATACTTTTCCACCCGTTGACCTTGGTGGTTGCACCTCAACCACATAGCAACTCTCAATGCTTCTTAGGTCATCATTGCATATGGTTATGTCAATCTCAAGTTCTTTCTCAAATGCATGCATACAAACTTTCCTCTTGCAAACATCGATCTTCATTTGAGCGGTAGCCATGAATGGTCTATCAAGGAGAAATTGACACTCCCTAACATCTTTTGACTTGTCACCAATGTCTAGAACTACAAAATCCGTTAACACCACTGCTCCTTCAATGACAATTGGGACATCCTTTATTTCACCACTCGATGAAAGTGAGGTTTGATCCGCTAGCATAAGCTTCTTCCCGGTTGGCTTCAATCCTACCAAACCCAACTTCACATAAGTAGATAGGGGCATCATACTCACACTTGCTCCTAAATCTAGTACACCTTTAAGCACTCCACTCTCTCCTATTGATATAGGAATCACAAAACTACCCGGATCTTCCACTTTCAGCACATATGATTCTTCAAACAACATAGCTTCATCCCTAGCTCCATCCTTCTTGACAAAGTTTCCCTCCTTAGCTTGCTCGATGTGGCTTGGAAACTTCCCCTTTTCTTGCTTTTGTAGGGCTTCGGCGATTTGCCCCATTTGGGTCTCCAATTTCCCGAAAGACGCTTCGAGGTTGCCAAACCTTTGGCCACTAGCTTGCATGAAACTTGTCAAGATATTCTCGGCTCTTTGGAAACCTTGCATCATACCTCTCATCTCTTCATCAATGTTTCGGCGAGGTTGATACGAGCTAGATTGAGCATTGTTGTTGTTGTTCCATTGATTTCCTCCCCATTGGTTTCCTCCTTAGGGAAATCCTCCTTGTGGTAATCCTCCTTGTGTTTGATTTTGACGGTAAGAGCTACCTCCTTGGTTGTACACTCCTTGTTGATTTTGACGGTAACCCCCTTGTGAGCTACCTCCTTGGTTGTACACCCCTTGTTGTTGACTTCCTTGTTGTTGATTTCTTGGTGGTGGGTTTAAAATGTTGTTGTTGTTTGACCAAGAGAGGTTTGGGTGATTCCTCCATAGTTGAGCATGTTTGTTGAAATATGAGTTGTTTCCTTGTCCTTGGAATCCCATAGCTTGAACCTCCTCTTGCTCTTGACCTTGAAAAGTGTCCTCAAACCCTTCGTTCTCATTGAATTGCCCGCTAGAGCATCCTTCTTGCCTTCCTAGCAACTTCACTCCCGCTTTCGGAAATCCCATACTCTCTATATGAGAAGTCAAGGTCTCCACCTTCTTGTTGATCCTTGAGATTTCGATGGCGGCTTCCGTACTAGCATTCACATCAAACTTCCCACCACGAATACTGTTGGCATTCCTTTGCTAAGAGTTTTGTGCCAACATCTCATAGATGTCATATATCTCCGAAGCAGTCTTGGTGTCATATGAACCTCCACAAGCGTTATCCACCAACACTTGGGAGAACCGAGTTAAGCCTCCTTGGAAACAAGACACCTTGTATTCCTCAGTGAACATGTGAGGAGGGCATTGGGCCATAAGGCGTTGATACCTCTCCCATGACTCATGAAATAGCTCCCCCTCACTCTCATAAAAATCTGCTATCTTCACTTTTAACTCCTTTGCTTTCCTAGCCGGAAAGAATCTGTTGAAAAACACTTTGCAAATTTGACCCCAACTTGTCAATGATCCCGGCCTAAGCCCCATGAGCCATGTCATAGCCGCATCCTTCATACAATACTGGAAGCAACGCATTTGCAACTGTTCGCGCGTCAGACGCATGATGGGGAAGGTCTCAATAATAGTACTGTACTCCTTCATGAACTGGAGGCAGTCTTCATTCAACTTCCCATGGAATGACGGCAAGAAGTTTACGTGCATTGTCCTCAACTCATATCCTCTAGCAACCGGGTCTAGCACGATCGGCGATGGTTGGTTCCCGATATCCGGCAGGGCATACTCACCCATGGTCATCCTTTGACCACGGTTGGTTTGAGTCTCTTCCGTCATCTCCTCTCTAAAAGGAGCTTCGTCTTCCCTACCATGTTGTTGTCCTTCGGTACTCATAGCTTGACTTGGAATTGGTTCGAATTCTCTCACACGGCTAGTGCCTTCTAGTGGGGGATGAACACCTCTACCTAGAGATCTCCTACCGTGCATAAAACGGAGCACCTGAAAGAGGAATAAATAAAGAGATAAAAGGAAAGAAAAAAAGTAAAAACAGCACTATGCACAAGTCAATAACCACAAAACAAAATACTAAACTAACAATCTACAATATACCAATAAAATGTGAAGAAAAGTCAATCTATGTAATCAACGCTACCAATTCCCCGGCAGCGGCACCATTTTTTGATGAGGTCGTTTGTGTACTCAACAAAATAGTAATAATATAGATTATGGTTGATTCTTGAAAACTCTTTTAAAGCCACTTAATCCTTTTAAAATGTGATTTGATAGCAAAATAGTGAGCAAGTTCGTTCCACAGGGAATGGAGTGTTAATTAGATAAATTGACTAGTCTTAGAGCAATAAAGTAAATCATAATGTTTGATAGATGTGTGGTTTCTAAAACCACAAATGCTAACTACTCAAATGAAAATACACAAAATATGATAAGAAAAATAGAATACTCAACACCTTGATAAGAATTGTGATAGAAATCAATTAATGAGATAGCTAGGGAATAGATCGATTAACAATTGAATGTGGGTAAGCTAACTAGCATCATTAATGTACCAATCTCATTATGTTAACCACTTAGAGGCTTAGATTAGTGGGGTTGGTATACCCACCACTAATCTATCCTATCCAATAGGTTCTTAATCACACAAGGATTGTCAATCCACATGTAAATATATAACAAATTACTCCACTCAAGATAGCAATCAACAAGTGATATACAAGTCAATTATAATGAATGGAATCTAATTAATTTGAATGAATAGAACACATAAGAGATTCATTACAAGCTAAACTAAACCCACAACCAATTGATCCTCAAATCTATCCCCTAGATTAGATTAGGGGTTTAGTTACACATATTTGCAATAAATGAAAAGAAGTAAATGATAAGGAAATAACCCTTGGGTCACCTTCTTTAAGCTTGATCCTTCTTCTCCTTTAAGCTCCTAGATGCAAGGAATGGAGGTTGAGGAAATGTCTTGGAATGTGGGTGTTTTAGTGGAAAGTTACTAAGGATTTTGGTGGAGAAATGGTGGGATGAGGAATGATGTAGTGAAGTAATCAAGGTTTTGTGTTGAGGGTTGGATGGATTAGATGAGTTCAAGGAGAGAAATGGAGGATGAGGTATAGTGTGCCATGGATGCTTGAGCTAGATCTCAGATTTGTTCTTTTTATTTTCTTCTCTGATTTTGCGATCCTTTTTAAAAATGAGGAGGCGATCTATTTATATGCACTCTTTGACATGTACTGATAACTGCTTGATTCGCTGAGGTGGAGTCTTGGTTACTATTTGGTCGCTATGACGACCCTGGTGCGTAAAATGGTTAGAAGAGAAGGTCGCTATGAAAACCATCTTTCTCGCTATTTGGCAAGTGGCGACCATGAGCAATTTGTGTAGAGGTCGCCACTTGTACCTCTAGGTCGCCATGGCGACCATAAGTGGCGACCCTGCAAAAGTGAGGAGGTCACCACTTGCAACATCAAGTTCGCCATGGCAACCCTAAGTGGCGACCATGCCTTGAGTGCACTAGGTCACCATTTGCAAGGGAGGTCGCCATGGCGACCCCAAATGGCGACCTCACCTAGTTGATTTGTGGACTTTCTGTCGCCATGGCCCTCAAGTGGCCCCCAAGTGGCGACCTTCTGATGTCTTTGGAGAATCCTCTGTCGCCATGGCACTCATGTAGCGACCTTTTATGTCCAAGTGACGAAAATGCCCTGTTCCTTCCCATTTGTGAGATATTTTCGCACAAGTCCTCCACCTTCATCTCAATTGCTTTTGAAACCTAATAAAACCTGAAATACTCAATTTAACAACATTAAACACGGGGAAATGCCCGAGAATCAAGCAAAAAGAATCAAAAATGAGGGCCAAAATCATACCAATTTTGGCTTGATCATTTCCCTTATTTGTTTATTTTTCATTGATGTGTAACTAGACTTTAGCTAGGGCATTGATGTAACCGTATTAGACTACTTTATGTAATTAATTAGTCTATTTCTCTTAATTCAATTCGATTTTAGTCTCAATTATTGAATTAATTGCTCTAATCTCTCTACTCATGTTTTGTTGTGACCACAAGAGACATGGGGTTGAGAGTTAGTTTATATGAGGTGTTGAGTTTAAGTGTGGGTGGTCATCCCATCTAATTCTCTCACAAGCTTAATAATTGAGAAAGATAATATATGCATGGCCTTGCTATGTTGTCTTGGCTTAGAGTTTTATGAAAATATTGGGTGATGATCATTGCTTGTCACATGGCCTTGTGTGAGCAATGGAAAGAACCTAGTTCTTAATGGATTTATCTTAAAACAATCCCTAAAATCGAATTGAAGTACTTAATGAGACTAAGTGAGAATATAGAGTGGTCTAAGGAAGGCTCATAAAGGTCGGATTTATCAGGGAATCCCGGTACCCCGAATGGATCACCAATGTGGTCATGGTAACCAAGTCTAACGGGAAATGACGAATGTGTGTGGATTACACCGACCTAAATCGGGCTTGCCCCAAGGATAGTTTCCATTTGCCTAAGATAGATCAGCTCATTGATTCCACCGCAGGAAACAAGCTCCTAAGCTTCATGGATGCCTTCTCGGGGTACAATCAGATCATGATGCATCCCTCTGATCAGGACAAAACCAGCCTCATCACCGGATAGGGCCTCTACTGCTATAAGGTAATGCTTTTCGGACTTAAAAATGCAAGTGCCACATACCAGTGTATGGTGAACAAATTGTTCAAAGAGCAGATAGGAAGATCCATAGAGGTGTGCATAGATGATATGATCACAAAATCTCTAGAGGCTGGACAACACACTGGGGACTTGCGCCAAACTTTTCAGGTGATAAGACAGAACCAGATGAGACTTAACCCCGCCAAATGTGCCTTCGAGGTAGCAGCCAGAAAATTCCTGGGATTCATGGTGCATGAAAGAAGGATTGAGGCTAATCCCGAGAAGATCAAAGCTATCCTAGATCTCGAATCCCCTACAACTCTCAAACAGGCACAAGGTTTAACTGGCTGGATAGCAGCATTAAACCGGTTCATATCCTGCTCCACTGATAAATGTCTCCCCTTTTTTAAGATAATCAAGCAGGGGAAGAAGATGAAGTGGGACGAGCAAAGCGAACAGGCTTTCCAAGCTTTGAAGGAGTACTTGTTCAACCTACCTTTGTTGGTGAAACTGACCCCGGGGGAAGAGCTCTTACTCTATTTGGCAGTTTTAGAAGCTGCTGCCAACGGAGCTTTAGTGAAGGAGTGTAGTGACGAGATACAGAGATTGGTTTACTACGTGAGCCGGGCTTTCAGTAAGTCGGAGAAAAACTACACCCTCTTGGAGAAGCTCACCTATGCCTTGGTAACAACATCCAGAAAACTCCGACCTTACTTTCAAGCTCCCACCATTGTGGTAGTCACTGACCAGCCCTTGCGACAATTCCTCCAAAGGCTGGATGTGTTTGATAGATTGGTCCTATAGGCCTCAGAGCTCACCCAGTTTGACATCAAATACAAGGCAAGAACCACAATCAAAGCTCAAGCCTTAGCCGATTTCATAATGGAATTCAGCACGACATTAGACCCGGATACGACAGCAGACCCAAATCTAGATCCAACTAATCCAGATTGGCCCGAAAGTAGCAAGACCTGGGTCCTTTACATGGATGGAGCCTCAAATTAGTATGGGTGTAGAGCTGTAGTCGTCATGATTGACCCGGAAGGGGTTAAATGCAGTCACCGTTTCATGTTTGAATTCAAAGCCACTAATAAAGAATCAGAATATGAAGCCTTGCTAGCAGGAATGGGAGTAGCAGAAGCCTTAGGGGCTGATTTCCTCTTGATCAAAAGTGACTCCCAGTTAGTGGCCAACCAGGTGTCGGGGTTGTACCAGGCAAAAGGTGACAACATGGTGGCATATCTGGCTAAAGTCCGAGAAGCAATAAAGAAATTCAAAGGTGTAAGGATGGAACAAGTACCCCGAGAGAAGAATCACTGGGCAGACATCCTGGCCATGATCGCAGTAGGTGAAGAGCATGCTTTACCAAGAGGAGTGCCCCTCCAACTGATTCCCCGTTCCATCATAGCTAAGGCTATAAAGTCCTCCCAGTTAGCCGCCCCCCATATTGGATGGATCCAATAGCAGACTACCTCTAAAGTGACACTCTCCCTGCAGATCCGGATCAAGCCCACCGGCTTAAGAGAATTGCTACCCGATACTGCCTGGTAGATGGATACCTCTACCGTAAAGGGAAATCTCTCCTCCTACTCAGATGTCTTCACCTAGACAATGCATGCTGGGCACTCGACGAGGTGCACTCAGGGGACTGTAGTAACCATGCATCAGGCGAAACACTAGCTTACCAGATAATTAGAATGGGCTACTTCAAGCTGACTATACACCAGGATGCAAAGCAGTTTGCACGATCTTGCAAGGCCTATCAGAAGACAGCAAACCTCTATCATCTCCCTCCAGAAAGACTCTCCTCAATCAATACGCCCTACCCTTTTGCAATCTGGGGAGTAGACCTAATTGAGCCACTCCTTACTACACCCGGCCAGGCTAAACATGCAGTGGTGGCAATAGATTACTTTACCCGATGGGTAGAAGCCAAGGCCCTTACCCGGATAACTGAAGAAAAGACCACCAGTTTTGTCAAGGAGAACATTATTTACCGTTTTGGTACCCCGGTGGCCATCATAATTGATTTGGGAAAGCAGTTTGACAACACCAACTTCAGGGAATTCTGTGAAGGCCGAAACATTGATCTCTATTTTGCATCAGTAGCTCATCCTCAAACCAATGGGTTGGTCGAAGCTACAAACAAAACTATCAAGAAGCTCTTGAAGAAAAAACTCCAACAAAAGAAAGGACTATGGGTTAAAGAATTACCTAATGTGTTGTGGGCTTACAGGACAACCAGAAGGACTGCAATGAGGGAGACCCTTTATTCATTGGTATTCGGGACTGAGGCAGTCTTGCCCATCGAGCATGAAAGTTCACAAATACAAATTACGGTGTGTTCAATATATTAATCTAGAGAGGGGGGTGAATAGATTTTAACTAATTTTTACCCAATTTTTGTTTAAGGAAAATATTACGAAAATACCCCTAATAGTCAATATAAATACAACAAGTGTAATATGGTGCGGAATTAAATAACACTTGATGTATACGTGGAAAACCCAACCACTGGGAAAAAACCACGGGCTGTATAGTGCGCCACACTCGAACCTCAAAATCCACTAATTGAAATGGAGTTTACAACATATGTAGACCTCGTCTAACACTCCGGTCTATAACCCCCCACTTCTACCACGCAGGCCTTTAAAAGTGGCTTTAATCCATATTGCTTGTGGCCTAAGCAACCTTAGCCAACAAGACTTGAATTCTCAATGAAGAGATTATACAACCTATGTGTGAATATATAAAAATACTCAATACATGCAATAAGAGCTAGGCAACCCTATATGCTTATCTAGGATGATAATATATCAATAAAAACAATCCTAGATATCAATAGCTAAATGACATATCAAATAGCTTAGCTAAAAATAGATTATAAAAACCTAAATAGCTATCACAATACAACACTCAATCATCTCATCACAAACAATCTCTATTTTGAATATAAGATATTAATCTAAGATCATTCAAATAATAAAAGAGATGCCTTGATAAATAAAACACTAAATATCAATGATAAAAGTGAAGAACATACCAAGGGAAGTGTGATGACCAATACCCATTCAAATAAGTAAACTAACTATGCTAGAAAATGCTTAGATGATCTTTGATGCACATGTATATTGTTTTGAGTGTTTAGGGAATGAGTTCTCTATGAAATATCTCTCCAAAATCTCTCAAATGAATTTAGGGTTCTTTAGGAGTCAAGAACTTAGTCAGAGAAATGAGAAAGTGTGATATTTATAGACATAGAAAACAAGGCATGAGAAAAGACAATTTTGCCCTTGAAATCACTGTTCGGCGGTTTCATTCTGCGATTGTGGCCGTAGAATTGAACCGCCGAATTGAACCCGAGAAGCAGGGCATCATTCGATGACCACATTCGGTGGTCAACGAAACCACCGATCAAAACCCAAAAATGAAACCGACCTAAAATATCTAAATCGACAGTTTCATTCTGCGGTTTCGAAACCGCCGAACAGAGACCGAGATAATAAATGCATCTGGTCTATTCGGCGGTTTCGATTCGGCGGTCTAGCCACCGATCGTAACTGCAGATTCAATCCATAGCTCTCTGGAATCAAACAGCGGTTTCATTCGGCGGTCATGGTCGCCCATCAAACCGCCGTTTCACCAATGATGGTGAAACCAAAGGAGAAACCAAGGGCATTCTCCGAAGGCGATCTTCGCGCTAAACCAAGTACACTTTCGTGCATGCACGGACATTTCCAAACAATGTCTAGAAACGAATTACAAGACACAAAAGACACATAACAAGATACAACACAAAGTGTAAGTGTGTAGATGTGACATTTGAAGAGAATGCATACAAAAGAAAAGCATACATATGCAAACATTACTAGTGAGTGTGTGCAACTAAATCTCTTCAATAAGAAAATAAGCACATTAGATATACCTTTTGAGTGCTTGTCCACCTTGAGGGCTTGAGAAGGGCAATTGAGCATGATCACCTATCACCTAAACTACCATTTACAAACAACCCCAATATGTGGTTTGCTCACGAAATAAGCCAATCAAAAACCGGGAATCCTTATAGAGCATAAGCTTATATCTTTCCGGGTCCAAAATTATGAACCAAAAGATAATGAAGCTAAGTTAAGAGCCAATCTGGATCTATTTGAGGAAAAGCAAAGTAGAACTGCCGAAAAGGTGGCAATATACCAGAGTAAGATAGCCCAACACTTCAATAAGAGGGTTAGGATTCGGAATTTTAAAGAAGGAGATTTTGTTCTCAGGAAAGTAACTCAGAACACACGATGGAGGTCTGACAGGATGCTAGCTCATAACTGGGAAGGCCCCTACCTGATTAAAGCAATGCTTCGGGGTGGCGCCTACAAGCTGGAGGACATGGAGGGGTACCCATGGATCATACATGGGATGCCGATCATCTCAGGAAGTTCTACCCTTAGAAATTCAACTTATATCGGCTGGTATACAAACCCCGAATTCATATTGTACTGCTTGGGAAATTCAATAAAATCAGTTTTCTTTCTTACATGATTCTCCTATGTTCATTTTGCAATGTCTCCTATGATGAGCTATTGTTGTGTACTCAACAAAATAATGTTTTATGTGTGATCATTTTGAAAACCAATTTCACCAGTTAAAAATCCACTTAGATAGAAAATTAGTAAGTGGTAAGTAGGATTCGTTCCACAGGGAATTAGAGTGATTAGTTGAATTAATTAGCTAATCTAAATGCGATAAAATAAATCATAGATAAATGGATGAGTTAATGGGTTGTCAAGCCATCAAACATACTGATCAAGCCAAAATTGGTATGATCCTGGCCCTCATTTCCGTTTCTTTTCGCTTAATTCTCGGGCATTTCCCGGTATTTAATGTTGTTAAAATGAGTGTTTCAGGTTTTATCAGGTTTTAAGAGCAATGGAGATGAAGTGGAGGACTTGTGTGAAAAATACCTCACAAATGGGAAGGAACAGGGCATTTTCGCCACTTAGGCATGAGAGGTCGCTACATGGGCGCCATGACGACAAAGGATTCTCCAAAGACATCAGAAGGTCGCCATTTAGGCGCCACTTGGTCGCCATGACGACAGAAAGTCCCCAAATGAACCAGGTGGGGTCGCCACTTAGGGTCGCCATGGCGACGTCCCTTGCAAATGGCGACCTAGTTCAGTCAAGGCATGGTCGCCACTTAGGGTCGCCATGGCGACCTTGATGTTGCAAGTGGCGACCTCCTTACATTTACAGGGTCGCCACTTATGGTTGCCATGGCGACCTAGAGGTGCAAGTGGCGACCTCTACACAAATTGGTCATGGTCACCACTTGCTAAATGGCGAAAAAGATGGTTCTCATAGCGACCCTTGCCTGTAACCGTTTTACGCACCATGGTCGCCATAGCGACGAAATAGCGAACAAGGCGCCACATCAGCGAATCAAGCGGTTATTAGTACATGTCCAAGAGTGTGTATAAATAGGACGACCATTCTTCTTCTTCAAACATCATTGAAAATCAAAGAAAAATACAGAGAACACATATGAGATCTAGCTCTATCATCCATGGCACACTATTCCTCATCCTCCATTTCTCTCCTTGAACTCATCTAATCCATCCAACCCTCAACACAAAACCTTGATTACTTCACTACATCATTCCTCATCCACCATTTCTCCACCAAAATCCTTAGTCACTTCCCACCAAAACACCCACATTCCAAGACATATCCTCTACTTCCATTCCTTGCATCTAGGAGCATAGACGAGAAGAAGGATCAAGCTTAAAGAAGGTGACCCAAGGGTTATTTCCTTACTATTTACTTCTTTTCATTTATTGCAAATATGTGTAACTAAACCCCTAATCTAGGGGATAGATTTGAGGATCAATTGGTTGTGGGTTTAGCTTAGCTTGTAATGAATCTCTTATGTGTTCTATTCATTCAAATTAATTAGATTCCATTCATTATAATTGACTTGTATATCACTTGTTGATTGCTATCTTGAGTGGAGTAATTTGTTATATATTCATATGTGGATTGACAATCCTTGTGTGATTAAGAACCCATTGGATAGGATAGATTAGTGGTGGGTATATCAACCCCACTAATCTAAGCCTCTAAGTGGTTAACATAATGAGGTTGGTACATTAAAGTAGCTAGTTAGCTTACCCACATTCAATTGTTAATCGATCTATTCCCTAGCTATCTCATTAATTGATTTTATCACAATTCTTATCAAGGTGTTGAGTATTCTATTTTTCATAACATATTTTGTGTATTTTCATTTGAGTAGTTAGCATTGGTGGTTTTAGAAACCACACATCTATCAAACACTATGATTTACTTATTTGTTCAAAGATTAGTCAATTTATCTAATTAACACTCCATTCCCTGTGGAACGAACTTGCTCACTATTTTGCTATCAAATCACATTTAAAAAGGATTAAGTGGCTTAAAAGAGTTTTCAAGAATCAACCAAATTCTATATTATTACTATTTTGTTGAATACACAAACGACCTCATCACATACATGTAAATTAAACCTAATAAAACTAATAAAATGGAATGCTCAACAAATCTAGATAAGATAGATGAAATAAACAATTAATAGGAATTCTAGGGAAATGATAGAGTAGCTAATGGACTATGAGCAATTCATACAAGGCTTCTTTAATGCACTATCTACACAATCAAGGACCGATCTCATTCGAAAGTGTTGTTTAGGTCGTCACTACGAACCCTAAACAACTTCCCACCGAAATGCCTAACCGATTAAAGAGAGGGGGTCACAGTGGGATCGGTTAGTGACGATCAAATGGTCTAGGCAATCGAGGTTGATCATCCCTCCAAAAGCCTATCATATTCACTATGTGCTCTAATCGATTAAGTGTGTCAATAACTCAACCAATTTTATCACAAATTAATCCAACAACATATTGTAATTAACAAGTGTGTCAATAACTCAATTAATCACATAAGTACAAGATCTAATTAAAAAGTAAATAAAACTTAAATCATGCAAACATAATATTCAAAGCTTTAATAAATACTCATATCCAAAAAGTCTCTCAAATCATCCCCTAAAATGGAGGTTTTAATTACACATAAACACAAACAAAAAAAGGAAGTAAAATGGAGAGAAATCACCTTTGGGTCTCTCTTGTAAGCTTAATCCTTCCTTAAGCTCCCTTGCTTGAATCTTGTGCAAAGAGTGGGTGTTGAGGATGTGTCTAGATAGGTGGAGTCATATGGAAAGTGACAAAGGAAATGGATGGAGAAGATGAAAAGAGAGGAATGATTTAGTGGGAGTAATCTAAATGTTGAGTTTTAGGTAGAAGAGAAATTGAGGGATTAGGAATGGTAGAAAGGAGGTTTCTTGGCTATCAAAAGATGTCAAGTGTTATCGATTTACAGCATAAAATGGTGTATTTATATGTGAGAAAAGCTAGGGTATGAAATGGGCATGAAAGGACAAGAATACCCCTAAACAATAGCTTGAAAAATGTCCATTTCGCTGCTTACAGAAAGTGGAGTTTGCCCTAGGGTCGCCCTAGGGTTGCCGTGGCGATAGGAATGTGCAGCAGTTACTAAAATGGGAATAACTTTCTGTAGAAGACTCAGAATTGCAATCTGTAAAAGGCACTGGAAAGAAGACTTCTGGGGCTTTTCAAATAGATGTAAACCGAAATGTGATTCGATCTAAAGAGAGAGAAATGACTCTTTGAAGTTGGATAATCTGCACACACTTTTTACAATTTCAGCCCCTTTCGCACCAAATCCCATGTCTTGCCCGAAATGCACTAAATGCCTGTAATTGACTAGAAACAAGCCATTAGACACCAAAATATACTTGAAAACAAGCTAAAGGTTAAAGAATTGAGGGCCAAAATCATAACAATTTTGGTTCGATCATCCTACATGATTCTCAAATGTTCGTTCTGCAAGTTTTTACCACTACTGAATCGCCTCAAGACCAAGAAATAGCCTTATGGCGCTCCTGCTGCCTTGGTCGGGGTATACCCTCCTCCAAAAAGATTCTGGATTATCATACTACGGATCCAGACTCTTGGCCTTAGTTGCCCACCGCATCCTCAAGACCAGGAAATAGCCTTATGGCACTCCTGCTGCCTTGGTCGGGGTATACCCTCCTCTGAGAAGGATCTAATTTACCAGACTAAGGACCCAGACTTGTGGCCTTAGTTGCCCGTCGTATCCTCAAGACTAGGAAATAGCCTTATAGCGCTACTGCTGCCTTAGTCGAGGTATACCCTCCACCAGGAAGGCTGGTGCTAAAGTGGCCTAAGTTGCCTACCAGGACAGATTATCAAAAGGATCGGGATACCTTGCCAGGGTACCTGATTCCTTACTTCTCCATTTCTCTAAAAGGCTGGTACTAAAGTGGCCTAAGTTGCCTACCGGGACAAATTATCAAAAGGATCAGGATATCTTGCCAGGATACCTGACACCTTATTTCCCCACTCGTTCAGAATATCTGATATCATATTCCTTATAAGAACATTTAGGGTTAAGGAAGCCTTAATAGCCAATCGGAATGGTCGGCATTAAAGACCTGGATACCTGATCATGATACCCGGAACCTTAGATTACTACATATTCATAAGAGCCCGATTGGGGAAGGAGACATGATTACTTGACAAATCCCACTAGTTTTTACAATTATGAGATACAAGGGTGTACAGCGTCTGGCTAATAAGTATCCTGATCTACCTTGTCAAGGCACAGATATCCAATTTGGGTCCAACTACTCACAAACGTGTATGTTATAAGATTTTTTCCAAGTTAGAAGAGCAAGCAAAACACAATAAAAGTTGACACAATAAAAGTCAGCAAAATGAAATTTTTGTATTAAGTAAATGGGGTGCCCAACTCCCATTTCGGGCTACAAAAAAGAGAGAGTATAATAAAGTGCCAAATCATGCTTCCTTATCCCCCTCTAAGGGCTCTTCTTGGCCGGTGTAAGGATTCCCATTGTTGATTGGCTTATTTCGTAGACAAACCACATATTGGGGGTTTGAATTGTAAGGGTAGTTAGGTGATTGAAGATCATGCTCAAAGGCCCTTTTCAAGACATCAAGAGAAGAAGCACTCCAAAGGTATATTTATTAGTGTTTCTTGCAATGAAGAGAAGTAGATGCACACACACACAACACTTGCATAATTCTCATTCTTGAATGTGTTGTGTATTTATTTTGTGTATGCATTATTGCCTATTTCATCTCTCTTCATGCATGTTTATTTGGTTACATCTTGCTTAGTATTGCATAGCATGGTTAGATTTTAGGATGCCCCATCAGGTGCAATTTGCGCCCTGATCTGCGGCCAAGGCCGCAGAAATAAGGCCGCAGAATAAGGAACAGAATTCATACTCTCTGTCCTCTTTTCTGCGCCCTTGGTTTTTGCGTTTAGGGGCCGCAAAATTGTCAGGTGCATTTCTGCGCCCTTGTGTTCTGCGGTCCGTGGCCGCAGAATCATGCCGCAAAAGCGTCAAGTGTGTTTCTGCGCCTTGTGTTCTGCGGCCAAGGCCGCAGAATCAAGGGCCCAGAATCAGCGGTCTTTTGCAAATTTTTCAAAACGGCACCACTTCACTTTAGCATACTATATATATGCCTCTTTCATTTCTAGGTCGTTTTTAAAGAGTTCCAAATATCATATTTTTCACCAAGAACATATTTCAAGAGAAAAATCATCAAGAACTCACCTTTAAACACTCAAACCATTTCCTTTGATCATCAAAGTTCATTTAGGATCATTCATGACCATTTAGGACTCATCCATGTATGGTTTTGCATCATCACATCTTTCTTGGTAAGATTTTGACTAACTTCATCTAAGTTTAGTTTCTTTCTTGTCAAGTTATCTCTTTATCTTATTGTATGCTTTATGTTCACATGCTAGATATAAGATAGAGATTGTTTGTGATGAATATGATTGAGTGTTGTATTGTGATAGCTATCTAGGTCTTGTTGAATCTTGATTAGCTAAGCTTTATGATATGTCATTTAGCTTTTGATATCTAGGATTGATTTCATTGATATATCATCATTCTAGGTAAGCATATAGAGTTGCCTTGCTCTTGTTGCATTTTGAGTATTTCATATATTCACTTAGGTTGTTTTCTCTTCATTGAGAACTAAGCCTTGTGTTGCTTCCGGAAATAGGTTGCATAAATCACAAGCATTAGGACTAGGTTCACTTATACCGGGATTAGGTAGGTGTGTGATTACTTCCGGGATTAGGTTGTAATCGTTTAACACATTTAGTGGATTCGAGGTTCGAGTGTGGCTCACTTACATAGCCCGTGGTTTTTCCCGTGAGGGTTTCCACGTAAATATCAAGTGTCTTTTAATTTCCGCATCATATTACACTTGCTATATTTGTATTGACTAGTAAAGGGTATTTTCGTAATCTTGCCTATTAACGAAAATTGGGTAAAATCGGATAAAATCTATTCACCCCCCCTCTAGATTAATATTGAACACACCGTAATTTGTTTCAGCCGGCTGCTTCCACCCTTGTAACATCGATTGTGACACCAGTCTGGGTTCCCTCAATTGCCAGAACCTGAGGTCTAGCTGGATCATCCTCCTCCACAGCTGCAGGATCATTTTGGGTCCCTTCAACCATTGGGACTTCGGATCCAGCTGGATCATCTTCCTCCTCCACCAAGACAACCTCTAAAGTAGGCACGGGGTCGTGCGCTTGCTTTTCTTGAGCAGAATGAGGGTCCTGCACCATTTTTTCAGTGCCATCAGATAAGACTCCAACAGAAAGATCAACCTCCTGATCCGGATGCCCAGCGCCCTGTGATTCATAATCTTCACTTGCCAACTGGGCGGCCTTTACCATGATTTGATCTCGATTCCAGTTCAAAGCTGCTTGAAGATCGAAGGGAGGAGGCAGGGTTGTGGCCACCTCATAGCAAGCCGTGAAGTAGCCATCCTAGAAAGAAGGACCCTAATGAGCCTCTAGGCTTCTCACTATATCTCACAGAAGCTAATTTTCATCTTGTAGCAGCTTCCTCATCGATGATCTAAATCGGGTCCTCAGGTTTGTTGTTGAAACCCGAACCAATTCGTGGGTTTCGTGTAGAACGACAGCGCTGGGTTGTATCACTAGCTGTGTCGTCACCATCTCAACCCCGTTTCTTCCCTATCAATGTTGGTGAAACCTCCCCCGAATCGGCCTTCTCCATGTTGAACAAGGCATCGAGACTGTCGGAGGGGTTCGGAGAAGCTGGATTAGGGTGTAAGGACGTGGGGTCAGGGAGAGTTTTGTCAGTGGGATTTTCTTGTGAAGTGGTAGGAAGTTTGGAGGGGGTTGCCATTGAGGAAGAAGAAGAAGAATGTAAGAGAAGCTTGGAAGATTGCTGGTAAGAGGAAAGAGAAAACAGGGAAGCAGGGTTTTTTCTTTTGCTTTTGAAAATTTGAAAGTGATAGGGAAGACCAAGAAAACTGGTCTATTTATAGAAGAAGACAAGCAGTTACATACAAGGAAACCAGAATTAATGACCGACAACGTGCTTGAAGGACGTGTTGGAGACGGTTTCGCATTAATCAAGCCAAAAACGACTCTTTTTGAAATCGTAAAACCAATCATTATCTGACACATGGATTATGCAATCAATACCAGTGTATCCGAGAAAGATTTCCACTTCTACAATGGAAACTAGTCAGACAGGGAATATGTAGACAGACAAGGTAGAAAATCCTTCAAGTATAATCGAAATTCTGACTCCGACCCAGACAAGATATTAGTGTCTAAGTCAGGGGGGATTTCTGTTAACCGCCAAAATTAACAGACGACCAAAGAAGAATTTTCCACCTTGATACAAGGAGGACATGGGAATCCAGATACCATCCGGCTACCTCAAGAAGGGAGGGATCCCGATCAATCCGGATACATTCCCTCTCTAAAGGGATCTAGCCCAGCCATTCCCTAGCTTCTCATGGACCCCGTGGTATCCCGATATGAAGCCCCACTAAGCACCCCAATTCACAGTGTAGTACTAAGCACCCCGATTCACAATTCAACACACAGTATCCAGACATGAAGTTCCACTCAGTATCCTGATACGGAGTTCCACCTAGCACCCCGCTACTGTATCATCCAGATATCTCGCTACTTTATCGAGTAGATATCCCGCTACAGCCTCAGCTAGTGTCTCAATCCTCAGGAAGCAATGGGATACTCAGGACCTCATAACACCTTCTAGAATCAGCTCGCTAGGCAGTAAGATACCAGATGAAGAAGTTACCAAAGAACAAGACTCCTACGCCTAGAAGACCGGGTTAAAGCTCTATGGAGAATGCTGAAACGCCGCCGTTTAGTCAAAACAGAAGAAGTAGACTTTTTCCCGCCAATTGAGAGTTCTATTTTAACAAGTCAACTCTGTTAGAATCTTAGGATTATGCTCAATAGCAAGAGTGTAATAATGTAATTAACAATCTTATTTATATTAATAAAGTGATTTCTGGTTTAAACAAATATTATAGCATTTATAGTTGAATATTATAATTGTTAAAGTAAATAATCATAAGGTCTAAAGACTATGAGAAAAGAAGAATTGTTCATACATCTGGATATGTATGTGGTAGACACAATTCTTTAGTTAGTCTTGAATATCATTCACAACTTAATTTAAAGGTTGGGCACCTTTATCTTGTTAAAGTTGTAGAATTCTTTTGCTAGCATTTGAGTGGGATCAAATGAGATATGATGAGTCTAAAATCATCGGAGTGTCTTCGAGCAAAAGGATCTAGTGCACTGGGTGCATTGAACTGGATCACAATGAAATACTTTATCTATAACCGTCAGTAGATAATAGTAATTTCATTATCAGGACAATCGGAGAGTCTATCTTAATCCTGAGATAAATGATGGACTTATGGTTGCAAGTGATATCATTTGAGTTATCAATGAGTACGATTATATCGCATAGTCTATCCTCGATAATTTGGTGATATTCATTTGTTAATCGATAAAGGACTTCATTTATAGATATGGACATCGTGGCTCCATTTATCAAATGAGAGTATAATATCATCATATAGATGTTTTGAGGTAATTGGATATTAAATCTCAACGTTGAGTTTTCGATAGTGTCTATTGAAAACATGGCTTTTGGACAAGTCAAAATATCCAAGTTCAAAACGTGGTCATATGAGTAAATATGGTAACTTGGAGAGTTATAGGCGGTCTATGAACTCTTGGCGATTACTGATATTATTCACGAGGATACACTATCTCCAATATGATTGTCTAGGGTAAGAATGAGGAAGCATCTTCCTTTTCTGTCTTTATTTAAGAGTTCAATTTTAGCTCTTTACTGGAATGAGCTAAAATTAATGGATCGGACCTAAGTGAATCATTTGTTGATTGTGATTAGGTTATGTCTATTGTAGCTTAAATTTAGATAGCCCGCCAAGATCCCCAATCCACACGGACTTGCATGGATCACTTGATATATTCTACCGGACCAATTTAGGGTCCATCTTGAATTGCAATTTAATATATTAAGAATATAATTTGCACATTATTTATGTAATGGGCTGCACAATTATATTTATATATTAATGGATGACATGTGGGCTTGTTTCTTTTAGTAAGATTGGGTCTAGTTCACATGTGGGCTTTTTATTTAAAGTCCTATAGATTAAATGAAATAGGAAAAATAATATTTGGCCCAATACACATATGGGGCGGCAAGGTTATATATTAACCTAAAATATTATTTTGTTTTCATTATTTAATTAAATAAGAATTAATTAATTCATTAATTAATTATTTAATTAAGATACAAATCTTTTCTCATTAGGAAATATGTTTCCTAAAGGTATACTATTGGTAGTAGTATAATTAAATAGAAAGACTTGTTTGACAAGGAAATAAATAATTAGTTTTATTTATTCAAACAGGAAGTCTTTTTATTTTAGTCAAATATGAGAATAAAAAGATTTATGAGTTTGATTAGGTTTTGGAAATCTTTTCTAAATAGGAATTAGGGTGCAATTCAAACTAATTAATTTTGTTTGGAAATTGCGGAAACCCTAATTAATTTAGGAAGAGAATTCGGCCAACCCTAAAAAGAAAGAAGAAAAATTTCGGCCACCTATATATGTATACATATAATTTTCGGCCAGCCCTAGTGCTAAGGTGCAGAATTTTTTCTTCTTCTTCTTCTTCTTCTTCTTAACTCATAGATAGAGAATTTATTCAACTAAGACAAAAGAAATAGGAACATAGATTATTCTTTGATGGTGTACTATTTGCTTAATCATTGATAAGCTTGTGTATACAACATCGATCAAGGTTCACGCGAGTTTCGATCATTAGATTGAGAACTCAAAAGTGACCGGAATAATCTTAGGTTTCTTTTGATTGTTTTTGTGACTAACGAACAAGAGAGAAAAGTTTGTTTAATCCAATCACATGTTTGCAATTCAAAGAGAAGGGAGACCACTCTCCTAGGTGATCCACGTTCGTGCTAGGATTGAAGATCTTGCGGATTACCATCGACGCAAGTCAATCGGATCACGCGATAAGAGGTATTAATCTTTTGTTTATTTTTATATATCTTTAATTAATCAAAAGGGTTTAAGGTTCATAAAATTGGAAAAATTTTAAAAGCTACTCAAACTTTTTTTTTTTAGTCTCACTTCCGCTGCGGGTACAATTTTTCCCTACAAAATCCTCCTAGGAAGGAAAGACTTGATTCTGAAAGCTCCCACGAGATTGTTTCCTCCTAGGAAGGAAAGACTTGATTCTGACGATAAAAGCTCTTACGAGATTGTCTCCTGACAGGAAGGAAGTCCTGTAAACGCCAAACCCTAGACCGAAATTATAGGAGTGCATGGCAAGCAACGAGACCTATATAAACAACATGATACATACCAGAAAGGGGACCAAAAATCACCTCCTAAAACCCTACGTTCAGTTCTACTTATCGACACGTACGAGTTCGCCACCACCATCTCCATCGCCTACTAAAGCTCCACACTCCACCTTAGCCTAGAAAAACACAACTCTTGTACTTATAATATAAAGTGACAATCAATAAAGATTATGTTTGTTTACCATATTTTTTATTCAAACCGCACTTGTTTTGTTGAGAACATTGTTGGCATCGAACTACGTGATACCCCTCTGACCGGGATCAATCTTGATCTTGGTCCCTTAAAGTTGTTAATTGGAGATTCACCCCAGTGACGATTTTTCGATAACAAAATCATTTTCAAGTATCCAAACCTTTTTTCCAACAAAAAGCATTATGCAAATTAAATTTCACGCACTTAGAGTAGATTTTTCCCTAGACTAAGTAGGTTCAACCGATTGAATCACTGATCCCAATGAACGAACTTAATTTAAATTGAACGTAAAATCTTTACAGCAGCACTATTCAGAGTACGATTAGCGATATACCATTTGATCCAACAATATATTATTTTTAAAAATATATTTTAATTAAATGCTAAAATAAACGTTAATTTGTCTATCATATAAAATACAATTTATATTATTGGAATTAATCTACAAATAAAATTTTGATTTTAAAAAAAAAATCAATAAAAATTTAAGGGATTTAATCATTCCCCCCCGAGGTTTGCTATATTAGAAAAGTGGTGATAGGGTTTCTCAAATTTAGAAAATTGACCCCCCCAGAACAGACTTATTTAACAAACACCCCCTTCTATTAGGAAAACCATCCAAAGTCAAGGTTGACTGTTATTGTTGGGGGGCAAATTTGTAAACTTACCATGGGAACAGGAAATCTAATTTGGACTAAAGGTTATTAATGTAATTGACATTAAAAAATAATATAACTAGTTAGTTAAAAAAAAAAAAAAAAAAAAAAACTAGTGGAGGGGACGATGCCACCTAACCCACAATGCCACTAACTAAAGCAAATAGTGAAATAAATAAATAAAATAAAAACAAAACAAATAATCCATCTTCTTCTCAGATCATCTACTCATCGATTCACCAACTCATCGATTCACCAGTCACCACACACACAACAACCCAGAAAACCCAACCACCACCACCATCGATCCATCTCATCCTCTAACCACCACCATCACCAACCCTCCTTTCTACTTCTTCAACTTCTGCTTCTTATCACCACCACTAAAATAACCACTGCCACTGCTCTCGGAATCCAAAACCCCTCTCTCTCCCTCTGGAATCTCATATCTCTCTCGATCGATCGATCTCATTTCTCTCTCTCGATCTCAATCTCAATCTCATCACAAATTCAATGGTTTTTTTTTTTTTTTACGGTGGCCGATTCAATGGGTTCTTGGTTTAGTGATTGTGGTTGGGTGATTTTCATCATTGATTGGGTTTGGGTATGGGTATTTTCTGGGTTCGATTAGGTAGGGGTGGACTGGGTGGTGGTCGTTTGGGTGCGAGGTTAGGTTGGTATGTTGGTTCGAACCCAGAACTAGGTTCGAACTGATGAGGTCGTTTGTGTACTCAACAAAATAGTAATAATATAGAATTTTGGTTGATTCTTGAAAACTCTTTTAAAGCCACTTAATTCCTTTTGAAATGTGATTTGATAGCAAAATAGTGAGCAAGTTCTTTCCACAGGGAATGAAGTGTTAATTAGATAAATTGACTAATCTTAAGACAATAAAATAAATCATATTGTTTGATAGATGTGTGGTTTCTAAAACCACAAATGCTAACTACTCAAATGAAAATACACAAAATATGTTATGAAAAATAGAATACTCAACACCTTGATAAGAATTGTGATAGAAATCAATTAATGAGAGAACTAGGGAATAGATCGATTAACACTTGGATGTGGGTAAGCTAACTAGCATCATTAATGTACCAATCTCATTATGTTAACCACTTAGAGGCTTAGATTAGTGGGGTTGGTATATCCACCACTAATCTATCCTATCCAATGGGTTCTTAATCACACAAAGATTGTCAATCCACATGTGAATATATAACAAATTATTCCACTCAAGATAGCAATCAACAAGTGATATACAAGTCAATTATAATGAATGGAATCTAATTAATTTGAATGAATAGAACACATAAGAGATTCATTACAAGCTAAACTAAACCCACAACCAATTGTTCCTCAAATCTATCCCCTAGATTAGGGGTTTAGTTACACATATTTGCAATGAATGAAAAGAAGTAAATGATGAGGAAATAACCCTTGGGTCACCTTCTTTAAGCTTGATCCTTCTTCTCCTCTATGCTCCTAGATGAAAGGAATGGAGGTTGAGGAAATGTCTTGGAATGTGGGTGTTTTGGTGGAAAGTTACTAAGGATTTTGGTGGAGAAATGGTGGGATGAGGAATGATGTAGTGAAGTAATCAAGGTTTTGTGTTGAGGGTTGGATGGATTAGATGAGTTCAAGGAGAGAAATGGAGGAGGATGAATAATGTTCCATGGATGATGATCTAGATCTGAAATGAGTGTTTTTTGAATTTTTGCTCTGATTTTCAATGCTTGAAGATGGAGAGACGCTTCATATATATACTCACTCATGGACTTGTACTGGTAACTGCTTGATTCGCTGATGTGGAGTCTAGGTCGCTATTTGGTCGCTATGGCGACCATGGAGCGTAAAACGGTTAGATGAAAAGGTCGCTCTGAAAACCATCTTTCTCGCTATTTGTCAAGTGGCGACCATGACCAAAATGTGTAGAGGTCGCCACTTGTATCCTCTAGGTCGCCATGGCGACCATAAGTGGCGTCCCTGGAAATGTGAAGAGGTCGCCATTTGTACCATCAAGGTCGCCATGGCGACCCTAAGTGGCGACCATGCCTTGAGTGCACTAGGTCGCCACTTGCAAGGGAGGTCGCCATGGCGACCCCAAGTGGCGACCCCACCTGATTGTTTTTGTGACTTTCTGTCGCCATGGCGCTCAAGTGGCGCTCAAGTGGCGACCTTCTGATGCCTTTGGGAACTCCTCTGTCGCCATGGCGCTCAAGTGGCGCCCTCTTATGTCCAAGTGGCGAAAATGCCCTGTTTCTTCTCATTTGTGAGACATTTTCGCACAAGTCCTCCACCTTCATATCAATTACTTCTGAAACCTAATAAAACCTGAAACACTCAATTTAACAACATTAAACACGGGGAAATGCCCGAGAATCAAGCAAAAAGAAACGGAAATGAGGGCCAAAATCATACCAATTTTGGCCTGATCAAATACCCCCAAACCAATCTTTTGCTAGTCCTCGAGCAAACACAATAACAAGCACACCCCCAAAAACATGCATAGAGATATGTCAAAGGTTTTTACTTCAAATGATCAATGTGCGAAGCCAAAATGAAGAGATTAAAACAGTTATGCCATGGTGAGGATTTAAACATGCAAGAGCGTGTATAGTTATGATTAAAAACGTGCCACCTTAGACATAATTGTACGCAATGCGATCTTACATTCAAAATGCCAAAGCTTCAAAGCAAAGGTGCTATTAGTTTAGAATGTAATTCGCTTTGATACTAAACCTCACCGGATTCTCTCTTCTTTTCTCCAAGACTCCTAGGTTCACTCAAATTTGTGCATGTGCAATATGAGTTCATGTTATGGCAACAAATTGATTGCACATGCTAAACATTAAAACGCAATTTCCTGAAAAGTGATCTCATGAATGGAATTGCAAGCCATGAATTAGAAAGAACATGCATCAACCAAATTGTACAAAATGGACAATCCTAAAGATCATGAAGGTCTTTTCTTTGGTTGTAATGGGGCCTAAGGTTATGGTGAAACAAAGAATGGAAGAAATGGATATCAAGGGACCTAATGATTTCATTAAGGCATACATTCTAATTCTTTAAGTTCCACAAGATTCACACATATGTTCACACTTCAAGTTGTCCAGGCTCACAATTACACATGTGTATGCTACTCCTATTTTCAACTTGAGTAGTTCAATTACTTCTCTTCCTTTTCTAGGCCCTTTGTGCCTAATTTCTTGATTCTTTTTTCTTTGCTTTTCTTTGCTTGCCAATTCTTTTCTTTTCATGCTTTTCATCTTTTATATATATATATATTTTTTTTTTCTTTCTTTTCTCATTTTCAAACATCTCTTGCTTTGCAAGACTCTTACACACATTCACATGCCTTGGTACACACCTTATATTTATAATTTCAAAATTTTACATTGAGTTCCTAAGCCTTAGCGAATCATTTGGTCAAGGTAGGTCAAGTATTTTAAGGCTATAAGGTTCATGTAGATGTGGTTCATGAAAGAAAAGATTAACGCATTTTGTTCAATGACACCCTAAGTGGCATGGTGTTAATCTAAACCAAACACTCACAAACATGCACAATTCCTTACTATATCATGTAAAGAACAATCTCCACAAGCAAAGCATGCTCAAATATGGCAATATCGCAAAAATTTAAGAAATTTTGGCACACAATTCTTTTTGAAAACCAAGCATCATGGCGTTGCGCAAAAGCACCCCCAAACCTAAATTTGACATTGTCCTCAATGTTCAAAGGTGGAAAAAAAATAAAGACAACAAGCACAACCCACTAAGTTTCAAGCAATAATCCAACAAGCAAGAGCAAAAACAAAATATCCAATCATCCGGCATATTGTCCTCCAAATATTCATACACAAAATCCCAACAACACATATAACAATTAAGCACAAATGTCCTAAATCCACTACCAAAATCCAATTCACACCCTTATTCTATGCGGAAACAAAATAAAGGCAACAATGAGAAATAAAGATTAAAAGGAAAAGAAATGCGAATAAACATAAATCAACAAAAATATCCAACAAAATAATCCAAAAGTAAGAACATAAAACTAGCAATGTCCCAATAAAATGATAGAAAATGCAAATGATGAAAAGATAAAACAAATCCTAGGAATGCTAGTAGGCCAACTACTCTGAATCATCCTCCTCATCCTGCACTACTCTACCCTTCCCTTTCGGGTCCTTCCTTCTCTGCTCCCTAGCTAATGCTGCTCTCCTAGACTGCTCCTCTCTCCATTTCCTCTGTGCGGCTGCCTCATCAATAGGAGGACCTCCCACATAACGGGGCCCCTGATCAGTCAAGGAACGGGCCATGGCCTCCTCCAACTGTGCTGCCTCCTCAACAGCAGACTGTGCAGTTTGAAATACGAAGTCAGGCTCCTCTGTGCTATGTCCTGAAGGTGCAGTGGGGGTAGGTGGAATCACTGTGGCAGGCTTCTTCGGTCTCCTGACATAAGGAGTGAGCTTAAGATCATGGCGGAGGTCTGTAAAACCTGTGATCACTGTCTCACTCAAATCCTGAATAAGGCTTTCCAACCTCAGCTGCCTGTCCTCCAAGGCCTTCTGCCTTCCTTCAATATCAAGTTTATCAGCATGAAGGATATCAAAATCACCAGTCTGAGTCCTCCTAATGCGCTGTACACCATCTAGAATCCGAACCCCCAACGGCTGCCCGTGATCATCACAAATAGGAATCTCCTCCTCCTCCTCATCATCATCGTCCTCTTTAGGGACTACTCTCTCAAATTCTTCCCTAACACTGGTGCCAGCCTCTGAACTCTGCACTCTCCTATGTTTCCCCCAAGTAGGTATCTCTCCACGCTTAATCATCAAACGTCTCCAGGTGGTCAAGTCCATATCTAACATGGGGGGCTTAAATATGTCCCCGGAGATATCTACACCCGCTAACTTGCAGGCCTCCATGATCAAACAAGGGAAAGGGAGGATATCTGTCTCTGATTCATTCCTCCCAATCCACTGAATCTCCATCTTCATGATGATTCCCACATCAATAGGCTGCCTCTCACTAATACTGTGTAGAATCCTGGCTGCCTCAAATGGAACGGTGGACCTATAGGAAACCGGTCTAAGGGAAGAGGTGAGGAAAATGTGCCAAAAGGCGAGCTCAATCTTCAAGTTTGACTGCCTGAGAGGGAACCTCTTTGCCATCCATATGGTCATAGGAGTGATGGTCATAGTGTTAGCAAATTCCACCAAATTCTTCACATACAAAGGATTTGTGGTGATTCCTTCCACCATCCTCTCACGTAACCCCTCAATTTCCAACAATGTCGTCCCAAAATAGATGTTAATGTCCGGTGCGTTCAAGTACACGGGAACCCCTCTCACTAGAATGGGACCACCCCTCATATACTCCCCAGGATTCATTCCCGCATAGAATTCTTTCACCAAACTCTCGCTGTAATGTGGCGGAGTAGCCGCTAATCCTCCTCATCCCATGTCATTCACTGTTGTTGGGACAGGGGTATCCCTCAGGTTCTCCAAATCAATGCCCCTCTCAGGCCACATTTTCTTCTCAGCAAATGTCTCCAAACGTTCATCAAAATTCCTATTCAATTTACATTCGGGAACTACTCTCTTCCTAGGAATGGGGGTCTTGCTACCCTTGCCCCCCTTGTTCTGCAACTTCATCTTCGGAGCCATTTTTCACCCCCAAATTCGGACTAACTCTCTGACAGAAATCCGGCAGCACAACGGCACTATAATAACACTCCGGCACTCACCAATGTGCACCACAATCAACCAAAACCACTTCAATACTATCACAATCACTTCTATATGAATCAACTTCTATATGAATCAAATCACACAAAAATCCAATCCTAAACACTAATCTCTTCAAATCAAACTCAAAACCACCCTTAGTAATTCTAGATGCAATGTAGGAAGGATTTGATCAAAAGAATTGAAGAACTAGAGTGATTTCTTACCAAGTTTGGAGATTACGTGCGTGCCACGGCTTTGGAATTGAGAGAAATTGAGAAGAGAGAATTTTTGTGTGTGCGGCGTTATGTTTTGAGCAGCAGCTTTATAAGTGATCGCCCTATGTCGCCACTTGTGTCACTCGGTCGCCATGGCGACCAAATGGCGACCAAGAAGAAATTTCATGTTTGCATGTGGTCGCCATTTGCACAAGTAAGGTCGCCATGGCGACCAAATAGCGACCATACCTGATAACAAAGGTCACCATTTGCAACATGTGGGTCGCCATGGCGACCATGTAAGTGGCGACCTCTGAATCCTTCATGTAAGTGAGGTCGCCATTTGCATGCAAATAGCGACCAAATGGCGACCCTGACTTAAAGTCCTCTCCCGAATGTATTTCATCACCTGCAATGAACAAAATCCACAAATAAGCTCATACTTCAAACTTCTATCAAGAATTGATGGACATTTATTCAGAAAAACAGAATGAACAAAAGAAAAACACACAACAAGCAAAATTAAACACAAACATATTTATTCATGGCATGAAATGTAAAAACCGAATGTAAATCCAACGACCGCATCATACTATGCGAAATGGAATCATGATGCTCATCATCCAAGTTAATCACATTATAACTCAATTTTTTCTTGACTACCCAAATTGGACCTCTAGACTCATCCCGGACTTGATTTACCAAATCCTTCCTAACCCAAATTTGCTTAACATGGTTAGATCTCCTTATAGGTCTATTTTTATCATTATTGGCATGCTTCAAAAATTCAAAACACTTAGACTTTACATGACCCTTTCTATGACAAAAATAACAAGTTAAAGGATATGAAGGAAATCTTCCCTTTTTCATTGGAGATTTAGGCCTTGAGGGACCGTTATTGGTGAGTTCCTTGATGGCTTGATCCATCCGATCTATCTCCACCAAAAAGTCGCACTCCTTTACCTTAGCAACCTTCAAGGACATCTCCTTCTTGCTCAATTCCTCCTTCAACTCCTCAAGTGCCTTGTTCTTGGCATCTACACTCATGAGGGTCTTCCTCATCTTTCTTAAGGATTCTTCCTCAAATTCTTCGGTGAGCTTAGCCAAATCCTCAAGCTCTTTCACCGTCACCTCATTCTCCATCGTAAGAGCCACGTTGACCTTCTTAAGCTTGTGATTTTTCCTTGCTAGGTCATCAAGCTTCTTCTCCAAGGCATACTTCTCCGCCTTAAGAACCTCTACCTCAAGCATGAGCTCTTGGTTGGAATTCTTGAGCTCTTCAATTTCAGAGTCACCAATGCTCTCAACTTCGTTCTCTTGGCTATTCTTTTCAAACAATTGCACCAAATCACATACTTTTCCACCCGTTGACCTTGGTGGTTGCAACTCAACCACATAGCAACTCTCAATGCTTTTTAGGTCATCATTGCATATGGTTATATCGATCTCAAGTTCTTTCTCAAATGCATGCATACAAACTTTCCTCTTGCAAACATCGATCTTCATTTGAGCGGTAGCCATGAATGGTCTACCAAGGAGAACTTGCCACTCCCTAACGTCTTTTGACTTGTCACCAATGTCTAGAACTACAAAATCCGTTAGCACCACTACTCCTTCAATGACAATTGGGACATCCTTTATTTCACCACTTGATGAAAGTGAGGTTTGATCCGCTAGCATAAGCTTCTTCCCGGTTGGCTTCAATCCTACCAAACCCAACTTTTCATTAGTAGATAGGGGCATCATGCTCACACTTGCTCCTAAATCTAGTACTCCCTTTAGCACTCCACTATTTCCTATTGATATGGGAATCACAAAGCTTCCCGGATCTTCCACTTTCTGGATGTATGCTTCTTCAAACAACAATGCCTCATCTCTAGCTCCATCCTTCTTGACAAAACTACCTTCTTTAGCTTGCTCTGTGTGGCTTGGAAACTTCCCCTTTTCTTGCTTTTGAAGGGCCTCGGCAATTTGCCCCATTTGGGTCTCCAATTTCCCAAAAGATGCCTCTAGGTTGCCAAACCTTTGACCACTAGCTTGCATGAAGCTTGTCAAGGTATTCTCAGCTCGTTGGAAGCCTTGCATCATACCTCTCATTTCTTCATCAATATTTCGGCGAGGTTGGTACGAGCTTGGTTGAGCATTGTTGTAGTTGTTCCATTGGTTTCCTCCCCATTGATTTCCTCCTTGGGGGAATCCTCCTTGTGATTGATTTTGACGATAGCTTCCTTGTGAGCTACTTCCTTGAGTGTTCAACCCTTGTTGTGGATTCTGACGGTAACCCCCTTGTGAGCTACCTCCTTGATTGTACACCCCTTGTTGTTGATTTCCTTGTTGTTGATTTCTTGGTGGTGGGTTTAGAATGTTGTTGTTATTTGACCAAGAAAGGTTTGGGTGGTTCCTCTACGGTTGAGCATAGTTGTTGGGATAAGAGTTGTTGCCTTGTCCTTGAAATCCCATAGCTTGAACCTCCTCTTGCTCTTGACTTTGAAAAGTGTCCTCAAACCCTTCATTCTCGTTGAATTGCCCGCTAGAGCCTCCTTCTTGCCTTCCTAGCAACTTAACTCCCGCCTTAGGAAATCCCATACTTTCAATATGAGAAGTTAAGGTCTCCACCTTCTTGTTTATCCTAGAGATTTCGATGGTGGCTTCCGTACTAGCATTCACATCAAACTTCCCACCTCGAATACTGTTGGCATTCCTTTGTTGAGAGTTTTGTGCCAACATCTCATAGATGTCGTAGATCTCCGAAGCGGTCTTGGTATCATAAGAACCTCCACAAGCGTTATCCACCAACACATGGGAGAACCGAGTTAGACCTCCTTGAAAACAAGACACCTTGTATTCCTCAGTGAACATGTGAGGAGGACATTGGGCCACAAGGCGTTGATACCTCTCCCATGACTCATGAAATAGCTCCCCCTCACTCTCATAAAAATCGGCTATCTTCACCTTTAACTCCTTTGCTTTCCTTGCCGGAAAGAATCTGTTGAAAAACACCTTGCAAATTTGGCCCCAACTTGTCAATGATCCCGGCCTAAGCCCCATGAGCCATGTCATAGCCGCATCCTTCATACAATACTGGAAGCAACGCATTTGCAATTGTTCGCGTGTGAGCCGCATGATGGGGAAGGTCTCAATAATAGCACTATACTCCTTCATGAACTGGAGGCAGTCTTCATTTAACTTCCCATGAAATGACGGCAAGAGGTTGACGTGCATTGTCCTCAACTCATAACCCCTAGCAACCGGGTCTAGCACGATCGGTGATGGTTGGTTCCCGATATCCAGCAAGGCATACTCACCCATGGTCATTCTTTGACCACGGTTGGTTTGAGTCTCTTCCGTCATCTCCTCTCTCAAAGGAGCTTCGTCTTCCCTACCATGTTGTTGTCCTTCGGTACTCATAGCTTGACTTGGGATTGGTTCGAACTCTCTCACACGGCTAGTGCCTTCTAGTGGGGGATGAACACCTCTACCTAGAGATCTCCTACTGTGCATAAAACTGAGCACCTGAAAGAGGAATAAATAAAGAGATACAAGGAAAGAAAAAAAAAGTAAAAACAGCACTATGAACAAGTCAATAATCACAAAATAAAATATTAAACTAAAAATCTACAAAATACCAATAAAATGTGAAGAAAAGTCAATCTATGTAATCAACGCTACCATTCCCCGGCAGCGACACCATTTTTGATGAGGTCGTTTGTGTACTCAACAAAATAGTAATAATATAGAATTTTGGTTGATTCTTGAAAACTCTTTTAAAGCCACTTAAATCCTTTTGAAATGTGATTTGATAGCAAAATAGTGAGCAAGTTCGTTCCACAGGGAATGGAGTGTTAATTAGATAAATTGACTAATCTTAAGACAATAAAATAAATCATATTGTTTGATAGATGTGTGGTTTCTAAAACCACAAATGCTAACTACTCAAATGAAAATACACAAAATATGTTATGAAAAATAGAATACTCAACACCTTGATAAGAATGAGAGAACTAGGGAATAGATCGATTAACACTTGGATGTGGGTAAGCTAACTAGCATCATTAATGTACCAATCTCATTATGTTAACCACTTAGAGGCTTAGATTAGTGGGGTTGGTATACCCACCACTAATCTATCCTATCCAATGGGTTCTTAATCACACAAAGATTGTCAATCCACATGTGAATATATAACAAATTATTCCACTCAAGATAGCAATCAACAAGTGATATACAAGTCAATTATAATGAATGGAATCTAATTAATTTGAATGAATAGAACACATAAGAGATTCATTATAAGCTAAACTAAACCCACAACCAATTGTTCCTCAAATCTATCCCCTAGATTAGGGGTTTAGTTACACATATTTGCAATGAATGAAAAGAAGTAAATGATGAGGAAATAACCCTTGGGTCACCTTCTTTAAGCTTGATCCTTCTTCTCCTCTATGCTCCTAGATGCAAGGAATGGAGGTTGAGGAAATGTCTTGGAATGTGGGTGTTTTGGTGGAAAGTTACTAAGGATTTTGGTGGAGAAATGGTGGGATGAGGAATGATGTAGTGAAGTAATCAAGGTTTTGTGTTGAGGGTTGGATGGATTAGATGAGTTCAAGGAGAGAAATGGAGGAGGATGAATAATGTTCCATGGATGATGATCTAGATCTGAAATGAGTGTTTTTTGAATTTTTGCTCTGATTTTCGATGCTTGAAGATGGAGAGACGCTTCATATATATACTCATTCATGGACATGTACTGGTAACTGCTTGATTCGCTGATGTGGAGTCTAGGTCGCTATTTGGTCGCTATGGCGACCATGGAACGTAAAACAGTTAAATGAAAAGGTCGCTCTGAAAACCATCTTTCTCGCTATTTGTCAAGTGGCGACCATGACCAAAATGCGTAGAGGTCGCCACTTGTATCCTTATGGTCGCCATGGCGACCATAAGTGGCGACCCTGGAAATGTGAAGAGGTCGCCATTTGTACCATCAAGGTCGCCATGGCGACCCTAAGTGGCGACCATGCCTTGAGTGCACTAGGTCGCCACTTGCAAGGGAGGTCGCCATGGCGACCCCAAGTGGCGACCCCACCTGATTGTTTTTGTGACTTTCTGTCGCCATGGCGCTCAAGTGGCGCCCAAATGGCGACCTTCTGATGCCTTTGGGAACTCCTCTGTCGCCATGGCGCTCAAGTGGCGCCTTCTTATGTCCAAGTGGCGAAAATGCCCTGTTTCTTCTCATTTGTGAGACATTTTCGCACAAGTCCTCCACCTTCATCTCAATTGCTTCTGAAACCTAATAAAACCTGAAACACTCAATTTAACAACATTAAACACGGGGAAATGCCTGAGAATCAAGCAAAAAGAAACGGAAATGAGGGCCAAAATCATACCAATTTTGGCCTGATCACGAACCCAGATATGGTGGCTGAGAACAGGTTTGGTTCGGTTTGTTTCTAGGGTTTCTAATTCAAATCTGGGTTTGGTGGTTTGGTGATGATGTTAGTGATGGTGATTTGGTGTTGGAATTGGGTTTTTTTGATTGTTTTTATTATTATTATTATTATTTTGGTTTGGTGATGATGATTTTGATGATGTTCGGTTTTTTGAAATGTTTCTTGGCTTGATGATGTTGGTCCAAATCTGATGAATATGGGAATAAATCAAACAATAATCTGGGAATTTTTTGGGTTTTAGTGTTGTTCTGGGTTTGTGTTTGGTTGCTGGGAAAGTGTGGGAAAATAGAAAATATACTAGATTTGGAGTAATTTATTGTTTGTGTGCTGAGAAAATAATGTATAGGATAAATGATGATTATGAATGGTTTGATTTTGTTGAATGATTTTCTAGGTTAGAGGGGTGATGAAGGTTGAAGATGAATGGGTTTTGAATGATAGTGGATCTGAGATTAGATTTTTTAATATCTCTACAAAATTAAAATGAATTAAAATATTATTATTAAATATGTTTATATTTTATTAAGGGATATATTTTTTACCCTTTGTAATAGTAAATTTCTGTTATATATTTTTTATCCTTTTTTAAATGTATTGTTTATTTAATAAATATTTTGGGGTTAAATGGTCATTTCCTTGTTATATTAAGGATAAAACGGTCATTTGACCGTGAGACTAACGGTCAACGCATTTTTTGGATGGAAATTCTAACAGAAGGGGGTGTTTGGACATTATTATCGTTTCAGGGGGGAGACCGGCCAATTTCGGGAAACCCTATCCTCACTTTTATAATAGGATAAAGGTCAGGGGGGGAAAAAATCTTTTCCCAAAATTTAAGTATATTATGCTATTGTAAATAACTTCAAAGCAGTAGCAAACTGGTTAAGGCTTTGCTTCTACAATCTGATGCCTCAGGTTCAACTCCTAATGCGAACGAAACGAATTAATTAATGGGTGGGATGGGGCCAACGCAATTTGGGACGAAATTTTTCATCCCAATAAAATTTAGGGATGATTATTTGGCTATTATGATGAAAGAAATTCGTCCCAATAGCCCTTTTTTTTCTTGTAGTATGTGATCCCCCTATTATATTTAAATTACTAATATAATTATTATAATAAATAAAGAAAATACAAATTTCGTCCCTACAGGATGTCAAAAGAGGACGAAAATGCAAATTTCATCCTTGTTGTCAAAACGGATGAAAAAAAATATCGTCCCTATAGGTAGTCTTTAGGCATGAATTTCAATTTTCGTCCCAAAGAACTTATTGCGACCCATCTAAGGCAACCTAGTTTAGGATGAATTTTTTTTGTCATATTCATCGCAATAGCCCTTTTTCTTATAGTATGTGATCCCCCTATTATATTTAAATTAATAATATAATTATTATATAAATAAAGAAAAAGTGTGACCTCACCAATTATATCTATTTTCATGTATTTCTATTTACAATGCATTATTAATTGAGAATGAAATAAAAGGAACCAAATTCCATGGGGAAGGGATTCAGGAAAGTGAACTTGATTCCTTATATGGAAAGGTGGATTATGTTCTTTTTTCAACAAGATCTTAATTCATGATTTGAATGTGAGGCCCATCAATGAACATGATGAAATTTGTCGAGCTTATATTAAAAGCTAGTCCATTTCAACCTAGTCTTGACCATTATGATAAATCGGACCAAATTCTCATTAACGTAACTTCCAGTATTCTTGGTTTCATTTCTTTCACTATTGAGTATTGATGAATTTAAAAGTTGAAAAACGGTTAGCAATGACAACAATTGTGCATTTTTAACTCATGTAGGAAAAGACCATAATCGTACCATTACATATATGAGACAAAACATATTTCATTTGGTTTGTTAATAACTTAGTTTTTAAATATTAGTATTTTTGTCTTTGGCCCCTGTAGCCAAAATCTTAGCTTCGCCTATATTTATATATATTCTAACCGGAACAAAAACTCATTTGAAGATATAAAAGAGTAGAGTTATATGTAATGGATCTAAATCCTTTTCTCATCCTAATTGTCCTCTCATTGTCCATTTGTCCCTACCTCCATTATCTATTACCATGTATCTAATATAGGAAATCAATGGTTTAGATTATTTCTATTAATATTTGTATCTTTATTCTACCAAACGATAGAATTAATCAAAACCATTGATTTAGGTGAAGACAATGTGAGGTGGAGGAGGGGATCCAAATCCGTTTGGGACATGTTAAGTAGAAGTATTAATGATTTAAGAGACTCATCATATGTTATTTTTTCTTTCACTCAGCCAGCACAAAAATCATGCTCAGCCAAGTAAAAGTGGAACCAAACCAGGATATTACGCCAAATAAGGTGGTACCAAGATTTAAAACCCAAAAAACCCGATACGCTTATCCATTGAGAAAACGGTTGACTAACCTGATACGCTTATCATTTTCGCACCAGGATATCAAATGGGACCAAACGGTCGACTAATCCATATATTGAGAAAAAGCATCTCCCACCCATACTCAAAAAAAATTTCACTCCCACCACACTCTCTATCTCTATCCCTATTTCTATTTATATCTTCAAATAACTTAGATTTTATTATTATATTTTAGTTTCTTTAATAAATTATTGTTCAACTAAATTTTAACAAATATTATTTATAATAACATTCGTATTTTTTTATACTTTTTTTTAAATATAATGTTTTATTAGTGCATGAATTTATAATAACAAATTTTTAGGTTCTAAAACATTTTCAACTAATTTTCTCAACCTACTTATTTCTTTTCTAACATTTATCAACTAATTTTCCCAACCTACTTATTTATTTTATAACTTTTTCAATCAACTTTTTTTAATCTAATTTTTTTAATCCAACCTACATATTGCTGTATCAAACTTTGTTGCTATATTAATACATATAATTTGTTGCTGTACCCAATTGATAGTGTCAAAAAAAAATGTAATAAGAGATTTTTTTTATAACATAAAATAATTTTTTTTAGAGAAAATTATAACAAAATAATAAAATGAAGAACAAATGATAAAGTATGGTAAATAAAAATTTATTAATTAATATTCAATATTGGACTCATTTTAAATATCTAGATGAGACATTTCTAATGGTATAATTTTTATGTTAATAAAATGTATAAATTAAAATTTGTTATACATTAATTGAATTTAATGAAAAAGGTAAAATGATATAAATGGAATAAAAAATGTTGAAAAGTGAATTTAGAGCATGAGATATGGTTCTCTAAATTTAGAGAATCAAGTGTAGAAACTCTACAAAATTTCTTGGAGACAACATTTTAGAGTACGGTGGGAGCAATCCATACTCTAAAATTTCTTGAAGACATAATTTTAGAGTATGGGTGGGAGATGCTTAAAAGACTATCTCAAGCAAAACACCTCTATTACAGTTCTGCAAGTGCAAGTGCAACACACCTCCAAAATCCAAACGGAGGTATGTTACATATATATATATATATATTAAGTCTCTCATAAGGATCCCTTATTTTAATTTCGATAAGGACCTTAGCGAAATCACATCCATTTTAATGAATTTTGAAATGAACTTTTTTGTGGATAATAAATTCAATGAAATATACCTATAATTTTTATTTTATTTTTGAAAAAATGGATGAAATATAGCAAATTCAAGAAAAATAGTTGTAGTGCTTGAAAAATTCTCAATTTTTATTCATATGTAGATTTCAATGAACTTATCATCCACATAATATAATTATTTTATTAATAGTCTTGGATATCAATAGCCAATTTCCATTTGCTGTTGAAGGGCTTTGGTGAATGGTGACTGAGATTGTTAACATTTTTACCATTATATATGGTTGTATTACTTGTTGTTTTGTTCCGTATGGAATAATGGTGAGGGTTGCTTTGTATTCTTGTTGTTGTTTCTTTTAGACATGGTTTATTGCAAACAATAGTTTTCTGGATATTTTACACCCTTTCATAAATAAATAAAAAAGTGACAAAGAGATTAAAAGAAAGGAGACAAGTAATCAACTAATAAACCACTTATCCAAAATCATATAACAAAGAGAGATCAATAGATTGATAGAGGTTCACAAAGCAACCCTCCATTTATTACATAAAAATTTAATCAGAAGTAGAACATGTCAAACAGTATTATTCAAACAAGCTGCAAATTATTACTTCACTGCAACATTTGTCATAATATAAGTATTTCTCTAATTGTTGTCCCACCAGAACTTGGCCTGAAGAGATTTCACCACTTTCTGGTCCAACTGGAATGCTCTAGCCAGAAAATCAGGATTGATGGGAGGATCAGATCCGAAAACAGCATTGGCAATGGTAATGACACCAGGGTTCTGACTGCTCAGACCAGCAAAGGCAACTGCATTGGTTTTTCCAATATTGAATTGGAAGTGAATGAGGCCAATTGGGAACACAAACACATCTCCCTTGTTTAGAACTTTGGTGAAGAGTTTGTTGTCAGGGTTTGATGTCACAAAACCAACATAGAGGGTGCCTTCCTGGACAAATAGGATCTCGCTGGCTCGAGGGTGAGTATGGGGCGGGTTTTGGCCGTATGGTGCATAGTCAATGCGGGCTAAGGATACACCGAGAGTGTTGAGTCCTGGAATTTGGGCTACATTTACTTGTGTCACGTTGGAGCCAATGGGATTCGATGTGTCTTTGGGAATGTTGAGCCCTGAAAAAAAGAAGTCGTCTGCTGAAGCAAGCTTTGGGTCCTTGCAGAACTTCCCATTCACAAACACTGCATGGAAGAAGTAAATATTTGTTATATAGGAGTTAAAAATTAGTTCTTTTATAGTGTGGATAGGCAAACTTTAAAATAAAATAAAATTGAGAACCTTTGTTTTGTTATATAGCTAGTTACAAAACTAAACATTTATTACATGTCTCTGTAATGTTACTAAACAAAAATTATTAATATGTAGAAAGAGTAGAACACATACCACCACTCTTGTAGTCATCAATGGCTACACAGAAGTCCTGAAGAGGACTAGGGTCAGAGGCAGAGGCAAATGAGGAAGCCAAAGCCAAGACAACAAAAGCCACAAGAAACTGAACACCTTTCATTTTGATTAAGCTGTGTATTATGCAAGTATTGTTGCCTTGGTGAGGGGTGAGAAATGTTGCAAGGCAAAGCAAGTCTATTTATACATGGGAAATTCATTGAACTAGTCTTTGTTTTTCCCTACTGGAAGAAGATATTGTAACAAGCCAAGTCTTGAATGACTGTTTATCTGTTATTAATGTGCACAATTAGTCTTTATATAACAACTATGGACATTTATCAATTAAGTTAATTTTTTTCTTCATATGTTTACATCAACACATTTTTGAAACATGGAATTGGTCGTATTAATCAAGCCCGTGGAAATGAAAAAATCAACACATTTTCTTCATATGTTTACATCAACACATTTTTGAAACATGCACAATTACTCTTGCTAGTATTTTAATCAAGCCCGTGGAAATGAAAAAATCAAACTGGTTTTCCTCTGCAAAAAAGAGAATTATCGATCCCACTTTCAGATGATAGAATGATAACAAATTAAATCTCATATCTAAAAGATAAAGATAAGAACAGAGATTTATATTCTAATTTTTCAACACACAATCTAATAAACATTAGTATTTTTTTATTTTTTTTTTATAATGATCCAAATTAGAACTTACTTTTAATTAATTAGAAACAATATTTCTGACTTTGTCATGTTAATTAGAAAATATTTAGAAAGTGGGATTGGAGTTTTAAACATTAACATATATTAACTTATACGATGAAGTAAACAATTTGTATTTCACATATGGAGATAACAATCCATATAAACTCTGGTTTTATTTATATAATTTGGTTCGAATTTGATTAAGTCGTCGTTTTTTCTAGTTGTGATTTCATGTTTCGTCAATTAAATTTATATTAAATAAAGTTTTTCCCTATAAAAATTATTTTATAAACAATTTTTTTTGCAGTTTCAAAAAATAAGAAAACGTCAAATATCTGTATGAGAGAACATATTAAGCATTAAAGAAGAATGATTCTTTTATCTGTATGAGAGAACATATCTGTATGATTCTTTTAGTATCAGAATTTAGCCCTCATTTTCCCCTTCCTTATATCTAATTGAAAATTTACTGCATCAGTTATATGCTAAGGGAATAAGTTAATATAATACTATTATTGATAAAAATATATATATATTATGTATATAATTTTATGAGAGAGCAATTCATAAATATATATATATATATCAATAATGCTAAACATCCCACCTAAAATCCCACATTTTTCATCCCACTACATGTGCCACGTGAGGTGTCAAATTATGAGTGGATACATATTAATGATGATTTATCTCACCTACCTCATGTATCCACTCACCATTTGACACCTCACATGCCACATGTGGTGGGATGAATAAATATATCTGGACGAAGAATGTGTACCACTAGATTTACTTATTTTGACTTAAAGTGTATAGATCATAGATTATGGAGAAGTTTTGACAAGTGTATACACTTTAAGTCAAAATATATAAATCTAGTGGTACACATTCTTCATCCTGATATATTTATTGTCAGGACGAACTGATAATAGAAAATCTATATATATATATAGACATGATCTTTTACCTTGACTATTATAATTAATTTATTCTAATTAAAATAATAATTTAAATAATGAGAGAATCTTTGTCTCTATTTAATAATGTTGATATACACAACAGATGTTTCAAAACCCAGCACAACTCAGATGAGCATAAGACCAAATCCAAGTTCGTATGTGTATGTAGCAGGTATAGATTGGTCCACACCAAAATTTGACAATTATATTGGATATCCATTATTTGTACCAAATCACACCCACTCCGTTCTCTACTGGCCAGCGCCATAAAAAGTAAATTAGAACAAAGAGATTCATTATATAGCATTCACTACCCTTGCCTTTGAAATGTATCAGTACAGATGGTGAGTGGCATCATTCACTTGCATATAATTTAGACACCAGAGAAAACAACAAATTGTGAAGAATGTGACAAAGATTATTTTCTTGAAACCTAAAGATGAATGTGTACACAGAACTAATACAAATCATATACTGCTACTGTCAGGACACGAAACCGTTCCAATTGCCGAGAAAAAAACTCAAATGGTTCAGGAAGCGTTTCCACTGGATTTTGAACCACCCCATTGAATCGAATATGTTTCACTTTTCTGAGTTACCACTGCCTGCGGAAAGCTTCATGGATTATCGTACATCATTTGGCCTTGCCTAATGAGGACATAATTAATAGGTTATCAAACTTGACAGAGGACTATCAGTCACTGAAACTTAACCTCCAATGGATACAACAAAGTTAGTCTAAATCACCCAAGATAGTGTCTCCAATTGCAATCACCTTAAACGATGATCCCAAAGGAAGTGTGAGGTGATTCATGGAAAGAAAATACGCCTAGCAACCCTAGAACAACAGCCAAGCTTTGATAATTGTCACCTCACTTACTGGAGCAAAGTTACTTTTACCCAAGAACAGGGCAACCGGTCAAGTTATCATCACGCTAACTGATGTATGTTCCCCATAATTGTAGAGTACCATGAAAGCTCGAGCAGGAAAACTTGAGCAGTACACACTGCCAAGTCGGACAAACTGTATCCCTTCAACACCTTGCACTCCATCTCTGCATCAGCTTCAAAATGTAATATCAACAAAATAGCATTAATTTTTGAAACAGTTGTAGCACGATTCTACAAACTGGAGATTGATTTTAAAGAAATTCCTTTCTCATTACATCTTTTGACTATATCACGGGACTCTTCAAAGCTGGAGTGCTGCACCAGAGTTTCCAAAATTAAGTTGCACGCATAAGAATCAGGAATGCAACCATTTGCTTCCATTGAGAGAAACATCTCCTTTGCTTCATCTAATCTTCCTGATTCAGATAACGCCTTGATAATAGCACCGAATGAATAATTGTCAGGACTCAAGCCCAGGGCAAACATGGAATCCGAAAGCTTCTTTGCTTTCTCAATCTTATTCATTCTACAAAAACTCTGAATGAGAGAATTGAAAGAGTAAATATCAGGACTTATTCCATCTGCTTGCATCTTACGTAAAAATCTCAAAGATCGAGCAACATCCCCAGTGACACACAAAGAACGGATTAATATATTGTATGTGATAGCATTTGGAGGGACACCCCACTTAACCATTTCAGTGAAACAATTCAAAGCATCCTCAATCCGGTATGCTCGGCAAAGGCCATCGATTATTGAACTAAAAGTGAAGATATCAGGTTTAAAACCATATTCTAAAAGCATTTCCAAAAGTTCACGGGCTTTATGTACCTCTCCATTCTTGCAATGCCCACTAATTAGAGTATTGAAAGTGACAAGGTTAGGAGAAACACCTCTATGTTGCATCTCATTGAAGGTCTCTGTTGCCCTATCAGTCATACTGGCTTTGCAGAAACAGTCAATTAACATGTTATATGAAGATACATTTGACACAAGTCCATCCTTGACCATATGGTTCAAATAGCAATCACTCTCCGTACCTCTTCCAACTTTGTACAAAGCTTCAATAAGTGCAAGATAAAGAGTAAACCCTGGCATCACACCTCGCTCAATAAAATTATCCAATATCCCACATATCTCATTGATATCCAATCCTTTTATCAAACAAGTCATTGTTATGTTAAACGTCGAAGTGTCAGGCACAAAACCTCTCTCCCCGGTCTTTCTCAAGATCATGGCTGCCTCTCTTGCCATAGAGTTATTCAAAAGGTAACAAAGTAAAGTATCGCTTGCTAATTTCCACATACGTGGCTCCTTCTCCATAAACCTTACTAACAACTCAAATGCCTTCTGAGGGTCCAAACAACGAAACAATCCATGAACCAACGATCTAACAGTAGCTTCATTTGGACTCACATTTCTCTTCTTCATTATATCAAAATTCTTGAAAGCCTCATCTACCCTCTTTGCATTACAGAACCCATTAATAACAATTGTATACGTATACACATTAGGCGAATAACCCAATCCTTCCATCTGTTTCACTAACCGAAGCGCCTCATCCACCACACTAGCTTTACAAACTCCATGAATAAGTATGTTGTATGTGAACCTATCTGGTTCGCAATTATCCACCGGCATCTGTTGAAACTTCAAATAGGCCAAAGCAATGGAATTGGACTTCACCAATGCATCAATAACCGCATTATACAACCTTGTACTAGGACTAATACCCAAAAATGAAATCTGCCCAAAAATGTCAGCACAATACTTGGCCAATCCTAACCTTCCCCAACTACCAATCAAAACGCAGAGCAAATCTTCATTGACCCTAAAACCCGAGCTCTTAATATCTCTGAGCAACTCAACCGACAAAACAATAGGACCTTTTCAAAAAAGTGCATTAGCTAAAATACCCTTAACAGATTGATTCTTAGCCAACAACGGCTCAATATTAGAAACCCAGATATAAAATCTCAAAGGGTGTAATGGGTTTTCTTGGTTTTGCAAAACACTAACCACAAACTGATGAACCAAGTTGATCCTCTGAGCTTTCAATTCATGTCTTAGCAATAAAAACCAGTCCTCTCTAGCTAGAATTTGAGAAATGTAATGATGAACAATTGGTTTAACTTGTTTATTAGTAGAAACCGAACTATTTGAGAGTGAAACACGAGAATTTCTTGAAGAAGAAGAAGAAGAAGAGTTACCTCTTGAAGGAGCTACGGTGTAGGTTTGCTTATGTTGAAGTTTGGGATTTGATGGGTTCTGTTTGTTTGATTTTTCGAGATTCAACGATTCTTTAGAGAGATTTCTGAGTACAACAGGTGACGCCCTAGAAGAAGATGAAGAAAACCCTCTCATGTCACTTCCCTTCTCTGCACAGACGCAGACGCGGTTGAGTTGGAAGACTTAATTTGACTCTCCATTTGAGTCTTATTGTCTTTTTGCTTAACTCTTAAAGAAATTAATTAATCTGGTGTGAATCAATGGATTAGGTTTAGAAAATGTCAAAAATGGAGAAAATGATTGGGTTTGTATTGTGATAGCTTTATTAGTTAGGTTGTTTTGCCTAAATAGCCTTGAATATACTTGTGGAATTGATTGTTGATTAGGTTGATAGACAAATGTTTATTTATCTAGTCAAACTCTATTGAATGTTCATATGCATTTAATTGGCAGTTAGGTTTATAGAAATCTCTACATCTAATTGAGACCTCATTTATGTGCATGTAGGCATATTTGATAATTAGGTTGTTAGATTTGCATCTTAACATCTAATTAAGCATTTAGTGTAACCTAGCATTATTTACATTTAGAATATTATCATATATTCACATAGGTTGATTTGATCTCTTCATTGAGAAAGAAGTCTTTTGGCTAAGGTTGCTTAGGCCACAAGCAAATTGGACTATGTTCAATTTTAAAGGTCTGTGGGTAGTAGTGGTGGGTTATAGTCCGAGAATGGTTGAGGTCAACCTAGGATGTAAACATCATTACAATTAATGGATTCGAAGTTCGTGTGTGGCGCATATTGTTAGAATTATGCTCAATAGCAAGAGTGTAATATTGTATTTGACAATCTTATCATATTAATAAAGTGATTTCTATTTTAACAAAATCTTATAGCATTTATAATTATAATTGTCAAAGTAAATAATCATAAGGTCAAAAGACTATAAGAAAAGAAGAATTGTTCATATATTTGGATATGTATGAGGTAGACGCAATTCTTTAGTTAGTCTTAAATAATGTTCACAACTTAAGGTAAAGGTTGGGCACATTTATCTTGTTAAAGTTGTAGAATTCTTTTACTAGCATTTGAGTGGGATCAAATGTGTTATGATGAGTCTAAAATCATCAAAGGGTCTTTGTGTAAAAGAATCCAGGGCACTGAGTCCATTGAACATGATCAGAATGAAATACTTTATCTAGAACCGTCAGTAGATAAAAGTTTTTTCATTATCAGAACAATCAGAGAGTTTATCTTAATCTTGAGATAAATGATGGAATTATGGTTACAAGTGTTATCATTTGAGCTATCAATGAGTACGATTATATAGCATAGTCTATCCTTGATAGTTTGGTGGTATTTATTTACTAATCGATAGAGGACTTTATTTATAGATATGGATATCGTGACTCCATTTATTAAATGAGAGTAGAATATCATCATATGAATGTTTTGAGGGATTGGATATTAAATCTTAACGTTAAGTTTTTGATAGTGTATATTGAAACATGGCTTCTAGACAAGTCAAAATATCCAAGTTCAAAATGTGGTCATATGTGTAAATATGGTAACTTGGAGAGCTATAGGCAGTCTATAAGCTCTTGGCGATTATTGATATTCTTTACGAGGATACATTATCTCTAATAAGATTGTCTATGGTATGAATGTGAATCATTTACTTATTCTATCTTTATTTAAGAGTGCAATTTTAGTTCTTTAGTGGAATAAACTAAAATTAATAAATTGAACCTAAATGAATTATTTGCTGATTATGATTGGGTTATGTCTATTGAAGCTTAAATTTAGATAGTCCGCTAAGATCCCCAATCCATACGGATTTGCATGGATCACTTGATATATTCTACCGGACTAATTATGGGTACATCTAGAATTGTATTAAGGCATGTGGACTTGTTTCTTTTAGTAAGAATGAGTCTAGTTCATATGTGGGCATATTAAAGGTCCAATGGATTTAATAAAATTGAAAAATAAAATGAGGCCCATTTATTGTAAATGGGAGGCAAGGCTATAGTATTAGCTTAATATATTAATTTATTTTATTATTTGATTAAATGGAGATTAATTATTTAATTAAGAATCAAAATCTTTTTTTGACTAGAAAATATGTTTCTTAGTGTTATACTATTGGTAGTAGTATAATAAATATAAAAGACTTTATTTAGTAAGTAGATAAATAAGAGATTTATTTATCTAGTCAAATAAGGAAGTCTTTTGATATAGTCATAATAGGATAAAATACTAAAGAGTTGGATTAGGGTTTAGATTCTAAAGATTGATAGGAGTATGGGTGAAACACAAATCCTCTTATGGTGAGGATTTCAGCCACCTTGTAATTTCCCTATCATAGAATTCGGCCAACCCTAATTAAAAGCAAGAGGGAATTCAGCCACCCTATATATATCATAATATAGATTTTGGTCACCCCCTAATGTTGTTCTAGAGAGTTATTTTCTTTCGCTTGAAAATAAATCCAATTCTAGAGACTAGTGTGAGAATTCTGCCAAGAGGAAAAAAAAAGAGGAGATCGTTCATGTTTTGATAGTGCACTAGTAGCTTTTACATCAAAAGGCTTTGTGCACAATTTTGAATTAGGTTCACGCGAATTTCGATCAAAGGATTGAGAATTCAAAAGTGACCGGAACGTTCTTTGTTATCTCTTGGAAGTTATTGTGACTAACGAAAAAGAAAATTTTTTGTTATCCATCCTCAGGTACACAATTCAAAGAAATGGAGACCACACTCCTAAGTGATTCACGTTCGTGATTGGATTGGATGATCTTGTGGATTACCATCAACACAACGTCAATCGGATCACATGACAAAAGTACGATACTTTTATTATATGTTAATTAATTAAGGGGTTAAGGTTCATCTTAAGGAAAAAATTTAAACTATACTAAACCTATTTTACGCTTTCGCTGTATGTATTTTTCCCTACACACATAATAACCCGTGGTTTTTCCCTATTGAGGGTTTCCACGTAAAAACTCAAGCGTCTTTTAATTTCCGCACTTTTTATGCTTGATTTATTAAATTGATCAGATTGGGGTTATTTTCGTAAAATTGACTAAACGCAAAAATTTGGTAAGAAGGGTTATAATCTATTCCCCACCACCCCCCTTACAAAGGTTAACTTAGAAATACATATTTGCATTAGATTTGCTCTAATATAATTATGTACTACAAGAAAATTGGGTTATAGGGATGAATTTTTTCGAAACGAACAAAATTCGTCCTAACAGAACATCTATAGGGACGCAATAACATATTCGTCCCTAAATGTAAACCTGAAGAAACCATTAGAAACGAAAAATTCGACCCAATAGAACGTCTATTGGGACAAAACAAATTATTCACCCCTAAAAATGACAAACCTGATAAGACTTTTAGGGACGAAAAATATTTGTACCAATAGAATGTCTATTGGGACGAAAAAATTATTCGTACCTAAAAGGTGTAAAAATAACGAGACATTTAGGGACGAAATAAATTATTCATCCCTAAAAAGTTTGAGATTTTTTATTTTATTTTTTTATTTTTTTATTTTTTTTTTGAGTTTTAAGGACTTGTTAGGACAAAACAATGTTTGTTGCTAATAATGACATATCGGGACTATATTTTTCCCTTTTTATCTTTATATATATATATATATATATTGATGTAGGACAAAGAAGAAGGAACAACGGCCCATGCCGCTACCGGTGTCCTACGGTCCAACCGCGCTTAACTTCAGATTCAGACGGTTTTGGGTGTTTTCTTATTTTATTAATTTGGGTCTTTATTTCTTGTTTAGCAAGTTTATTTACTTTAGTTTGATTAGGAATTAAATTTAGGTTTTGGAAATAAATCAAACTTACCTTTTGGGTAAGATTTTATCTTTGTTTTTCAGTCAAGTTAAGAATCATGAATCTTAGAATATTATGATTCGTTTTGATATTTTTCCTGTTTTAGTCTTTTTAGGAATGTCGTATTCGAGTCGTATTATGATTAGTTTATTATAAATAGTCTTATTATTTCCAATTATTGTAAATTTTTCATAATCAATAAAATCGTTCTTTGAAACACTTATCTGTCGTGGATTCGACATGCTCTTTGGGGATTCGAAAGCGCCATTTTCTAACGTAGATTAGGGAATCATGGCCCCTACATGGTGATCCATGTTTGGGTAACTACCGGTCGCTGCGTCAAGGTTCATCTGAGTGTGCCTCAAGGTTCGACAAAGTGATCATTCTTATTTTTGCTATACCCCGCTGCGTCAATTGGTATCAGAGCCATCGAGTCTACCTCTGTGCTAGGCTCAGCGTCCACGTATCACAACCAACTACCTTCCTAAACACCATATTCACCTTCCATATTTCCCCATTAAAAAAAAAAAAAGAAAAAAAAAAGAGAAGAAATCGAAAAAGAAAAAGAGAGAAAAGAAATCGAGAAAAAAAAAAAAGGAAAAAAAGAGTGTGTAATAGTTCAAAGAATTCACAATCAGCCCCAAAGACAGTCGCGCATTCTCAGCCATCAAAGTCGCACACACCTGAAGCCATGAGTGGATTTAATTTTCGTAAGCAATTCTTAAGGTTCAATTTTTGGTAAGTTTTTTTTTTTTTTTGGGACTCTGATTTCAGTTCTCAATGGGTTTCAATGGTTCACTTGGTTCAAATAATTATTTTTCGAGCTATAATGATTATCAACCAAGACTTCGATTTTTTTTTCTAGACATATGAAAACTGAAGAATTTGTTAATTGGTTGGAAGAAGTTGGAGAATATTTTGACTATCATAGAATCACAGAAAGTCTGAAAGTTTTATGTGTAGAAGCTTGTTTGAAAAACGATGCATTGATTTGGTGGGAAGACTTTCAAAAAGATCGAAAAAGATTTGGAATGGATAGGATCATGTCATGGCCTATTATGAAACAAGTAATGCAGGAGGAATATCTTCCAGATGATTATTTTGAAGATTTTTGTTATGCAGAAAATATAGTTGAAGATATTTCTTATGAAGTGGAAACTGTCGAAGGAATTGAAGATGATCAACTGATCTTAGAAGTTGAAGACTGTGATATTTCTTATGAAGTGGAGACTGTCAAAGGAATTGAAGACGATCAACTGATCTTAGAAGTTGAACACTGTGATCTAACTGTGGTTGAAACACAACTGGAAGCTAAATCAATTTCCATTGAAAAAGTTTCCAAGGGTGACAACTTATTTGAAAATCCACATAATTTTTTTAGGGGTAATTTGAAGATTGCTTTTCTTCATTCGAATTTCGAAAATCCAACATTGTTCCTACTATCTAAAGAAAGTTCATTCAAGCCGGTAATTGACAAGGTGGTACATCTCAAGTATTATCCACCTAAACAAAACCTTGCCAAACTCGATGACGAGTTTTTTTAAAGAGGAGGAGAATACTATGTGGGATGGGAAAAGCTAGTAGCGAGGAATCGATGCCATCCAAACCTCCGCAGGTGTCTAGCGGCCCAAGCCGCGATCGATAAGCATCGCCAATGGCAAATAGCTTGGGCATCTTTTACATTTCATTGGAGGATTACTGTGGTGCCATTGTGGATCTGGGATGGACTACGGAGAGATTTTTCGGTTGGGGTCTACCACTCCCGCAAGACAAATAAGGGTTTTCTTTGTTTACTTGTCAATCCTCGTACTTTAACCAAACTCGAGGACGAGTTCTTTTTAAGAAGAGGTGACTGATGTAGGACAAAGAAGAAGGAACGATGGCCCATTCTGCTACCGGTGTCCTACGGCCCAACCGCGCTTAACTTCAGATTCAAACGGTTTTGGGTGTTTTCTTATTTTATTAATTTGGGTCTTTATTTCTTGTTTAGCAAGTTTATTTACTTTAGTTTGATTAGGAATTAAATTTAGGTTTTGGAAATAAATCAAACTTACCTTTTGGATAAGATTTGATCTTTGTTTTTCAATCAAGTTAGGAATCATGAATCTTAGAAGATTATGATTCGTTTTGATATTTTCCTGTTTTAGACTTTTTAGGAATGTCGTATTCGAGTCGTATTATGATTAGTTTATTATAAATAGTCTTATTATTTCCAATTATTATAACTTTTTCATAATCAACAAAATCGTTCTTGGAACACTTATCTATCGTGGATTCGACATGCTCTTTGAGGATTCGAGAGCGCCATTTTCTAACGTAGATTAGGGAATCATGGCCCCTGAATGGTGATCCATGTTTGGGTAACTACCGGTCATTGCGTCAAGGTTCGTCTGAGTGTGCCTCAGGGTTCGACAAAGTGATCATTCTTATTTTCGCTATACCTCGCTGCGTCATATATAAATTTTAAGTTGTTCCTAAGAGACATATTAATAATTAATTTTATTCACTTTTTATAGATTAATTCAAGAAATTATGAAAAAAAATATATTATTTTTATTTATAATTATAATAATAAGTATCTAAAAAGCAAAACCACTTTTTTAAAAAGTCATCGTACATTTCCCTTTCCCTTTTATGATAGGAATTCAAGTCTTACATTTATCTATTAAATTGTTAAATGTAGAGAAACATCTCTTTATTCAGAGTATGATTAACCACTATTATTTATAATAACATTCGTTTTTTTTGTTTTTTAAATATAATGTTTTATTAGTGCATGAATTTATAATAACTAATTTTTAGGTTCTAAAACATTTTTCAACTAATTTTCTCAACCTACTTATTTCTTTTCTAACATTTATCAACTAATTTCCCAACCTTTTTAAATATAATGTTTTATTAGTGCATGAATTTATAATAACTAATTTTTAGGTTCTAAAATATTTTTCAACTAATTTTCTCAACCTACTTATTTCTATTCTAAAATTTATCAACTAATTTTCCCAACCTACTTATTTCTTTTCAAACTTTTTCAATCAACTTTTTTTACTCTAATTTTTTAATCCAACCTGCATATTGCTGTATCAAACTTTGTTGCTATATAAATACATATAACTTGTTTCTGTACCCAATTGACAGTGTCAAAAAAAAATATATATGTAATAAGAGATTTTTTTTTATAACATAAAATATATTTTTTTAGAGAAAATTATTACAAAATAATAAAATGAAGAACAAATGATAAAGTATGGTAAATAAAAAATTATTAATTAATATTCAATATTGGACTCATTTTAAATATCTAGATGTGACATTTCTAATGGTATAATTTTTATGTTAATAAAATGTATAAATTAAAAATTGTTATACATTAATTGAATTTAATGAAAAAGGTAAAAGGATATAAATGGAATAAAAAATGTTGAAAAGTGAATTTATAGTATGAGATATGGTTCTCTAAATTTAGAGAATCAAGTGTAGAAACTCTAAAAAATTTCTTTGAGGTAACATTTTAGAGTATAGTGGGAGCAACTCATACTCTAAAATTTCTTGGAGACATAATTTTAGAGTATGGGTGGGAGATGCTTAAAAGACTATCTCAAGCAAAATACCTTTATTAGAGTTCTGCAAGTGCACGTGAAACACACCTCCAAAATCCAAACGGAGGTATGATATATATATATATAGTCTCTCATAAGGGATCCCTTATTTTAATTTCGGTAAGGACCTTCGAGAAATCACATCGATTTTTATGAATTTTGATCTGAACTTTTTTGTGGATAATAAATTCAATGAAATATACCTATGAAAAAAATTTGAAAAAATGGATGAAATATAGGAAATTCAAGAAAAATAGTTACAGTGCTTGAAAATTTCTCAATTTTTGTTCATATATAGATTTTAATGAACTTATCATCCACTTAATATAATTATTATATTAATAGTCTCTAATATCAGTAGTCTCGGATATCAATCCAATTTCCATTTGCTGTTGAAGGGCTTTAGTGAATGGTGATTGAGATTGTTAACAGTTCTACCGTTATATATGGGGGTATTTCTTGTTGTTTTGTTCCGTATGGAATAAGGTGGCTCATGCTTTAGCTAAGGATGCTATTTCTTTTATCTCTGGACATGGTTTATTGCGATCAATAGTTTTCTGGATGTTTTACACCCTTTCATAAATAAATAAAAAAGTGACAAAGAGATCGAAAGAAAGGAGACAAGAAATCAACTAACAAACCACTTATCCAAAATCATATAACATAGAGAGATCAATAAATTGATAGAGGTTCACAAAGCAACCCTCCATTTATTACATAACAATTTAATCAGAAGTAGAACATGTCAAACAGTATTATTCAAACAAGCTGCAAATTACTTCACTGCAACATTTCTCATAATATGAGTATTTCTCTAATTGTTGTCCCACCAGAACTTGGCCTGAAGAGCTTTCACCACTTTCTGGTCCAACTGGAATGCTCTAGCCAGAAAATCAGGATTGATGGGAGGATCAGATCCGAAAACAGCATTGGCAATGGTAATGACACCAGGGTTCTGACTGCTCAGACCAGCAAAGGCAACTGCATTGGTTTTTCCAATATTGAATTGGAAATGAATGAGGCCAACTGGGAACACAAACACATCTCCCTTGTTTAGAACTTTGGTGAAGAGTTTGTTGTCAGGGTTTGATGTCACAAAACCAACATAGAGGGTGCCTTCCTGGACAAATAGGATCTCACTGGCTCGAGGGTGAGTATGGGGCGGGTTTTGGCCATATGGTGCATAGTCAATGCGGGCTAAGGATACACCGAGAGTGTTGAGTCCTGGAATTTGGGCTACATTTACTTGTGTCACGTTGGAGCCAATGGGATTTGATGTGTCTTTGGGAATGTTGAGCCCTGAAAAAAAGAAGTCGTCTGCTGAAGCAAGCTTTGGGTCCTTGCAGAACTTCCCATTCACAAACACTGCATGGAAGAAGTAAATATTTGTTATATAGGAGTTAAATATTAGTTCTTTTATAGTGTAGATAGTCAAACTTTAAAATAAAATAAAATTGAGAACCTTTGTTTTGTTACATAGCTAGTTACAAAACTAAACATTTATTACATGTCTCTGTAATGTTACTAAACAAAAATTATTAATATGTAGAAAGAGTAGAACACATACCACCACTCTTGTAGTCATCAATGGCTACACAGAAGTCCTGAAGAGGACTAGGGTCAGAGGCAGAGGCAAATGAGGAAGCCAAAGCCAAGACAACAAAAGCCACAAGAAACTGAACACCTTTCATTGTGATTAAGCTGTGTATTATGCAAGTATTGTTTCCTTGGTGAGGGGTGAGAAATGTTGCAAGGCAAAGCAAGTCTATTTATACATGGGAAATTCATTGAACTAGTCTTTGTTTTTCCCTACTCGAAGAAGATATTGTAACAAGCCAAGTCTTGATTGACTGTTTATCTGTTATTAATGTGCACAATTAGTCTTTATAATTTTTTTCTTCATATGTTTAAATCAACACATTTTTGAAACATGGAATTGGTCGTATTAATCAAGCCCGTGGAAATGAAAAAATCAACACATTTTCTTCATATGTTTACATCAACACATTTTTGAAACATGCACAATTACTCTTGCTAGTATTTTAATCAAGTCCGTGGAAATGAAAAAATCAAACTGGTTTTCCTCTGCAAAAAAGAGAATTATCGATCCCACTTTCAGATGATAGAATGAGAACAAATTAAATCTCATATCTAAAAGATAAAGATAAGAACAGAGATTTATATTCTAATTTTTCAACACACAATCTAATAAACATTAGTATTTTTTTATTTTTTTTTATAATGATCCAAATTAGAACTTACTTTTAATTAATTAGAAACAATGTTTCTGACTTTGTCATGTTAATTAGAAAATATTTAGAAAGTGGGATTGGAGTTTTAAACATTAACATATATTAACTTATACGATGAAGTAAACAATTTGTATTTCACATATGGAGATAACAATCCATATCAACTCTGGTTTTATTTATATAATTTGGTTCGAATTTGATTAAGTCGTCGTTTTTTCTAGTTGTGATTTCATGTTTCGTCAATTAAATTTATATTAAATAAAGTTTTTCCCTATAAAAATTATTTTATAAACAATTTTTTTTGCAGTTTCAAAAAATAAGAAAACGTCAAATATCTGTATGAGAGAACATATTAAGCATAAAAGAAGAATGATTCTTTTATTTCCTTTTCCCCCACATTATTGATCGAGGTATTTTAGTATCAGAATTTAGCCCTCATTTTCCCCTTCCTTATATCTAATTGAAAATTTACTGCATCAGTTATATGCTAAGGGAATAAGTTAATATAATACTATTATTGATAAATATATATATATATATTATATATAATTTTATGAGAGAGCAACTCATAAATATATATATATATATATATTTGATATTTTTCCGTGATCATTATAATTAATTTATTCTAATTAAAATAAGAATTTAAATAATAAGAGGATCTTTGCCTCTATTTAATAATGTTAAAATAAAAATGTGTTGATGTTTCAAAAGTGCAAAACCCAGCACAACTCAGATGAGCATAAGACCAAATCTAAGTTCGTATGTGTCTGTAGCAGGTATAGATTGGTCCACCCTAAAATTTGACAATTATATTGGATATCCATTATTTGTACCAAATCACACCCACTCCGTCTCTACTGGCCAGCGCCATAAAACGTAAATTAGAACTTGGAAGACTAGCTTTGACTCTCCATTTGAGTCTAATTGTCTTTCCGTTTAACTCTAAAAGAAATTAATTAATCTGGTGTGAATCGATTGGTTACGTTTATAAAATGTCAAAAATGGAGAATGCTGTTTATTTATTTATTATTCATGAAATTGAGAGAAGAAGGATTTAAACTTGGAAACTCAACTTAGTTGAGAGGTGTGTGCTTAATTACCACGAGACTATGCCTCCAACCAACTCGTTTGCCAGGACTTAAATCTAGGATATTTTAGCAACAATATTATCCAAAAGCACTTCCAACCCAATATTAGATTTTTTTATAAAGTTGCTTAACATAGAGCCAGAAAAACACAAATAATAAGACTACTTTTTATGGCAAACGAAATGGTTGGAGGCATAGGCTTGTGGTAATTAACCACACCATGATATTATTAATCTGGTTCCTATCATCAAGCCTATTAGATTAGGTTTGAGAATTCATTCAATAGATACTAATTAAGTGGTATTGGTGGAAATAAAAAGAACACAACATTTATGAACCAATTATCCTTTCAAGATTTCACCTTTATATATAACTTGTAGATATCGAATGAAGAACACAAACAGTTAGTTAACTTTCAAGTGAGAGACCCCTTACTTTAATTTTGGTAAGAATTTTGATAAATTCACATCGATTTTTATGAATTTTGATCTGAATTATTTTGTAGATGATAAGTTTTATGAAATCTACCTATAAATAAAATTTGAGGATCTTTCAAGCGCTAGAAATCAACGACTTCATCTCATCCTTTATTGCAAGCTCCCACTTGCTCGCATCTTTTCCCTGATATGCCTCATCATTGCACTCAGGTTCCCCTACATCTGTCAACAGCATGTATTGCAAGTACTTCCTATTTGGTATAGGAGTTCGAGTTGATCTTCTCACTGCACTCTAAGCCTGCATCGCTGGAACATCTCTATGTGGGATAGGTTCTTGAACCTGGAGCTGCACACCTTGTTCTTCATCATTTTGATTAACTAGTTCCACAACCCTATTATCTGATACATCATTCGGCCCAAAGTACTATGGTTTTTCCGGCTCAGACACCTGTGTGTTTCTGTCTTTGTACATAACCCTTTCATTGAAGACAACATCTCTACTTCTGATCATCTTACGGTTTTGGTCATCCCACAGCTTGTAACAAAATTCATCTTCTTCATAGCCCACCAAAGTATACTTCACTGACTTGGCGCCTGGCTTACTCCTCACATGATCACCTATATGTACATAAGAAATACAACCAAACACTTTAAGATGAGAAAGTTTTACCTTTTTCCCTGTCCAGATCTCCTCTGGTATAACGAGGTCCAAAGACTTTGATGGATCTCTATTGATCAAATATGATGTTGTATTGACTGCTTCCGCTCAAAACTGTTTTGGCAACCCCGAATGTAATCTCATGCTTCTGGCTCTCTCAGTCAATGACATGTTCATCCGTTCTGCTATCCCGTTTTGCTGTGGGGTCCCGGGAACCGTTCTACTAAGCTTTATCCCGCTCAAGTAGCAGAACATTTTTAACTCATTATCTTCATATTTTATACCATTGTCTTAATGCAGCTTTTTGATCTTTAACCCTGTCTCGTTCTCACCCTAGTTTTTCATCTCTTGAAAGCGTCAAACACCTCAGACTTATGTTTTAGAAAATAAACTCATACCTTCCTAGAGTGATTGTCAATGAATGTGATGAAATACTATTTACCTTCGGTTGATGAGATTGAAGCTGGACCCTAAACATCGGTATGCACTAGTTCCAGCTTCTCCTTTACCGGTACCCTTCTGATCTTCTTAAAGCTCACTCGCTCCTGTTTTCCCAACACACAGCTCTCACAGAAATCAACCTCAACACTCTTCAAATCTGGCAACTTACCTTTCGAATGTAGACACTTCAGCCCCTAACTACCCATTTACCCAAACTTCTGGTGCCATAAGTTTGTATAATCTTTACTTTCCACCATAGCGATTGAACCACAACCATCTGTGGTTGTATAAAGCAACCCATTCTTATTTCTTCGAGCGATTGTCATTATACCCTTCAAAATCTTCCACTTATCACTTGTGAAAGTTGTCATGTAAACATCTAACGTTAGTTGCTTAATGGTGATCAAGTTCTTCCTCAAATGCGGTATGCGCCTCACATTGTCGAGTTTCGAAATTAACCTTTTAGCTGAATCTTCACATCTCCCTTCCCGGTGATATTGCATACTTGATTGTCACCAAGATACATCTTACCCAAATTTTTGAAAACATAATTCTCGAACAACTCCTTGTGAGGTGTGGCATGAAATGATGCTCCTGAATCCAAAACCCAGGACTCCATCTTACTTTCTAACAAGTAGATGAGGCAGACATCTGACTCCACCGACACACAGATCACACTACCCTTACCCTTATATTTCTTCTCAGATCTACACTCATACAAGAAGTGGCATTTCTTACCATAGTTTTAGTACTCTACATCTTTCTTGTTTCATTGCTGATTTCTTGAATAGTTGACCTGATACCTGGATTTAGACTTTCCTCTTGACATTGATCTTCCCTGTTGATTCGTGTTTCGATTTTTGTTTCTCCTCTTCCTTCCATATTCAGTGCTGAAGATGTAGATGCCTATAAGTTCCCCAAAGTTTGATTGGCTTATTTCAGTAACAAACCACAATTGGGGTTCGAAATGTAAGGGTAGCTTAGGTGATTGGTGATCAAGCTCAAAGGCCCTCTCAAGACCTCAAAAGGATAAGCACTCCAAAGGTGTATCTCATATGCTTAGTTTTCATTAAAGAGATTTAGTTGCACACACACATTTGCCATGCTTGCATATATGCTCATTGACCTTGTATGCATTCTCTTCACATGTCACATTTCACACTTGCACTTTGTTGTTGTATGTTGTTGTGTGTTAGTGTGTCTAGTAATTCATTTCTCGAACATTGTTCGGAAACATCCGCGCATGCATAATGGTGTGCTTGGTTTAGCGCGAGGATCGCCTTCGGAGAATACCCTTGGCTTCTCCTTTGGTTTTACTACATTTGGTGAAACGGCAGTTGTGATCGATGGCCTAACCGCCGAATGAAACCGCCATTTGATTCCAGAAGCCTCTGGAGTGATTCTGCGGTTATGATCGATGGCCACGACCGTCGTTCGAAACCGTTGTTCATATCTGATTGATTTTATCTCTCGGGTTTGAATATGCGGTTATGATCAGCGGTTATGAAACCGCCATTGATCCCTTGTTCCTCTTGGGCTCAATTTAGCAGCAGTTGGATCGGCGGTTGGTGACCACCGAATGAAACCGTTGTTGTTCCCCCGTTCTTTCGGAACTCAATTTGGTAGTTTAATCGGCGGTTTAATCGACGGTTTGTGGCCATCGAATGAAACCGCCGATTGGCGCGTTTTAGGGGCAAACTTATCTTTTCACCAAGCTTTTTATTGGCCTCTATAAATACACCATTATGTCATTCTCTAAACACACACTCTTACACTCTTTGATCATCAAGAACCCTAAACTTGAAAGAGAGATTTTTGAGAGAGAAAACAATCAAGATTGATCATTTATTTACTCAAAATCATTCCCACATGCATCCAAATTCATCTAGGATCATCTAGGATAATCTAGAGTGCATCCATACATGGGTCTTCTTCAACAAATATGTTATGGTAAGTTTAACACTAATTTCATCTAATCTTAGTGTTTTTACTTAGCTATCACTAATACAAAAAATGCAAAAGAAATTGGTTATTTTACATGTAAGAAATTGGTTTTTCAAAATTTTAAAACCAATGTCTATTTGAGTGATTTAGAAAAAAACGCTCTAAAGACATCGGTTTTTAACCGATGTAAAAATACGTGAAAACACATCAGTTATATATAAAACCGATTAAAAAACCACGACGTAAAACTGATGGATTACGAAAATTAATACCATCGTCCACCCACCACTGCCGGCCAGCCCGACCTCTAATAATAATGATAATTTCAATGTCATTATGGAGAATTGAACTTGCAATCTCAAAGTCAAAGTGGTAAGCCTTTACCGCCTAACTACAAGATTGGATATGTTAACAATTGCACAATATTTATATATAACCTATATGGATTGTTAGAAATAAAAAACTAAAAAAATAAAAACAACTTGTTAAATAAATTTAAATTCATTCCACTAATCAAAATTCTAATTTCTACGACAAACATTTATTAAAAAATATTTATTGGAACATTTAATAAAATTATATTTTTTAAAACATATATAGTCGAGTTATAGGTCTATACTCTATAGGAGACTAGTGACATCAATTGTAATAGCATGATTTGGAATACAACTCTCACTACTGGGAAGATATTTCTCTATATGCATCTTGCAATTCAACAAACAAATGTAAGATTAGGTTTGGGGGTGGGTTTATTTTTCATTTCATTTTTTGTATGGTTTTGTGTTTTGCTGGAGATATTTTTATGTAAACTTTTTCCTTAAAACTGTATCTTTTGGAAATGAAAAAAAAATTTCACTCCCAATGGGTTCTTCGATTTTTCGATACGAATCCAACAGTATAAAGAACTTAAAATTCTAGGCGATATTTTGAAAGTTATGATTAATTATTCAGTCAAAGGTCAGAAACGACGTGAATCCGCGAGTGAGCTGTTTTTATCGCTCATTTTTTACACTTTTTCAAATCGACTTTTGGAATATTTTCTGAATGAAAAGTGTATGTTTGCATGTCTAATTTCTTTTATCAAAATCTGAGCAAATAATGTTGAATATTTTTAGAGATGCACACTTGAATGTGGACATAGGTCATATTTGAATTTTAGCATAATTTTGCTTTTGAATCCATATCGGTTTTCCCAAAAACCGTTGTCTTTTCAAACCACAATATTTAAGACATCAGTTTTAATGGAAACTGATTTCTTATTGGAAAATAAATCCATATTGGTTTTCCTAAAAACCATTGTCTTTTCAAACCGCAGTATTTAAGACATCGGTTTTAAGGAAAACCGATTTCTTATTGGGAAATAAATCCATATCGGTTTTCCCTAAAACCCCTGTCTTTTTCAACCAAAATATTTAAGACATCGATTTTTTTAAAACCCGATGTCTAAAAGTTTTTTTAAATCAGTTACATAAAAACCGATTTAAAGAACTGATTTTTTTTTTTAACAATTTTGTAGTAGTGTATTTATCTCATTTGTTACTTGTATGTTCTTAGATTAATATCTAATTACAAGATTGAGATTATGTGTTGAATATTTGAGTGTTGTATTTTTATAGCTATACCTAGGATTGATTATCTTATATAGCTATGCTTTATGCCATGACATATAGCAATTAATATCTAGGATTGATTTAATTGATATCTTATAATCCTAGATAAGCATTTAGTATAACCTAGTATTAAATTGCATTTTGAATATCATGCATATTCACTTAGGTTAATTTGTCTCTTCATTGAGAAGTAAGACTTGTGGCTAAGGTGCTTAGGCTGCAAGCAAATTGAACTAGGTTCACTTTTATAGGCATGCGGGTAGTAGTGGTGGGTTAGTGACCATAGGGTTTGACATAGTCAACCTAGGTTCTAAATACCATTGCAATTAGTGGATTCGAGATTCGTGTGTGGTGCACATAACAGCCCGTGGTTTTTCCTTGTTAAAGGTTTCCATGTAAAAATCAAGTGTCATTTAAATTCCGCATTATTTCACTTGATTTGTTGAATTGACTAGATTGGGGTATTTTCGTAATATTGACTAATCGCAAAAATTTGGTAATAATCATTTAAAATCTATTCACACCCCCCCCCCCCCCCTCCCCCTTTAGATAATATTTAGAACACACCGTTATTTGTTTCAATGCCCCTAATCCCTCTTCACACACCTTGATCTCTTCAGTCTTGATCATGTTCACAACCTGTGAGAAATCCAATTTTTCTTTTTCGAACGAGTTGGCAGTTAACTGACATGTCATATTCCAACTTTCTGGTAATCGAGTGAGTATAAACACTGCCAAGAATTCCTCATCGAAACCCATAGACACAGAAGTTAACCCATCATTCACTTCGTTGAACTGGTTTAGATACTCTCTAAAACCTTAACCTTTTGTCATCTTTAGATTTGATAAATTATTGACAATATGGACCTTTCTTACCACCGAAGGCTGTTCAAATAGGTTTGATAAAGTCTTCATAAGATCTCTGGCAGTCGGTTGCTCCTTTACGTTGAAAGCAACCTTCTTCGTCAAACTGAGACGAATTGCTCTTAATGCTTTCCGGTCCAGGAGTTCGAAATCCTCATCATCCATGTTCTTTGGCTTTTGCTTCTTTGACCAATCTACATCTATCATATTCTTCAGCTTCTCTTTTAACAGCCAATTCAAGTCCTTGTGGTACAGATAATCCTCCATCTGCATCTTCCAAAACCTAAAATTTGTCCCATAGAATTTCTCAATCTTGTGAGAATCCTTCTTCGATCCCATCTTTAGGACAAAATCATTGACCTCGAGAAAACCTAGACTTGTGTGAAAAAAAATCTACCCCAACCAAGGGCTCTGATACCGATTGTTGTTAAAAAGAAAGGGGATCGCACACATAAATTGTTCATATGGGTTTGATAAAGTCTTCATAAGATCTCTGGCAGTCTGTTGATCCTTTATGTTGAAAGCAACCTTCTTCATCAAACTGAGACGAATTGCTCCCAATGCTTTCCGGTCCAGGAATTCGAAATCCTCATCATCCATGTTCTTTGGCTTCCGCTTCTTTGACCAATCTACATCGGTCATATTCTCCGGCTTCTCTTTTAACAGCCAATTCAGGTCTTTCTGGTACAGATAATCCTCCATCTGCATCTTCCAAAACCTAAAATTCATCCCATAGAATTTCTTAATCTTGTGAGAATCCTTCTCCGATCCCATCTTTGCGACAAAATCGTTGACCTCAAGAAAACCTAGACTTGTGTGAAAAAAATTCTACCCTAACCAAGGGCTCTGATACCGATTGTTGTTAAAAAGAAAGGGGATCGCACACATAAATCTCAAATACAACACATATAATATGAAAGCAATAAGAAAGAAAAGACGACACCAAAGATTTTACGTGGTTCAGCAATTTGCCTACGTCCACGGAGCACATCGCATTCAATCCACTACTTTCAGAGTTGATTACAATCTCTCTCTCTCTCTCTCTCTCTCTCTCTCTCTCTCAAGTCTCTCTACAATTTGCTCTCTAACTCTCTAGCACCCTTTTTCTCACACACCCATTAGGGTTTACATAATGGGTAGTATTTATATGGGAACACTAGGGTAAGCCGAAACACTAAAGGATTACTTTCCTTTCGACACAAGTTTTCCTAATTTGTGCAAATCCCGTCATTATCGCGGTATGGACCGCAGTGTGTGCATTGTGTCTGCACAGTGGTTTATACCACGTATCACTCATGGAAAACTTCACCCCTTGGGCCATGACACAGGTAACATGTCTGCCACATGGCCTGCACGGCTTGTCACCTCTGGAATCCACCGTTATGGGTTCCGTGGCTGATGCACTATGTCCGCACAGCGGTCTACATGGCATGTCTCCTCTGGAATCCACCGCTGCGTATGCCGCGGTTGGTTCTCTTGGTTCGCCGTGCCTTCTATCGAGATTCGATTCTCAGGCTAGTTTTAGGCTTCACAAACCCAACAAATGTCATTTTACTCACCAATCTATAACGGCTCTCTCATTTTAAACTTTACAAATTAGTCTTATTATTTATGTTTTTCTGGCTCTATGTTAAGCAACTTTACTAAACAATCTAATATTGGGTTGGAAATGCTTTTGGATAATATTGTCGAAAACGTTTCTTGTATATAGTAGTGTTATTTAAATAAAAAAAGATATAGTACTTATATCTTGATTTCACAAAATATATTACTTAAGTATAAACATGTCAAAATATATAATAGTGATATTTTTCTCACAGTCTGGCCACCAACTTCAATTTCAATACATTATCTATGAAAAAAAAAAAAAAACATTCACTGGCATAAGCAAATCATTAACTAATAATAATTACTTTAGGATAAATCTGTGTTTGCTCTTTAAAGAATTTTATATCTCAATGACAGAGACTTGTACAAGGACTCCTGTCTATAAATAGTTGGTTTGCCATGCAATGTTTTCTCATCTCTCATGAAAGCACAGCTTTTGAATCACCATTATGAAATCAGTTAATTTTCTTTCAGCTTTTGTTGTCTTGGCTTTGGCTTCTTCATTCGCATCTACTTATGACCCTAGCCCTCTTCAAGATTTCTGTGTTGCCATCAATGACATCAAAACTGGAAGTAAGTAATTTATATGCATCCACTCACTTAATGTCTACTAATTGTTAGGAAGTTAAACTTTCATATCTTTTATATTTTAGAATAGATAATTGATGTACATTATCTTGACTATTGTAATGCCTAACTTGTAGCTAGACAACCCGTAATGTAGTTGCTGATTCCTAACTTGTAGGAGTAATCAGAAATCTCCCTGTATAAGTACGTGATTCAATATCAATGATATTCATTCAAGCAAATATAATCTCTCTTTCATCTTTTCATGGTATCAGAGCTGGACTAAGATCCTGATCCATCTCCACACTTTAATCTCTCGTGTAGCATCTTTATTTTTCAGCCATCATGGCCAATGATGAAATACCACCACCAGCTCCTATCACTGGCAAAGAAATTGCCGCCAATTTTAATACTTCTACAGATTCTTCAAGATCGAATGTTTCAAATCCTTTTTTCACTCATCATTCAAATCATCCAAGTTTGGTTTTGATTTCAAAACCCTTGAATGGAGACAATTATTCTACCTGGAAAAGGGCTATGACTTTGGCCTTAAATTCTAAAAATAAACTGGGTTTTGTCAATGGCTCTATCAATGCTCCTTCAAAAACAGCAGATCCCGAAGGCTATGCAGCTTGGTCTTGGTGTAATGATACGGTTCATTCTTGAATTGTCAACACTCTTAGTCCGAAAATTTCAGATAGTGTGATTTATTACTCTACCGCTAATGAAGTTTGAGAAGATCTTTGTGAGCGATTTTCTCAAAGCAACGCACCTCGCATCTTTGAGATTCAACGAGATATTGCCTATCTTCGACAAGAACAACTCTCTGTCTCTACCTATTACACTAAATTGAAGGGCCTATGGGATGAACTAGCTTCCAACAATGATGCAACACATGAGACATAGCAAAATCAACAAAAATTGATGCAATTTCTGATAGGATTGAACGATTCTGACAGTGCTATTCGCGGACAAATTCTTCTGATGAATCCCCTTCCTTCAGTTCGCCAAGCATACTTCTCCATCTCTCAAGAAGAAAAACAGTGTCTCCAGAGTTCAACACACGCAGCAGGTGATTCCGATAACAGTGCTGCCATGGCAGTTCGAAGCAACACCAGCAAACCCACTCCAGTAAGGTCAGAGCGATCTGACCGCTCATATGGGTCACAAGACTTCCGATCACAAGAAAAGCTGCCAGAACATTCCAGTGGAGGACGTCGATTTGATCAGGATAGGCGTCGTTTTGGCTCAGGCAGAGGAAGTCCTCAATGTATTCATTATGGTGAAATGGGCCATTGGGTCCAAACTTGTTGTGAACTACATGGGTATCCAGCGGGCCATCCAAAGACAAAGCATAATTCAGGCCCAAGACGTTTCAATAACATTCACAAATCTGCAGCTAATCATGTGTCCGAGGGCCTTTCTAAAGAGGATGGAAATCAGGTTGTTGGTGTTTTGGAGGCTCAATTAAAACAGCTCTTATCGCTACTTGACAACAAAAATGAAAGATCTAGTTCTCAGGCAAATGCCGTAACCAAACCAGGTTTGTCTAAAGTTGCTTCCCGCAGTTGGATTATTGATAGCAGGGCGACGGATCATATTTCTTCATCGTCTAAATTATTTTTCCATAAAGATAATAAATGCTCATTGCCACCTATACTACTGCCTAGCAGAGACAAAGCTAACATTATTGCGAAAGGATCAATGCCTCTGAATTCCGTCTATTATTTGCATGATGTGTTATATGTACCTACATTTAAAGTTGATTTAATGTCAGTTAGTCGTCTGACAAGAGGCCTAAATTGTTCAGTAATATTTTTCCCATATTGGTGTATTTTGCAAGATCTGGCTACGAGGAGGATGATTGATTTGGGTAAACAACGTGATGGACTATATTATTTGGTGGCACTAGCGACGAAGAAATCCGTGACCAACTCTTCCTCACCCATAAACCAGTCAACCTGCAATCTCACTATCTCGTTCACCAGCCTCTGACATAACCGTTTAGGCAATGCATCACATCCTCGTTTAAGTTTCATTGCTAAGAATTTTTTGAATTTTTCCGTTGAGTCCAATAATGCTTGTCATATATGTCCTTTGGCTAAGCAGAGTCGTTTACCTTTCATTCCCAGTGTAATATCTTCTATTAAACCTTTTTAAATAATTCATTGTGACATTTGGGGTCGTTATCGACACTCTTCTCTTTCTGGTGCTTATTACTTTCTTACAATTGTTAATGATTACACACGTTTCACATGGATATTTTTGATGCGCCACAAAAATGAAACACAATCTTTTTTAAAACAATTTTTTAGTTATGTTACCACCCAATTTGAGTCTCACATTAAAACCGTTCGAAGTGATAATGGTGGGAAATTTATCTCACTTTATTCTTTTTTTCACGATAATGGTGTCATTTTTCAGTGTTCTTGTGGTTGCATGCCTCAACAAAATGGGGTTGTGGAATGCAAGCATCGCCACATCTTACAAGTGGCTCGAGCCTTGAAATTTCAAGCTCAACTCCTTACCCAATTTTGGGGGGAGTGTGCTCTTACTGCTGTACACATCATCAATCGGCTCCCTTCTCCGGTTTTATCTTTCAAAACTCCTTTTGAACTTCTCTATTCAAAACCACCTTTTTTTTCTCATCTCCGTGTCTTTGGTTGTTTAGCATATGCTACTAATGTCCATACTTCTCACAAATTTGGCCATCGTTCCATACCCTCTGTTTTTATCGGCTATCCTATCGGTCAAAAAGCGTACAAATTATTCAATTTGTCGACCAAAAAGGTTTTCACTAGCCGTGATGTCAGGTTTCATGAAACCATTTTCCCTTATGCATCTGCCCATCCCGTGTCTATTCTTTCTCCTTCACACAACAATTCTGGTCCAATTCCTTTGGTGGCCCACGACATCTCTTACCCATCTAAATTCAATCCAGACACTTCTCACCCTAACACACCACCTCACAACCAATCAGTCACTCCTCATCTAAACACATCGCCTCCTTCTCCAAATCCCCTCCTCTCCTCCATCGGAACCTCCATCTCCCCATCGTCCGGTCACCATCTCTTCTCCTTCCGACCCACTCGATGGTTCTGACCACCCATCCCCTCTCCTCATCTTTGACAGCCCTTTCCCACCATCACCTTCACCTTCACCTTCACCATCTCTGATGCCTGAATCCACATTGCATCCGCTCCCCAATCAGTCTTCCCTTTCACTTATTTCCTCACCCGGTCCTATTCTGCTTCGTCGCTCCAACCGCCACACTGGTCCACTGGTCAAGCTCTCCAATTATGTCTGTTCTCATGTTTGCTCTGATAAATTGGCCTCTTGCTGCCAGGGCCAACCATAGGTACGTGCTATCCATTGGCTGATTTTGTTTCCTATCACAAATATGAGCCTACACATAGGTCTTTTATTGCTCAAATCAGTAATGCCTCGGAACCTAGTCGTATTCAGAAGCCACTGCCCATCCTGAGTGGCAGGAAGCAATGCGTTCCGAGTTGCAGGCTCTACAAGCCAACGGCACTTGGTCCCTTACTCCACTCCCGGCTGGAAAGACACCTATTGGCTGCAAATGGTGTATAAAATTAAGCACCGATCTGATGGTTCTATCGAGCGATACAACGCCCGATTGATTACAAAGGGTTTCACTCAACTGGAAGGTGTTGATTACCAGGACACCTTTTCTCCCACTGCCAAAATCATTTCAGTTTGTTACTTGCTTGCATTGGCCGCAGCCCATGGCTGGTCCCTGCATCAAATGGACGTCAACAACGCCTTCCTTCATGGTGATTTGGCTGAAGAAATATATATGTCTCCACCGCCAAGTCTTCGGAGACAGGGGGAGGAGCACTTGGTGTGTCAACTTCATTAATCATTGTACGATTTGAAGCAAGCATCTCACCAGTGGTTCGCCAAGTTCTCAGTAGCTATTTGCTCAACTGGCTATGTACAATCTCGAGCCGATTATTCTCTATTCACCAGAAAACAAGGCAAGTCCTTTACTGCCCTTTTGATTTATGTTGATGACATTTTGATTACTGGAAATGACCCTGTTAGCATTGTTGTAACTAAAAAATTTCTACATAGTCACTTTCATCTTAAAGATCTTGGAAATTTAAAATACTTTCTTGGTATTGAGGTTTCTACTTCTAAGAACGGGATATTTATTTCTCAACGAAAGTATGCATTAGAAATCATTGAGGATGCAGGGCTGTTGGGTGCAACTCCTATTGATACACCTATGGAACGAGGCTTGAAATTATCAGACAAGAGTGACTTGCTCAAAGACCCGGGTCGGTATAGAAGACTAGTCGGTAGACTAATTTACTTGACTATTTCAAGGCCAGATATAACATATGCAGTACATGTCTTGAGTAGATTTATGCACCAGCCTCGAAAATTTCATATGGAAGCAGCTCTTCGGGTTTTCTGATACCTAAAAGGTGCACCTGGCCAAGGCTTATTCTTTTCTTCAAATAGTGATTTCAGGTTGAGAGCTTACTGTGACTCGGATTGGGCAGGTTGCCCACTTACTAGGCGATCTACTACAGGTTATTGTGTTTTTCTTGGACCTTCATTGATATCTTGCAGGTCAAAGCGACAGAAAATAGTTTCTCTCTCTTCCGCTGAAGCAGAATACTGTGCAATGACAGGAGCCTGCTGTGAGGTAACATGGCTCCGATATCTATTGAGGGACTTGGGACTTTCACACCAGGAATCTGCCTTACTTTATTGCGACAACAAGGCTGCATTACACATTGCAGCCAACCCAGTTTTTCATGAGCGAACTAGGCACATTGAGATGGATTGCCATTACATTAGAGACAAGATTCAAGATGGTTCCGTGACAACGAAGTATGTAAATTCTACACATCAGCTGGCAGATGTCTTGACCAAGCCCTTGGGTAAAGAGATTTTTGTTCCTATGATTCACAAGTTGGGAGTGCAGGATATTCACTCTCCAACTTGAGGGGGAGTGTTAGGAAGTTAAAGTTTCATATCTTCTATATTTTAGAATAGACAATCGATGTACATTATCTTTACTATTGTAATGCCTAACTTGTAGCTAGACAACCTGTAATGTAGTTGCTGATTCCTAACTTGTAGGAGTAATCCGAAATCTCCCTGTATAAGTACGTGATTCAATATCAATGATATTCATTCAAGCAAATATAATCTCTCTTTCATCTTTTCACTAATTAAAGTTACAAGTTTCTTCTTGACATGTTTTTGATCATTAGGTATATAATCTCTGGTTTGTGTTTTGTGCAGTTTTTGTGAATGGGAAGTTCTGCAAGGATCCAAAGCTTGCCACACCAGATGATTTCTTCTTTAAGGGGCTCAACATTCCTGGAAACACAAATAATCTAGCTGGTTCAAATGTTACTACAGTAAATGTAGACCAAATTCCAGGACTCAACACTCTTGGAATTTCCATGGTTCGTATTGACTATGCACCCAATGGCGGAGAGAACCCACCTCACACTCACCCTCGTGCCACGGAAATCCTGTTTGTCCAAGAAGGAACTCTTTATGTTGGTTTTGTCACATCAAACCCGAACAACACCCTCTTCAGCAATTTTGTGTTTCCAATTGGTTTGATTCACTTCCAAGTCAATATAGGAAAAACTGATGCAGTTGCCTTTGCTGGTCTGGGAAGCCAGAATACTGGTGTCATTACAATAGCGGATGCAGTCTTTGGATCCAACCCACCCATTAATCCCGATGTTCTTGCTAGAGCATTCCAGCTGGATGTGAAAGTGGTGAAAGATCTTCAGAAAAAGTTCTATCACAAGTTTTGAAATATATCATTATAGATATATAAAATGTACTTGAATAAGTAGTCTGTTTTGATGTTTTAGTGTTCTTGCTTCATTGTTGTTTGTGGATGGTCATTATCATATTGTAATGTAATAAAAAATTGCTAGATATCCACTAGTTTCCCCTGAAAGATGCTTCAGAGAAATGAAAACGGGACACAGGCACTACAACATTTTGATACAGTCTGCATAGGCCTAGGAAATGACTAAGACTTGGATACTATTCTCACTTGGTGGAGAAAATTATGGCTTAACAAAAAACAAAAATCTACACCAATTCAAAGAAAACATGTTCAGGCTTGCTGGCTCTTTGTACAAATCATGTATAGTTGTTGCAAACAGTAGCCATAAGCCTGTACATTGACTCCAGTTAAGAATACAAGAAGTCATCAAAATCCTTTTATTTTAGATACTATTTCGAAGACTTGGAAGGCTTTGAAAGTCCTCTGTTTCTCATTTGTCCACAATCCTGTTTTCTGAATTGGACCATGGTAAACTCCTAACTAATCTTTGGAATAATTGTTGATTAGTTAGAGAAAACATCCAATCAAAATCATGCATTTATACAACATATATAGTGGCATGCATGTTTCAAGTCAGAGTAGTTATCCTAACATATCTAATACCTAATCCGAGTTCCAAAGTTTGCACTAAACAAATAAACAATGAGGATTACAGGATAATCATACAAGTATTTAGTAGACTGTCAACGTTCTTGTCAGATGTTTTGACTCATTAAAGATATCTAATGTTGTTACAGTTAGTTACTGTTAATATAAACAAAATTATCAGGAAAAAAAATGTGGAATAGAAAAATCAGTGTTTTGGAGCTGTGTTACATAAGACAAACATTAGAAACTTCCTACTGGTTTACTGTTCAGGATTTCACATCATTTTCATTTAACAAACATGAACCACTCTCTATTTTTCTGGTATAACCTTTCTTCTTAATTTAATTTTCTGAGGTCATGCTAGGAAACTGAGCTGCCCATTTCACTACAGATCTTAGTGAAGTTCACAAAATATAATGATCATAGCATTGCAAATTAATATGATGATTAGTCCAGCTCAGTTCTTTATTTTTTTCCTGGAAAAAAACAAAACACACAATACTTTCTCCATCACATATGCTAAAGATGATTTCTGGTTTTTTGTATATTTGACCAGCTAATCTGATGGAAATATCATTATCACCAGAACTTACATACTAAAATTTGCATTTGTTGATCCAAAAATCTTAAGCTTATAGATTAACATGTTTTCCACGTTCATCTATATATATATATATATATGTATAATTTAATTAATAGAATAAGGGGATTATTAGGATTTAAAGAAATGAGATATGATTTAAACTCACGACCTCAACATGTGAGTGTGAAATGCTAGCTTAGTGACCTCAACGAGTATGAAAGGCCAGCTTCACTAAGCCACCTCAATTTTTATCGAACTTGGATGTTTACAAAACAGATTTTGTAATTATATTATTCAATATGGTTGGACAGCTTCACTAAGCCTTTTATTTAATTTGTATATGGTTAAAGTTTAATTATATTTGTTTATTTATGTAACGAGGAGAAAAGAAAAAGAATCCGAGACTTTTTTAAGTCTCACTTTCAATGTCACATAATTAACAAACCAATATGAAGAACTTCTACTACTTTGGATATATTTTAAGATTTATTGTCATTTTCAATTCCCCACCCAATCTTTAACGACTCTCTCATTTTAATCTTTGCACATTAGTCTTAATATTTATGTTTTTCTGGTTCTATGTTAAGCAACTTTATTAAACAATCTAATATTGGGTTGGAAGTGCTTTTGGATAATATTGTCGAAAACGTTTCTTGTCAAAGTGTTCTTTAAATAAAAAAAGAAGAGTACTTGGATTCCAAGGAAAAATAATAAAGATCTTCATTATTTTCAATGCTGAGTAAGATAGTTTTGAAAACTTTTGTTTTAAAAATGGTTAGTTTTGTAAAGAATGGATGTGAATGTTTCAGTAATTTCTAGTGATGATGATCTTATTAGTCTCGTAAAGTGAGAGACTTCATTATAAAATGAGATTCAGCTATCGTATATGACCTGCATGCATGGTTGCAGAGGTAGTTATGAGAGAGAATTCTTTTCTTTTCTTTTTAATTTTTTAATCTTGATTTTTATAAACCAATAGATTGAAATCTAATGACTAACAACTTAACCATGTAATGATACAGAACATGTATATTATGTAACTAAACTCAGGGGTGGGAGCGTTTACTATTTCTTGAAAATCCTAATGATACTTGTTTTCCATATTTCTTTCAAATGAAACATGATTCCATGGCCGGCCTAAGGGTAGACCCAAGAGGCAAAGGCAACAGTCTAGGGGCCCCAATTGTAATAGACCCCTAAATTTCTAAATTTCTGTTAAAAATTTTTTTTGTGATTTTAAGAATATAAGGCCTGAGATCCACATATTAAAGGCCCACTATTATATGACTTCAAGGCCCACCGTTTACACATGTTTTTCTCTTTTTAAAAAAGGTCTACAAGAAACACAATTATAATTATTATAAAAAACAACAACATATTAAATCCCTTTATCAAACTGATATAGGACACTTTTGGAAGGCTGTTGGAGGGTCAAATGATGTCCGTTTTGGTCCCATAATATGTCGTTGGAACCGTATCGACAAGCCCTATATTTTTTATAGCTTCTGTTTTCACAGAAAATATCGTTTTGACCTCCGTTTTTTCTGATTTTCTGTTTTAGATGGGATTTTGATTTTATTTTTTTTCAATTTAGGAAGATTTTTTTTTTAATTTTTTTAATTTTTAGTTTGATACCTTGATTAGGAATAAAATTTAGGTTTTGGAAATACATCAAACTTACCTTTTCTAGTAAAATCTGATATTTTATTTTCAATCAAGGGAGTTCAAAATCCTAGAGAATTCCGGTTTGTTTTATTTTCTAAAATGTGAGACGAATAAGGTTTAAGTGATATATTTTTTGATGCAATTATTAAATTTTTATTTCGGTTGCTTTGCATATGCTATTTTATTGTGTTACAGTCTTGATTTTGGGTTATTATATTTATTTGTATAAGTATTTACTAGAGAAAAAACATAAACATACATTGAGGGTTGAAGGCCTCATTTTTACATTTCGCCTCAGGCCCCTGAAATCTTAGGACCGGCCTTGCTTGATTCCCTCTGATTTTCATTATCGTAAGTGTACCCCTTAATATTATACTTTTTATAAATTACAAGATGATTGTGTATGGTAACCATTGTCATAATTACCATATTATCCCATTAAAAAATAATCATATTAATATTATGGTTCTAATTTTTTTTAATAACCGTTCATGTAATTTATAAAAATCTGTTTGTAGTCTAGATTAAAAAAAATGATTATTTATAACAAAATTAGTTTTCGTAATTAGTAGTAATAAAAAGTCCAAAATGCCCCTAGGATCATACTTGTTTTTCACTAATTTCTTAAAATCAGGATTAGACTTGTTTAGCAGGAAACAATGCAAAAACCGAGATGAAGACAAACAAATTTGGGTTGGTATTTATGCGTTGTATAAAAATGAAACATAAAGTTGCCTCCTTAAAAATGAAATAAATTAGGTCAAAAAGTTGTTTAAGATTTTTCTAGCACACAGAAACACTAAAATCAAAGCATATAAATAGAAAGATAATTAAAGGGGACGAAGACTCTCCACCCTCCAAGAGAAGAGACAATATTATTCAAACCCTGTGATATTATTTACAGTGTTTATAGAGTCCTATTGTGCTATTGTGTATACTATTATGTCTCACAGTTGATAATTTTCTCTAATCAAAACTGTCTGGAAAAAAACAATTTCAAAACTAAAGTTAAGTATTAAAACTTAATATGGTGAAACCGGTTCTAAAACCTTACATAACTTCAGTCAAGAATTTTTATTTAGAATAAACTTAACTAGAGAATTATTATTATTATTATTATAAACACATATTGCTTCTCTTATCGGGGCGGTCCTGAAATTTTCAAAGTTAACAAGCTCCACTTTAAGGTATATTTTCATATTTGGCACTAAGACACCTAAATGGAAAAGTTTAGGTAATCTACAATTGCACCTCAAAGGATAATGGATGGTTTGTTACCGTCTAACAGCATAAGGTTATTCTGGTCTTTTCAATAATTTTGCTGTCATTAATCAAAGGAGATTAGGTTTGATGAATATATAAATCGGTGGTGTTATTGATGGGTTTTGTTAGGTTTTGGAGAATAGCAGAGGAATGATTTCTGTCGTGTAAAGTTTAGATCCAAACCCCACCTTCTTTTTCTACATTTACTGCAGACCTTAAATATGTTTGTTGAATTCAAAGTTTTTGACACTGTCTTTTTATGGTTGAAGTTGGGGTTTTATTGGAGTTTTAAGTGTAAATTATTTTGGTTCTTAGGTTTGCATTTTGCAACCTCCTACTTTTGGGGCTTATTTTCATTTCCATTGGACACTTTAATGCATCTTTTGAAATGGCAGGTGCAAGTTGAGAGCAAGAACGTGAAACCATTACATATAGCAATTGCGATGAATGATTTCTACCTTAAAGTTAAAATAAAAAACAAAATAAAAATTCCATTTTCTTTCGAATTTGGTGCCCTTGCGGTTGTCTTTGGTTGGCTTCCATTGTGTACGCTACTTCAACCGGTATATATATTTTCATTCAATTTATTTTTATATAATATAAGGGTACTTTTATGTTTTAAAAAGTGAATAGTTCATTTTAACGGGAGTAATGATCGGACTATTTTATACCTATTTGAGGTCCCCCATTTCCGATCGTTTGTCTCGTTTTCGAGCGTATTTTTGTATATAATGTTTTGTTTGAGCCTTGTGTAGGTACATATTCCCTACAATAAGGTTTTGAGCTTAAAGATTAGTTTGGGAGGCAAAATGAGCCAAAAATGGAAGAAATTGTATATGCTCGTGCAGAACATACAACTTGTGGGGATCATATCTTCCTGCTTAGATCGAACCACTCTGATATCTTTATATATTCGGAAAGCCCCGGAAGTCTAGTTTCCAGAACATTTTACAGATTGTGATTCCGAGCTTTCTACAGGAAGTTATGCCCATTTCCGTAACGGTGCGCGATGCTGAAATGCTGAAATGCTGTCAGGTCTGAAACGGCTACTTCAAACGGCGGCCTGGCCGCCGAACCAAACCGCCGATTCACTCCAGAGAGTCGTTTTTTGGGCGAATTTCAGGGACTGTTTCGTCCTTTCACCCTAACTTTCAGCCCTAACCTCCCAACACTATATAAACACCTTATTCTCTTCTCTCCAAAAGAATCCACTCCCCATACACTTCTTCTTCTTCATCTTCTTCCACACCAAAAGAGAGAGAGAAGCTTTCAAGGTCATCCATGGAGGTTTTTCCTCCATGGATGCCTTCCATTTCATCTTCTACCCATCATCCACCCATTTAGGAGTAGATTGCAAGGAGAAAGGAGGGTCTTTGGACTAATTTCGAGCTAGGGTTCATGGAGGACTTGGAGGAGGTTTTCTTCAAGAGTTGTCTCCTTTAACTCATCTCTTTGTATTTCTTGTTTTCTTAAATGTGTAATCCCCACTTGGGAATATTTGTAAACCTATATTTGTGCTCAATATATATGTTGGTTGTTTTTATATCTAATTTGTGTTTTGATTCATTCTTGATTGTTATTGAATATATCTCTATCTTGAAATGCTTGTGTATGGAGATTGGAAATTAATATGTATTCATGGATGGGATTAGGAGTAGATTAATGTAAATTAGGAGTAGTTGTAATCAAATGTCCCATTTTGTGTTTGTATGTTGATGGAAGGTCAAAATTACATGTCATGAATGAGTTTGAGTGACTTAGAGTTAGGATTGTGCCTTTGGAGGGGCTCTCCGGGCATAGTCTTGGCTAATTAGCTAAGAAGAGTGGGTGAACCTATAAATTGCCATATTATAAGGGTTTGGTTCATTGTTCTTGTTAACAATTGGACTTTATCTATTTCTCACTCTAAGGGCTTTAGGTGAGTCATGGTTAGAGTTACAATTATTGGTCTTTGGCTATCTCTCACGCTAGGGGCTCTAGGTGAGTTATGGTTGGAGATACAATCACTCTTTCCACATTCATTGTACCTAACGTTGCCATTTTACATTACGAAGCTATCATTGGGCTAAATGTAGTTTTGTTTGTAGAATCGGTTCACATATGTTGGTTGCGGTTTTGTGTTTGAGAGGTTCTCAACACACTCTTCGACCGTTAGCTTTATGAATGGGTATAAATCGAATCGAGGCAAGAACGAACCCTTAACTAAAATTGGATGTCCTTAATGTCTAACAACCAACTATTTGTGCACTTATGTATGGTGAACTTGTTGAACCTTGTGTGACCATTTTCATGCATCTCTCCTATCCACCATTTTATTTATCACTTTAAACACCACTCTCACCCTTCCATGTTCTCTTTGTTTTTATTTATTTTCATTTACGTTCTCTACTCACACACACACCGCATTGGACATATATTTCACACACACCATTCTCACCTTTTCACATTCTATTTACATGTTTACAATAAACACTAGAAACTGGAATGGTTGACGAATCACACCTCCCTGCGGAACGATACCCTCGCTTGCCGCTTTACTAGTCTTTTGCTAGTTTAGAGCACATTGCGTAGGAAACCCCTTTTACAAACGTAATAATCTTTTGATCCTCGTGATTCTTTCAACGACGGAAAAAGCGAGTATCAAAATGGCGCCGCTGCCGGGGAGGTGTATTTGTTGATTGTTTCTTGTTTTAGTTTAGGTTCTGTGAATTTTTAGATTTATTTGCTTTGCGGATATATATGTATGTGTTTAGGATTTTTCTTAATCTTATTTTCATTTTTTTTATAGCATATGCATTTAATGTTGTTTGAGTTGTGCTTGTGCAAGGAAAAGAAATTTCAGGTCGGATGGACCGCAGAACTCAAGAGAACCATTTGCTTCAGGCTTCTCATGAACCTCTCTCCATGTTGATTGCTGTTATAATATAATGCTATGGAATTTGGTTTCTCAAGTGTCTCTCTCTCTCTTTCTCACTCCAATTGTCAAAAATTTCACTCGTTTATAGACTTGGTTGTCAGAGTGCAGAGCAAAGAAACTCACCGATTTTCACGTAAACAAATGAATACACATATATAAAATTATGTAAAAATGATAGAATATCACACATACTTAATTAAGCTCCTTGTAAAAAAAAAAAAAATTGCTAGATATCCACTAGTTTCCACTGAAAGATGTTTCAGAGAAATGAAAAAGGGTAAATGCACTGTAACATTTTGACAGAGTCTACATTGGCCTTGGAAATCAGAAGACTTGGATACAGTTCTCTCTTGGTGGAGAAAATTATAAGAGTTTACAGAACATATAAATCTACACCAAAGAAAACATGTCCAACTAGAAGCCAAGCCAAACCTAGGAAGCATGTACATTGTCTCTAGGAATACAATAAGTCATCAAAATCCTTATATTTTAGCTACTATTTCAAAGACTTGAAGGTCTAAATGTGTATAACTTAGCTATAACGATGCAAGGACATCACTCGTTCACAAGACAGGTCTATACAATGAAGATTTTACATAAATTCTGATTTGTAAAATCATGTTCTTAAGAATACCCAATGGATACATTTTCGTTCATAAGTTGTAATAACAAGATCGAATTAGCCTTTCTAGATAAGAAATTTAATTACAGCTACAAGTAGGAAGATAATATAATTAGCATTCAACCACTGTTGTATAATTGATGGGTTAGTTTTTGGTTTTTGAATTTCAATCTAAGGTTCCACAAAAATCAAAGATTTGAAAATTAATATATATATATATATAACTAAAAGAAAATAACTCTCTCACATAACTACTCAACAACTATACAGGTCCTGTATTCCTTTTAATTAGTTGGGACAATCCAGGCAAAGTCCTCTGTTTCTCATTTGTCTACAATCCTATTTTTTGAATCGAACCATGGAAAACTCCTAACTATTTTAGGAATTAATTGCAGATTAGTTAGAGAAAACATCCAACGAAAATCATAAATTTATACAACAAACATAGACAGTGGCATGCATGTTTCAAGTCAGAGTAGTTGTTCAAATAAACAAATAAACAAATAAACAAATACATATCTAATACCTAATCTCTGAACTCCAAATTTTGCATTAAACAAATAAACAAAGAGGATTACAGAGGAATTATATATCTAATGTTGTTAGAGTTAGTTATTGTGTTATTATAAGGAAAAATAAGGAAAAATAAACAAGAATAGAAAAAATCAGTGTTTTGGAGCTGTGTTATTGTGTTACACATAAGACAAACATTACAAACTTCCTACTGGTTTACTGCTCAGGATTTCATATCATTTTCATTTAACAAACATGAACCACTCTCAATCTTTCTTGTATAACTTTTCTTCTTAATTTATTTTTCTGAGGTCGCGCGTGCTAGGAAACTGAGCTTGCACTTATCTAGAAAATCATTAACTTATAGATTAACATATTTACCACGTCGATCTATATGTATTTGTTTAGCGCTATAATTTAATTGATAGAATAAGAGGAATACTGTATTAGGTATCTATATGTATTTGTTTTAGTGCTATAATTTTATTGATAGAATAAGAGGACTATTAGGTATCGAGCATGGTATCTCAATCAAATATGCTCTAATATATATATATATATATAAACCAAGATAACAAGATAACAAATAAAGATATCGTAGTCTTCCTCGGTTTTTTTTTTTTTTTTTTTTTTTGACAAAATCTATTAATCTGGGACCAGGTGTTTTTTTGAAAGTTTTCGCCATTGGTAGGATTCGAGCCGCTGACTTGAAGGTCATTTGCCCATGCCCTAAACTCGTTCATCTACCAGTTGAACTATACCTCTGTTGACCTTCCTCCACTTTTTTTTTTTAGTAGAGAAGACACCTTGCATAATTAAATATCATCATATTTGAATGAATTATAAAATAAATAAAAAATCATGAGAGAGAAAACAAGAGAGAGAAGCTCTGCCTCTTTGGAGTTTGAAAGAAGAACTGACTTTCGTGACAACCTTTTTTCCAGTTACGTTGACAATCTAAACCCAAAGGCTGATCTATTGTGCTTATGGGGAATGTTTAAACCGTTTGGAAAGGTTAGGGATGTCTATCTCTCGGCTGCCAACAATTCCAGGAAATGAGGGTATGCGTTCGTTAGATTTGGCTCTTTGGAAGAAGCAGGAAGGGTGGCGGATTTAACCAATGGAATGCATGTTTATGGCTGGCTCATTAGCGTCAGAGTTGCTCAATATGGATGGAATAGAAGGAGGAAGGAACCTCTCAGACGGGATGTTAGGAACAAAACAGAGTATGCTGGCAAAGAAGGTCATTACAGTAGTTCGATGAGACAGGAAGAGCAGCACATAGGAAATTTTTCTTTTACAAAGGTGCTTAAGGGCGATCAGAGGAAGATAGATGATGAAGGGATTGGGTGCAAGATCAAGCCTGTGGAAATGATGCTAGAGTGGAAAGATGTAGATAGCAAGTGGCTTGACAGATGTGCAATTGGGGTGTTAAAAGAATTGACCAGTGTATGCAGAGTTAACAAGAGGTTGATGGATAGAGGATTTCGTTTTTCTTCTAGATACACGGGTGGAAAAGTCATTCTGTTGTGCTTTGAAACTGAAAATGAGAGTGAGGGTTTTATCAAAAATAGTTTTTTCTGGGATGATACGTTTGTTTCTATGGATTTCTGATCCAAACCATTAGTTTATCAAGCAAGTCTAGTTTGGGTCAGATTATTAGGGATACCTTTGTATCTTTGAAATGAGACCTTCTTCAAAAAGTTGGGGAGTCGATTGGGTGAATTTCTTCTGGCATAGGAGGATACAATCCTTAGAAAAAGAATGGATAGGGGAAAACTATTGATAGCACTATCTGGAGATCAACCATACCCGGATAAGGTGAAGGTTATTGACAGATCATGGTCCTTTAATATTTCGGTTGTTAAGGAAGAATGTCCAGTTGATTTCGCTTGAATGGTAAAATTCCTGGATTTAAAATTTGAATCAACCTACCATGAGAGATCATCCTTACCAATCTAGGTAAAGGATTCAAACGGTTTGAAAAGAGGTGATGAGGAGATCTCTTCTTTCAAGAATGCGCCTACTTTTGAAAGATTGGACAGAGGAAGTACCAGCTGGAAGAGCAACTCTACTAACAAGTCAGAGGAGTGGGTGAAAGTCAAAAGCAGGAAGAGTGGTAAGGTAAGAGACGATCAACACCTTTTCAAGCAGAAAGCTGGTGCCTTTTCGATGCAAAAAGTGTGTGAGGAGAAATTGTTAGATAAAGGTAAGAGGGCTACTGTCAGAAATCCCAAAAGATATCCATCGAATCACCATGCCTTGAGTGGTAAATCAGACTTGGATAAGAGAGGTGTGGTCAAATATGGGTGCGAATCCTCTACTGAATCTGAAAGGGAGGATGGGCAACTTTTGAATTTCGGAAAGTTTAGGGGTGAATGTTTCAATCGAAAATCGGTAAGAAAGGAGTCAATGTTGTCTCCTCTGATCAGAATAGACTCCTCTAACTTTAGTGATGGACCGAGTCCAGGCCCAAAAATTTCTATGGACCGAGTAGCAAGCATTTTACCTAATGGACCAAAACACATTATGGTGTCCATTTCTGACCATGATGGAGGGGTTCTGAGTCGTCCTCTTCAAGGCCCAGTCCAATTACCTTTATCATTCTTTGGGAAAGGGCAGATTAATGGAAAAGATTTAGTTGAGGTGCCATTATAAGTGGATTTACCTGGTTTAGACAGCAGAGTCATCTCTGCCAACAAGATTGACCAAATGAGGGAGACGCAGAGAAGGATGGGGGATAGTAACAACAAAATTGATAGGATTTTGGGAAGCAAACCTCTGGAAAGGAAGAATGACAGAGGCTCTACGAGAAGACATGATTGGAACCTAGAGGTGGAACTTTCTAAGGTGATTAAAAAAGGAGTGGCTATTGGCTATTGGCTATTTCAACCCAAGTCACAACAGAAGGATTGGCGAGCAAGATAGGGCTAATAGCAATGGCAGCCAAGGGAATCAATCCAAGAATTCGGAGTGGAGCCTGGAGGTCAAAGTTACCAAGGTAATTGAGGTGGGGGCAGCGTTGGGGATTGATTTCAATGGAAAGGAGAGCGAGGTGGGTGAAGTTATAGCTAGAAGGGAAATAGAGGATAAGGAACGGCTGGCAAAAGCTGAGAACAGATAAGTATCTTGCTCCTCTATTTTCTTTCTTGGGTTTCTGTTTTTTAATGATTTTACTCTCTTGGAATGTTAGAGGTCTTGGTAGGGGTGAGAAACTTAAGATAGTTAGAAGTGTTGTGAATAAAGTTAAGCCTGTAATTTTATTTATCCAATAATCGAAATTAAAATGCTTCGACAGTAGAATCATTAGTTCTCTTGGAAGGGAGTAGCTTAATAGAGGAGTTGGTGTTGATGCAGTTGGTGCATCTGGTGGCCGGGCTTATCACCTTATGGAATGAGAACTTTCTTAACGTTGAGGCTTGTATCTCTAATAGTATATGTATTATCATTTCGGGTTGTTTGAAGAAAAGTAGGAAGAACATTGTCTTTTGTAATATTTATGTTGCTTCGGTTGAAAGGGAAAGGAGGTAATTATGGGATTTCATTTTAGATGCTCAAAAATCTTTTACGAATCCATGGTGTATGGGAAGAGATTTCAACACGGCTCTCTCCCCTCTTGAAAGAGTGGGTGCTTGTTGTGATGTGGTGTTTATAAGACATTTCAATAGTTTTATTCTACAAGCAAATGTTGTGGATTTACCGTTACATGGGATGAAATTTACTTAGTCTAATAACAGAAATCAAGAAGCTTGGGCTAGGCTGGATCGCTTCCTTGTCTATATTACTTTGGTTTCCGAAACTTGTTCAAAGAGGATTGCCCCGAAACCTTTCGGACCACAATCCCATTTTGCTAGGTGAGTCGGATGTGAAATGGGGACTTTCTCCCTTTCGTTTTTGTAACTGGTGGTTAGGGGAAAAGGATATGATAAAGGATGTCATGGTGGGTTGGAATTCTTGCAAAGTGACAGGTACCAAAGGATTTGTGTTATTTTCGAAAGTCAAAACGGCTAAAATAAGACTGAAAAAATGGAATTTTTTAAATAAGGATAGGGCTGCTCATCCTTCTCTAGTGGAAGAGAAGTTGAGTGCTATTGATTCCAAAGCAGCAGTTGATGGCTGGTCAGAGTCTCTTAGAAGGGAAAGATCTTTGCTGATCTCAGATTTGTGGAAAAGCCTTAGTCGAGAAGAACAAATATGGCGTCAGAAGTCTAGGGTTAATTGGTTAAGGGAAGGAGATAAGAACACGAAGTTTTTTCATTGTGTGACCAATGGTAGGAAAAGAAAGAATGCTATATAAGAGGTGTCTTTTAAGGGGGTTAAAGTTTCGGATCCAACTGTTCTAAAAAATGAAGTTTTTTGTTACTTCAAGGATCATTTCCAAAACGAGCCTTGGTTTCAACCGAGATTGAGGGGGGTTAACTTCAAGAATCTTTCGGAGGCTGAGAAGCTTTCCTTAGAAGAAGATTTTTCGAAGAAGGAAGTTTGGGTTGCAGTGTCTAATTGTAAAGGGAGTAAGGCCCCTGGTCCAGACAGTTTTAGCCTTGATTTTATTAAAGCTCATTAGGGAGTTATTAAGGAGGATTTTATAAAATTTATTCATGAATTCCATAGGGATGCGACGGTTGTTAAGGATTTAAATAGAGCCTTTATTGCTCTAATTCCCAAAGTTGAGAACCCAGATTCTATGAAAGCCTTTAGACCCATTAGTCTTGTTAGCTCCATATACAAAATTCTTGCAAAGGTGTTGGCTAATAGATTAAAAAAAATCATGAATTCCATTATTGGAGATTCCCAAATGGTGTTCATCAACAATCGTCAAATTTTAGATAGTTATGTTATTGTAGAAGAAATTGTTCACAAATGGAGTAAAGACAAAGAGGGAGGATTAGTTGTTAAATTAGACTTTGAAAAAGCTTATGATAGTGTGGATCATGGCTTTCTTGATGCCATGATGAAAGATATGGGTTTTGGGAGAAAATGGAGAGGGTGGATGAAAGAATGTATTGCCTCCCCGTTGATGTCAGTCTTGGTGAATGGGAATCCTACACCTCAATTTGTTGTGGAGAGGAGTCTGAGGCAAGGTGATCCGCTATCGCCTTTCCTTTTCAACATAGTGGTGGAAGGTTTGAATTACTTGTTATGTAAGGCTTTTGAGTTGAACTTAATTGAAGGTGAACACTTTGATGAGACTCATGTGTCTCACCTCTAGTTTGCGGATAATACCATTCTATTTATCAAACCTAGAGTTGAGTACCTTCGCAATGCGAAAAGGGTTCTTCGCTGTTTTGAGGTGGCTTCAGGCCTGAAGATCAATTTTCATAAATCGTGCGTGGTGAGAGTGGGTGTTGGTAGGGCAAGGGAATCTTCTTATTGGGCTTCTATTTTCAAATGTAAGAAAGGCTCTCTCCCTGTTTCCTATCTTGGTTTTCCTTTGGGTGGGAAACCAAGATCAAAGAGTTTTTAGGATCCGTTGATTATCAAAATTGAAAAGAGGTTAGCTCCTTGGAAAAGGAAATTGAAAATGCCTACAAGGTTATACCAAACAACCTAGAGGGGGGGGTGAATAGGTTGATACACTAGTTTTAAAAACTCTTTCGTGACTAATGTCAAAACCTTGGTGAGCATATAATAAACCTTGAACAAGATTGTTATGAGAAAAACAATTTGCACAAGTATGCTCAATTCACCACACTTAGTCTACAAAACATATACCAAGAACCAATGTATCTCATATACAAGTATATTCAATAAAGACCACATTCTACAAGTTGTACTTAAAGTATTACAATATAAGAACACTACAACTTGCTAGAGAAGAAACTATATTAAACTTAATACAAATAATACTTATATTTACAATAGTGCCCAATATGTACAAGAATCAATCAAAGAATACCTATACACAAAAATCAATGAATAAAATAATTATATTTACAATTATGATCAAAATGGATATGCTTGCAAATCACACTTTACAAAATCTTGTTTCCAAATACATCACAAGTGAAGATTGTACTACAAGATTAAAATATACACAAAAACAAATATAAAAGATAGAGATAGAAAGAATTAACACAAGGGATTTTTTAACGTGGTAAAACCTCTAAGGAGGAAACATCCACGGGTTGAATTACAACCATTGGGTACTTATATATATTTGGAAAGTAAATTAGAAATTCCACAAAGTGACCAATCCTAGATCACCAACCCATGTGGAGTCTATGTTTACCCAATCCCTATTGGAAGATACAAAATCCCTCAATGATGTACACCACCACATATTGGAACTCATAGCAAACCAACATCGTTGGTAGATTAGAAATTCCTCAAGAGTGCATACATATCCCATGTACCCTGCTCTATCGGACTCTATGTCTAACCAAACACCCGGGCCTACCAATATATAAGCCAACTCTCTATATAAGGCACACGTGCCTCTAGAAAGCCTCTCATGCAAGACTATCCAAGTCCTCCCGACTCTAGCCATGACTTCTTGCTTGTCTATCCAAGTCCTCCCGACTCTAGACAAGACTTCTTGCTTACCTATCCAAGTCCTCAAGACTCTAGGCAAGACTTCTTGCTTGGCTATCCGAGTCATCCCAACTCTAGCCAAGACTTCATGCCTTTTACAAGGACTTCCTAGTGTGATCATGTGAATGCAAGTGATGCAAACAATCAAAACAACATAGAACATGTGATCAATACATTCCATGGAACAACTAGATCTAGAGATGTGAAAACACAAACAATAGAAAACTAGATGCAAAAACATGAATGAAAACCTAGAGCATATGAATACAATTAACACATAAAACTACTAGATTCATTCATACAAATAACACTTGAACAATTCATATACATGAGGCACAAGTTCAAGATGTTATAAACATACATAAAAATGCTAGAATCACAAAATGTATTCAACAAGTATTCTAGCCAAAGATTTAGAGATAGAAGATATGTTAAAAACAAATCAATCCTAAATATCTCTAAAAACACATACAAAGACTCTAATCCTAGATTTCATCAATCATGGATCAAAGACACATATAAAGGATTATTAATCATAAACTTGATCAATCAAGTCTCAAACAATCCTAGATATCAATCTAATCACAATACAACTCCCAATCATATTAAAAACAAAGAATCAAAGATTCTAGTCAACATGTGTCTCTAATTAGACTATTCAATTAGATTGATTATGAAGCTATCTTTCTCAATAGCATTCACTAAACATACATATACATATAGAAGAAGAAACCCCAAGCAAATTGAAGGTTTAAAAAGATGAAATCACAAAGTTATGAACTCTACCTTAATTACACGAGCTGGTTCGGTTTTCTGTGAGGATCTCTCAGAAAATCAATCAAACAGCTGGAAGACCACTTGGAAAAGGTGGATGACTCGAATACGAACAATCTCCAACTTGAATCACTCAATTCCGACTCCGTATGAGAAAGTTATGGTGTTTGGAAGTTGAGAACATTTGGGAGAAAATCATAGACGGGATTTCACAATTTTTCTTCTTGAAAACAAATGGAGGGAATTGAAGAGGTTTAAAAAGAATGGGAAGAAGGGAAAAATTGTCCAAAACAAAAGTGACCTTTCAGCCAACTCCATGTGTGGTCAGCGTGTGCCACACGTGGCCAGAGAGGGGCTCTGGCCGTGTGGCACACGTGGTCCACACGTGGCCACCTAGCTTGGCCTTTTGGCCGAGCAACCTCCTCGCGCACCTCTCGCGTTCTTCAGCCGTATTCGGGCATCCGAACTCCGATTTCAAATCTGTTTTCGGATTATGAATCGTGACTCCCTCACGCACGACAAAGACTATGAAACTTTGACAAATGGTTGAGAATTCATCTCGGAAAACGACGACGAACACAACTTAACGAATGAGAACGAAAAGTAGCGTAGCTACATCGTTTGGACTCGAAACTTAACGTATGAGTAACCGAAATGACCTGGACTCAATAAGGAATCAAATAAGACCATGTTCAAGTCCAAAATACAAGAAACACAAACATACAAACACAAGTTCACATATGAATGCCATTTCCTAGACATAGTCCTAGAACATGCAACTCTAAAATGTATGAGCATTTGAGTTCAATGCATGAGCATACAAAATCATGTGAATGTGTTATATAAATGGTGCACAACTATGCAGGGACACATATGAATGATTTTTGTGTGTGTGCCTAGGCCTTGTAAGAGGAATGAGGTCAATTATACCTTTGATGAGCAATGAAGCTAATTCCCCTTATCAAGCCATCATCTTGCATGTGCCGTAGTCAAATCTTTCTTTGAAGCTTTGTATTATCATCAATATGACCACATAAACATTACAAGATAAACACGTTTTGATATGGAATATATGCCAACAACAACCAAAAACCTAACAGAAATTTTTGTCCAAAGGGGGAAGGTTAGTTTTGATCAAAGCAGTGATTTCTAGCATTCCTACATATTTCCTTTCTATTTTTAAAATGCCGGTTGATGTGGCTCAAAGGATTGAGAGAATTCAAAGAAGTTTCTTGTGGTGGGATGGGATTACTAAAAGGAAAATTCATGCGGTTAGTTGGAAAGAGGTGTGCAAATCGAAAGGGAAGGGTGGGCTTGGAATTGGGAGTATTTTAGACAAAAACAAAGTGTTATTAGCTAAGTGGATTTGGAGATTTGGTATAGAGGATAATTCGTTATGGAGATGGATCATTTGTTCTAAAAGTGGATTCTCAGTCAACTAGGGTGATTGGTGATTGGTGATGGCTTTGTGGTCATTGGTGGTAGAGGGGACAGAGTTAATTTTTGGACTAATATTAGAGTGGAAGGTCTTTCTCTGAAGGAGGCTTTTCCTAGATGTTTTGCCTTGGCTATAGATAAAGAGGAGGCTGCTCATAATTTTAGTGATTGGTCTAATTTGAATTGAAAATGGGTTTGGTCTATTGTGACTAGAAGACCTCCCTTTGATTGGGAAATTGGTCAATGGAACCTCTTCTTAACTTTTTTGGAGTGTTACCAGATGCGTTACCACATTTATGATACAGCTGCTTGGAGTTTTAATTCTAAAGGCTTGTTCTCGATAGGATCTTTTAGAAAAGCTTTAGAGAATAGTCAGGAGTCTTCGATGTCAGTGCCTCTGTTTTTCTGGAAAGGATTATGTCCTCCCAAGATGGAGATGTTTTCTTGGCAGCTGTGGAGAGGTTGGGTGATGGTTAAAGATATTTTGCATAAGTACGGTATGGTCAACGTTGGGGATCTACTGCGCCCTTTGTGCAAAGTGGAAAATGAAACTGCTAATCACCTTTTTTTGCATTGCCCATGGTCTAAGTCCTTGTGGATGGTGTGTATGGCTTGGTGGGATGTTGCTAGTTGCTCTAGTTCTTCGATTATCGATTGGATGGAGGGTTGGATTGGTTTTTGCCCATATTTAAAGTTAGAGAGGATTTGGTGCTCTCTTTTCTTTGCTATTATTTGGACCAAATGGGAGGCTAGGAATCAAGTGGTAATGAGACGAGAGTGATGCAAGCTGTTGATATGGTGAAACTCAGGATTGTTTGGTGGTTCAAGCATCTTGGCAAAGGTTCTCATGAGCCGATTCAAGTATTGCTTCTTAATTTCAAAGTTATCTGCGTTGAGTCTCGGAAGAAGAAAAAGGTGAGGATTGAGGACAGGATTCCTCCTACTACGGACAGCCTTAAATTTAACGTGGATGGTTCTTCGAAAGGTAAACCCGGGCCTGCAGGTATAGGTAGGGTGTTGAGGGATTCTAAAGGGAAGATTCTTTGCTTATTTTCCTTCTCTGTGGGTATTTCAGATTCTAACTCTGTGGAAATCTGGGCTATTCAGAGAGCGGTTGAGTTGTGTTCATCCAATTTGAACCTTAGTGGCAGGTTCATTTCGGTGGTTAGTGACTCTAAGGTTGCTGTATCTTGGGTCAATGGAGGTGGTTTTGGGAATATGTCTCATTTGGATGCTATATATGAGATTCGTCAAAATTTGGACTCCTTTGGCCTTATGGAGGTGGTGCATGATTCCAGAGCCTTCAACACTTTTATGGATAGTTTAGCTTAAATGGGTTCCAGCTTGAGTGGGGATTTTGTGGAGTGGGGAGATTTTTGATTTTTTGTTTCTCTTCCTTGCCGGTCTGTCTTTCTTTGTGTTTGGGGGTTGTTTTTTGTGTTGTGGTGTGTTTTGCCTTGTAGTGTGGTAGCTGTTTGCTTCCTGTTTTGCTTGCTTTTGTTTTTTTTTTTTTCTAGTTTGGTGGGCGTTCCTCTATTTTGAGGGCTGCTTCTTTGTTTTTTGTGGGTGGGTGCTCCCCTGCTTGGGGCCTATTTCTCTTCCTCTTTGTTGTTGTTTGGGGTTCTCCCCATTTGCCTTCGGGCTTTATAATATTTATCATTTCAAAAAAATTATTTGAATGAATTATAGATAGTAATGGTGATATGTATAGGCTCCATGGACAACCAAACTAGTGAAATACTCACCAACAAAGAAGTCATTGCTGTAAATCAATATATATATATATTAACTAATCCACTAAATATCTAAACAACTATTTTAATTTAAAAAAAAAAAAATTCAAAGGAAAGTAATGTTCCAATTAATTGTTGAATAATGCTAAATATCCCACCTAAAATCCCACATTTTTCATTCCAACACATGTGACATGTGACATGTCAATTTATGAGTGGATACATATTAATGATACTTTATCTCATCTACCAAATGTATCCACTCACCATTTGACACTTTAAGTGCCACATGTGTTGAGATGAAAAAAATGGGATTTTAGTTAGGATATGTAGTATTACTGTTAATTATTATGCCATTACATAGTAATTAACTAATGTCTATGCTATATGCTCAGACAAACATTCAAGGGAAAAAGCTCAAGAAAGAGGGTGATCTCGAGGTTAGTTTTCAACTAAATAATCTCTTCCTAATTTTTTATGTTACGTGTCCTGGCTACACGGACAAGATGAGGTTGGTCCAGTGATAAAACCTCTATACCCATACCACGATGTTATGGGTCCGAGTCAAATGGCTACACATAATTTTGTATTTGAATTTGTAAATGATGTCTTGCCTGATCATGATCTAATAGTTGTCAGGAGGTGTCAAATGGGCTCACAGCTTGTTCCGACTCAATACATTGACACATCATAATGTTATTCGGGCATCTTTAGTACAGCTTTTTAGGAGTGTAAATATAGTTGCTTACTATTTGTATTTAGAGCTGATATCAAGTTTTTTGAAAATAAAATAAAATAAAATAACAATTTGAATGCAGGTATGGAATAGAAGTTCAAGTAAAGCATGAGTGACTGCAAATTGGGGTAACATGGGCCTCAATTCATCAACTCTCATCAATGCTAGAGATTTGTAAGATGATTCAGATCATATTCTATGAGTGTCGATATTTGCACCCCTTAAAAATTGTATGTACACCCCAAATTAATATTTTTTTGAAAATCCAAAATTACCCTTAAATAAAATTACTTAAAAAACTAAATAGTTTGTAAGTACACCCACCAATAATCTATTTTCTCATACTTCAAAATAATAATAATCTATTTTCTCAAACCTTATATGATGGTCTTTGAATGGATTATAACATTACAAAATCTCTAACGTAGTTGTCATCTGCTGCATTATCAATGCTAAAGCTTATCTAGTAATCACTAGATTTTGTGACCTGAACATAAAGAAAACAAGCGTGCATAATATATATGCAACTTCAAATGTCCCTTTATTAAGCATCGATCCAACCTATTTTCTATCATTTTTTTTAAACAAGTTAAACAAACCCAAAAACCTATTTTCTGTTTTTAATCTCCTCTCCTAAATATCCATCAAACACCTCCAATTAATCCAATGAGAAACATCTCTCAAGTGCTACAAACTAGGCTCAATTCAGTCAAAGAAAAAAAAACTCAATACCACCACAGTAATCCCCTCAATTGCATACAACTAACTTCATCTAGTAATTCACAAACAGGTCTATAATAATGTTGCACATAGTATTGTCAAGATTGCAGTTTCTAATCAAGTAATGGCATCTTTATGATCACATACACCAATATTGCAATTGCTTCACAGACTCACCAAGAATCTCATCAAGAATTCATGAAAAATTCCGAAGAAAATTGTCCACGGCAATATAATGATCAATATTAAAAAATGATGAGAGAGAGAGAGAATTTTAGAGAGCGAAATTCTCATTTCAAGGGCAAAGGTAGTAGAGAAGATTTCAGGAATAATGGCTTTAGAGAGGATTACAAGGACAAGTTATTCACCATTTTCGTGGATAATCTCAACTCAAAGGTGGATTACGAATGCCTTTGGGGGTTATTCAAACCTTTTGGGAAGGTCAAGGATATTTATTTATCAGCTGCTAAGAGAGAGAGGAGAAGTAGGTTTGCTTTTGTGAGATTTGGGACTCAAGAGGAGGCGGTCAAGGTGGCTGAGACCACGAACGGAATGCACGTGTACAGTTGGCCTATCACAACGAAAGTGGCGGACCGTGGTTGGAAGAACAGAAGAGACATTCAAGATAGGCAGTGGTCCTCAGTCAAGGAGGGAAGACATCAGCAAGGTAGAGAGTTTCAGAGGAAGGGGGTGAATTTCGATCGTTCGTTTGTGGATGCAGTCAAAGGCTCCCAAGTAAAAGGAGTTAGTAATGATGTAGGGAAGGAGGAGCAGATGAAGACGATGGACTGGGACTTTAGGAAGAGCGATCTAACTTGGCTGAAAAGATGTGCCATTGGCATTCTAAAGGAATTTAAGGATATTTCATTGGTGAATAGCAGACTTTACAATAGAGAAGTTGTTTTCTCATCTTCGTTTTTAGGTGACAAGAATGTTCTCTGGACTTTTGATTCAGAACATATTAGAGACAGTTTTATCAAGGATAGAGGTTTGTGGGGTCAGTGCTTCTCTAGTATGGTCAGGTGGACCGATGCTCTCATGGTGCAGGCTCGGTTAGTATGGATCAATTGTTGGGGCATTCCATTATCCTGCTGGTCCCCGGATTTCTTCATGAAGTTGGGATGGCAAATTGGGGAACCTTTATGTGTGGACAGCAGAACAATAGAGAAGGTTTTCTTTGACAAAGGCAGAGTGTTAGTGCTGATACCACATCAACACAAAGTCTCTGTTGAGATTAAGATTACAGGAGGCTCTAGACCATTTGTGGTTAAGCTGGAAGAGGACAGTATCCCGGTAGATCTGAGGTGGGTGGAGAATTGGCTGGGCTTGTGCAAACAGCAAAATCAAGGTGGCTGGAAACCGGGAACGGAACAGGACAATTTTCAAATTTGTTGGAAAAAGGGGGTTGGTGAGACTCCTGCAAATCTCTCTTCCCTAAGTGGTAGGGTGCAGGGCAACAATATGAAGGATTGTCAGATTCAAGAGGTTGAAAGGACAGGGAAAGGTGGGCGGACTGACATAGGTAAGCTGGAGAAAAAGAAAAACAGAAGTGTGGTGGTTAGAAGACTCCTTGGAAAAGGCAAAAAGAAGTGTTTTAAAAAGACCAAAAAGAAACTTTTTCCGCCTATGTTTCGAAATGGTGCCTTGAATTTAGATAAGAGAAAAGATGGTGTTAGTGGAGGGGGTGATAGTTCTGCAGACAGCTCTTCGTTGTCAGATACTGATGGATGGGGAAAGGTTTTTTTGGAGTCTACTACAGAGAGGGAGCTTGCTCAAGGATCCCTGATAGTAACTCAATTGGGCTTCCTTCAGTTGGGCCGAAGAGAGTCACCTGGGATATTATTTCAGACCCAAAGCCTACTACCAATAGGGAAGTGTCCATCTGTGTGGATTTAGGCCCAATTGAGGTGAGTCCAGGAGTGAGAAAGGATTCTGAAAGGAGAGACAGTCCAGTAGTGGGTCCAAAAGTTGACTCTAACAGTGCGGTTGTGTCCAAGGAATGCGTGATAGCAGGTCTTGTTCCAGGAGTGGCTGATAAAGGTGATACTCTTAGCAGTGGTAATTCAGGACTCAAGGATGAGATGGTCAGGAAGATAGAGGAGGTGAATTTGTTGAGGGCTGGGATTTCAGAAGACAGTGAGGAGGAGACAGCGTGGGGAGGTCAGTCCAACAAAGGGGTCGGTGTCGGTACTCCAAATTTGGGGTCTAGACAAAACAGCAGAAAAAAGAGTAAAGGCACTAGTGCGCATGGTATGAAGACCAGAAATTCCAAGAATAGAGGAGGTGTGTTCAATCAAGATGACAGTTTGAGGCAGCTTGCGGTGTCAGGTTCGACGGAGGACGAAGTTGCAAAAGTTGTTGCAATCGGTTCAGTGATTGGAGTTGATTTTTCAGAAGTTGAAGATGAGGTGTTGGCTGAAATTGCGAGAAGAGAGGAGGAGGATGCAGTTAGATTCGAAGCCTTGAAAGTTTGATAGCAGGATGTTTGTTCTCTAGGGGGCATTTTGCTGTCTCGTGGGGTTTGGCTGTTTTGGGGTTTGGTTTGTTTTCCCCTGTTTTTGCTCTGCTCTTATGCTGCTGCCTGGTGGTGCTGTGGCGCTCTGCTTCTGGTGGTCTTTTTGCTGTGTGTTGACTGGTCTGGTGTGTGTTAGTGGAGGTTGTGGTTCTGCGGTTTGCTTTTGTTTTTGGTGCTTTGTCTTTGCTTTTGGGGATGTGGTTTGTCTTGGTTGCAGAAGCGAGGAGGAAGTTGAATTTAGGCGGTTTGAAAGAAGTGAAAGTTAAGTAGGGTCTTCCTTTTTTGGGTGGCGTTTGTTTGTGTTTGAGGTTGGGGTTTTTTTGGTGCTTGTTTTTTGTGCTTCAGCGTTTGGTTATTGGTTGGCCTGTTTGTCCTGTTTTGGTGCTGTTTGGTGGGGTTTGTGCGCTGTCTGGTGCTGGGTTTGCTTCAAGGTGGCTGGCAGCCTGTGTTCTTGCTTTCCAGTTGGTTATTTTGTTGGGTCTTTTGGGTGGTTTCGGGTGTTTCGTGTTCTTGTTTGGTCTGTGGACGTGTGTCCGCCTTGTAGCTTTTTGGCCTTGCTTGGCCTTTTCTGAATAAAATTTGCTGTTCAAAAAAAATCTAGTAATTCACAAACTCGCAACATAAAACCAACACTATTGAAGGGTAACAGAGCAAACTAATTCGGCTTTGTTTCCACTGAATCCCCCATTTTAAGTTCACAGGCCAAATCAGATTTCATCAATATACACTGAAATCTGAGCCTTTTCAATTCGGTGAAATATTTGGAGAAGCTTGAGAGAATTTTGAGCTTAAAAAATATTAATGCAATGAAAATAAATGTTTTCAGATAATTTTTAAGTGATTCCAAAAACATTTGCAGAAGTTAGATTATTTATTTGAATAAAAAAATATCAAATAATAATTAAGTTGATTAATTAGATAACAATTTAGTGGGGTGCAATTAGAAAAAACAATACAATTGTTAACCGCCAAAAATGACAAGGGTTCAACGAAAAATTTTCCATTTACATAGGGAAGGATCCGGGTAGGAGAAAGGGGATCCCAGTACCCCGCCACTGAAATACATCCTCCACCGATGATCGGGGTCGAAACCTCCTAAAAACTCTGGGATACCAGAGAACGCAGAAGCCAAGTTACCAGACCCTGGTACCCCACCATCATACCAACCCGGTATCCATGTACCCCGATATCCACGTACCCCGATACATGTATACGGAGTACAAACGAGCAGGAAGCGGGGTACCCATGTATCCCGACCCCACCTAGATTAGTTAAATCAATAGTAAGTACCATGACAAGATCAAGCCACGTAGGAGGACAGTAAAACGTCATCGTTTTGATAAACAAGGAAGTTAATTCCTTCCTGCCATTAGAGAGTTATATTTGAAAGAGGAGTCAACTCTGTTAGATTTCGCCAAATAAGGGATCACTTGATTCCTAAAAGGAAGGTGACTACCTCTTCGCCAATCACCACGGAAATTTCCAAAAATCTCTAGGTCACTAGACCTAAATTAGAGGAGTGCTCAACAAGCACCAGGACTATATATACAACATGATATTATACAAAAAAAGGGACCATAACTGGCAGGGCAGAAACCTTACTATGTATTTTCTACTTATCGACATGCATGAGAGCTCCACCACTATTGCCATCTGAGTTGAACTTTCATCATCATTGCTTTGGATTACCCCCATTGTATTTCTTTATTCGTTTACGATCAATAAAAAAAAGCACAATGTATGACCCTATTAGACAAGCTGTTTCCATTCACCATATTTATGATACTTAGCATCTTTTACTGTGATATCGACCTACCTGATACCTCTCTGGCTGAGATTTACCCCGATCCTAGTCACTTGAATTGTTAATTGGAAATCCACCCCAGTGACAATTTTCGATTAACAACAATAAAATTTTTAAATGGGTATTTTGGGCATTAAGTGTGGTTTATTTACAAAACATAGATTTTTAAAATATTTTGGGGGTGTACTTACGAAAGGGTGTACATACGGTTTTTAAGGGGTGCCAATATCGCCACTCTATTCTATTACTATACAGTCTTTTTCTTTTAATTAAATTCGATCCAGTTGCTTACTAATTGAATGGTCTTGTGTTCAGCATTCAACTAAATCGTCAATCAAGGGACACATCACACATACCAGTTTATTTGGAATCTCATGCTTGTAAGATGTATGTCCTAATTCCCCAATAATTTGATAATACCAAAGGTAGCAGGAGAAGCAAGTTAATAGATTCAACAAGTGACCAAATACATATAAACAAAATAGTAAGAGTTGATTATGACAGAAGAAATTGTGCAATCATATCACTTTTACTATTTATATAATAAAGTTTTAGTAATCATAAAAACAATGTCATGTCTGCATTACTTTCTGAAAAAGCATTGTGTTTTAGTTTCAAAAGTTACTTGAAAATATACTCAACTTTCATAATAATAATAATAGTAATAATAATAATATATAAATACTTCTCTAATCATGACCGTCCTGACTTTATAATTTAAGAACGTTCAACCAGAACCACATATTCACAATAGGTCTACAGTCCCACATTAACAAATACTCACACCCAATATGAATAAGTGGTTGTGGTTGGACGTCATTAACTTATAATTTCAGGATGTCCTTACTAGAGAACCACCATATATATATAAATGTTCAAGTCAGTGTTGGATGTGGACTATTAGATTTACGTACTTTGACTCAAAGTGTATGCACTTGTCAAAGCTTCTCCATAATCAGTGGTCCATATACATTGGTACTAATGTAGTTATATCAGTGCACACAGACAAAAATAGGACGATGTATATATATATACATATAAATATATAGAGAGAGAGAGAGAGCCAACGGCAACTCGAAGCTCTTTGTATAGTTGTTTAAAGGTAAATTTGACAAATGGTAGTCAAATATATTGTCACATAAGCAATTTGATGAGTTAGTCAACTAAAAATACTGACTAACTAAGAAGAAGAAATGGAGCAAAGGAAAGCAAAAGGAGAAGGTGAACAACATGGTTTTGTTCGATCAGGGGACTTATGACAAGCTTCTTAATGAAGCTCCCAAGTTCAAGCTTATCACTCATTCAATGTTGTCCGACAGATTGAGAATTAATGACTCACTTGCACGTAAAGTAATCATAGATCTAATGGCAAGAGGATCCATTAGAATGATATCGGTACAAGCCAGCCAGCAGATCTACACTAGGGCAACCAACACATAGGTGACTCCCACCGGCGGTGAAGGAAATCTAGTTTGAATTTGATTTGTTTTATCAGAAGATTTTGTTTAGGAAGAAATTTTGGTTTAATTATTTTTGGATACTGTATAGATCTAGTTCATGCCCCTTGGATTGCCTAATTCCATTTGTTTCTTTCAAAAAAAAAAAAAAAAAAAAAAAAACCTATGTTTTTGTGCTTGGTTTCGGTTGAAAACTGGTGTATCGAACCACTCGTGCGGTCCAAGGTGGTTCGAGCTGAATCTTGTGCCTGAAACAAAGAAGAAAAAGAACGGTAGGAGTGTTGACTGGTGGTCGGCGTTTATACTCCGACGTCCAAGCCAGTAAAGTCTTAGAGAGATAAAATCTAGATAGATGGCAAAACAATATATGTAATAAATGTATACCTTATAAATGAAGCTGGTTCACCTATTTATAAGGGAGGAAGGGTGGTCGAGTATCTATACTCGTGTGTTTGACTGGTACTTGAGAGCCTAGGTGACGTTTGCTTTTTGGCTCGTCACGTATATTGTTAACATGTGTCAGTCTTGGTATTGTTACACCGTTGGTTGATTGACACGTGAGCCCACTTGGAGTGGTTGAGTATTTTTTTTATAAAAAACAAATATGTAGTGGTAGAGTGTTGTTAGACAAAATATCGATTTTCGATGATTGAATTTCAGTTTCGGTTCTTAGTACGACTTAGCCAAGAGGTTTTCTTGTTGTGACATGTGTCAAGTTGAGTTTGCAAGCTCTCTTTTGCGCCCTAATTCATTTTAGGCTTTCATACCCTATTTACCACAATGGGCCGAAACCTTTGATGTTTCCATAGGGACGATTGGGCTTCATCTATGGACTATGGGCCTTATATTTTTCAATATTTGCCACATGGCACCAGGCCAAATTTTCGGGTATAACAAAAGTCATTCAAGTTATATATATATATAGAGAGTAATTTTCCAATGATAAATTTTCCAATGATGACTTTTTACAATACACACTTTAAGCACCTTTAAAGAAATTGCATGGAATATAATGAATCTTGATTTGATTTTTTGTATGAATGGTGAAAACATATATTGAAATACATTTATGGAAAAAAAAAATTAAAAGAATTTCAGGTGCAAAAACTAATTTTTTTTCCCTTTTTTTGAAAATAAAACATTTTAAAATAGGGAAATATAAGAAAAAATAGTTCTCAAATCCAAAAGATTTCCAAAATTTTACTAAATGTGTATTTTAATTTTCTTAGGATGCATACAAAAAATCTCATCGAAAAACATTTGATTACATGTAATTTCATCAAAGGTACTTAAAGTGTGCATTGTAAAAGTCCTCATTGGAAAATTACTATATATATATACATATATATATATATATATTATTTTTGTTTTCCAATATTGATAATCCTTTAAGGGTATTTATATTAAAAAAGTGAAAAAATTAATTCATAAATTTAAAATTTCATATATTGATTAGCTTCTTAGTCTCGGATATCAATAGCCAATTTCCATTTGCTGTTGAAGGGCTTTGATGAATGGTGACTGAGATTGTTAACCTTTTTACCGTTATATATGGGGGTATTTCTTGTTGTTTTCCGTATGGAATAAAGGTGGCTCATGCTTTAGCTAAGGTTGCTATTTCTTTTATCTCTGGACATGGTTTATTGCAATCAATAGTTTTCTGAATGTTTAACACCCTTTCATTAATAAATAAAAACGTGACAAAGAGATCGAAAGAAAGGAGACAAGTAATCAACTAACAAACCACTTATCCAAAATCATATAACATAGAGAGATCAATAGATTGATAGAGGTTCACAAAGCAACCTTCCATTTATTACATAACAATTTAATCAGAAGTAGAACATGTCAAACAGTATTATTCAAACAAGCTGCAAATTACTTCACTGCAACATTTCTCATAATATGAGTATTTCTTTAATTGTTGTCCCACCAGAACTTGGCCTGAAGAGATTTCACCACTTTCTGGTCCAACTGGAATGCTCTAGCCAGAAAATCAGGATTGATGGGAGGATCAGATCCGAAAACAGCGTTGGCAATGGTAATGACACCTGGGTTCTGACTGCTCAGACCAGCAAAGGCAACTGCATTGGTTTTTCCAATATTGAATTGGAAATGAATGAGGCCAACTGGGAACACAAACACATCTCCCTTGTTTAGAACTTTGGTGAAGAGTTTGTTGTCAGGGTTTGATGTCACAAAACCAACATAGAGGGTGCCTTCCTGGACAAATAGGATCTCGCTGGCTCGAGGGTGAGTATGGGGCGGGTTTTGGCCGTATGGTGCATAGTCAATGCGGGCTAAGGATACACCAAGAGTGTTGAGTCCTGGAATTTGGGCCACATTTACTTGTGTCACGTTGGAGCCAATGGGATTCGATGTGTCTTTGGGAATGTTGAGCCCCGAAAAAAAGAAGTCGTCTGCTGAAGCAAGCTTTGGGTCCTTGCAGAACTTCCCATTCACAAACACTGCATGGAAGAAGTAAATATTTGTTATATAGGAGTTAAATATTAGTTCTTTTATAGTGTAGATTGGCAAACTTTAAAATAAAATAAAATTGAGAACCATTGTTCTGTTACATAGCTAGTCACAAAACTAAACATTTATTACGTATCTCTGTAATGTTAGTAAACAAATCAGGACCACTAGAGAATTATTAATATGTAGAAAGAGTACAACACATACCACCACTCTTGTAGTCATCAATGGCTACACAGAAGTCCTGAAGAGGACTAGGGTCAGAGGCAGAGGCAAATGAGGAAGCCAAAGCCAAGACAACAAAAGCCACAAGAAACTGAACACCTTTCATTGTGATTAAGCTGTGTATTATGCAAGTATTGTTGCCTTGGTGAGGGGTGAGAAATGTTGCAAGGCAAAGCAAGTCTATTTATAGATGGGAAATTCATTGAACTAGTCTTTGTTTTTCCCTACTCGAAGAAGATATTGTAACAAGCCAAGTCTTGATTGAATGTTTATCTGTTATCAATGTGCACAATTAGTCTTTAACAACTATGGACATTTGTCAGTTAAGTTAATTTTTTTCTTCATATGATTACATCAACACATTTTTGAAACATGGAATTGGTCGTATTAATCAAGCCCGTGGAAATGAAAAAATCAACACATTTTCTTCATATGTTTACATAAACACATTTTTGAAACATGCACAATTACTCTTGCTAGTATTTTAATCAAGCCTGTGGAAATGAAAAAATCAAACTGGTTTTCCTCTGCAAAAAAGAGAATTATCGATCCCACTTTCAGATGATAGAATGAGAACAAATTAAATCTCATATCTAAAAGATAAAGATAAGAAGATAAATTAATATTCTAATTTTTCAACACACAATCTAATAAACATTAATTAGTATTTGTTTTTTATATATATTTAATGATCCAAAATAGAATTACTTACTTTTAATTAATTAGAAACAATGTTTCTGACTTTCTCATGTTAATTAGAAAATATTTAGAAAGTGGGATTGGAGTCTTAAATGAAAAGGACTCAAACATTAACATATATTAACTTATATGATGAAATAAACAATTTTTATTTCACATATGGAGATAACAATCCATATAAACTCTGGTTTTATTTATATAATTTGGTTCGAATTTGATTAAGTGATCGTTTTTTCTAGTTGTGATTTCATGTTTCGTCAATAAAATTTATATTAAATAAAGTTTTTCCCTATAAAAATTATTTTATAAATAAAGGCTATTGATATATATCCTATAGGAAGTTTTTTTTTTTTTTTTTTTAACTATTACAATATTTTGGTGGTGGACATAACTCAAACCACAATTTTTTGATGCAGGTGTGAGGGATTACCATTAAGCAAGCCTTATCTTGTCTAAATTAGAAAGTTTATACCCGAATTAAAACTCTTATATTACAACTAAAAACATTGTCAACAAAGTAACCCTACTAGTATTCAACGTATGAATGTAAAATCTCAATAATAAGAGTGTGAGAGTGGGAGGTTTAATACAATGGCGTAGCCAGGATTTCTGAATTGGGGGGGCTAGACTAAAAACCAGTGATCGAAACAACGGAAAAATTGGCAGCCTATACGCTAGGCGGATGCCGGCCGATCGGCCCTTTTCAGCCAAATCGGCCATATTAGGCCGCCAAAAGAAAATCGACCAATTTGACTGAGAAAATCAAGCTAAGGGCCTAGTCGTTGCAAAGACTCGCCGTTGATGGAAGACGTAACCCTGGATCATGTTCGAGAGCACTAGTAATGACATCTTTAACCTCAACTGTATTAGACTTAGAAGTATGTTGGTTCTCAATAATTGGAAAATCAATATTTGATGGAGAATCTATTTTACTTAATGATTGATTCTCATTTGATTTTGGGAAGAAATCCAAAATATTTTCCTTTGCTTTAATTTTTGATTATTTAATATAATAACCTACAATAGTAAGAATTCAATAAGAAACACACACACACACACACATATATATATATATATATACAAAAATATTCAAGTCAGTGCCTACTGATATAACTTCATCAGTACGTTGGATGTGAACCATTAATTAGATTTACATATGTGGACCATCAAGTTACATGCTAGTTGATTTCCAAATTATTAGGTGAGTGAAGTAAATACAAAATCGAGGACAATCTTGTCTGTTCAATGTTAAATGTGATAAGTATAATAAAATATAAATATATGATTAAAATCAATAAATCAATAAATTTTTTGATTACTTCATACAATTTTCTCTAATATTATTCTATTGCTTTTTTTTTTTGTTTATGCTTTGTCTCAACTTTAATTGGTGGTAGAGCTGTGATGTTAGGTGAGTGTCAGTCCAACTTTGGTGAGTGGAGGTGAAAGAAAACAATAAAAATATACATTTTTTTTTTTTTTTGAAAATCGAGACCGGGCTACAGCCCGGTCTAGCCTACATGTGCCTCCGCCACTGGTTTAATATTAGACCACCTAAAAATTAACAGAGGACCAAAACAAAAGGCAATTGTTTTTTTTTTTTTTTCCCTTTAACTATTACAATAAATTCAATGTTTAAGAGAAGGGATACGACCCATAACTTGCTATTATAGATATGAGAGACATACCACTGAGTCAATCCCACCGAGTCAATTTCAGCTCTTCAAAAGGAAACACAGGTTGTTAAAGATAGATACAAGGTGAAAACATCAAATCTTGATCATAAAACTAATTAGTTTGGTCCACTCTCATCTTTAAATATCTGTATGAGAGAACATATTAAGCATTAAAGAAGAATGATTCTTTTATTTCCTTTTCCCTCACCTTATTGATCGAGGTATTTTAGTATCAAAATTTAGCCCTCATTTTCCTCTTTCTTATATCTAATTGAAAATTTACTACATCAGTTATATGCTAAGGGTATAAGTTAATATAATCCTATTATTAATAAAAATATATATATATTATATATAATTTTATGAGAGAACAACTCATAAATATATATATATATGTAGTCTTTCTATTGTCAGTTCGTCCTGACAATAAATATATCAGGACAAAAAATATGAACCATAGATTATGGAGAAGTTTTGATAAGTTCATACACCTTGAATCAAAGTATATAAATCTAGTGGTCAACATTCTTCGTCCTAATATATTTATTGTCAGGATGAACTGATAATAGAAAATCTGTATCTATATATATATATATGATCTTTTACCGTGACCATTATAATTAATTTATTCTAATTAAAATAAGAATTTAAATAATAAGAGGATCTTTGTCTCTATTTAATAATGTTGATATATACCACAGATGTTTCAAAACCCAGCACAACTCAGATGAGCATAAGAACAAATCCAAGTTCGTATGTGTATGTAGCAGAGGTATAGAATAAGACCAAATCCAAGTTCGTATGTGAATGTAGCAGGAATAGCATAAGACCAAATCCACACTAATTTGACAATTATATTGGATATCCATTATTTTTACCAAATCACACCCACTCCGTTCTCTACTGGCCAGCCCCATAAAACGTAAATTAGAACTTGGAAGATCGACTAGCTTTGACTCTCCCTTTGAATGTAATTGTCTTTCTGTTCAACACTTAAAGAAATTAATTAATCTGGTGTGAATCAATTGGTTACGTTTAGAAAATGTCAAAAATGGAGAATGCTGTTTATTTATTTATTATTCATGAAATTAAGAGAAGGAGGATTTAAACTTGAAAACTCAACTTAGTTGAGAGGTGTGTGCTTAATTACCACTAGACTATGCCTCCAACCAAGGACGGAGCCCTTCAAGGGCTTGGGTGGGCTGTAGCCCGCCCAAGTTTTTTGAAAAAAATTGTTAAGTTTGAGTTTGCTTAAAAAATATTAGTTAAAATCCAAATTAATTAATTCATGGTAGCCCATCTAACATTCAATCTTCAACTTGAACAAAAAGCCAAATAACCTAAACATAATAAAACAAGCCCTAGTATTCAAATTTTTTCACTCTCCAAATCTCTTATCCCTCTCTGATTTCAGCATCAGCCATTAGACCACACCCCACTTTTTCTTTCTTTTTTCATTTTCCCAAATCCAAAAACCTTAACTTATGTCTTCTATTGAATCTCACAAATCACAAGTCATAATTTGAAGGTAATTTAACTTCTTTTTTTTTTTTTATTTACTTATAATGAATTTTATTTTAGGTTTTATATTTTATAATTGATATTTAAGTATTGTATTTTATGATTGAAATTTAGGTTTCGTACTCGAAAATACATGAATAGTCTCTGAAATACTTGAACAGTCTCAGAAATTAACTAAAAAGTCTCGGAAATACTTGAAAAGTCTAGAAAATTACCTGAATTTTTTTTTCCAACATCCATTAGAGGTCAAATCGACCTTCATTGGAGGGTGATTTCGACCTCCGCTGGAGGCAGATTTCGACCTTCATTGATGGAGGATTTTGAAAGAAAAAAAAAAATCAAAATAGTGAACAAGGTTGCTATGGTGGGGTCATTTTTGAAAGGAACCAATTTTAGGTACCATTTAAAATTGACTTATTAAATGAGTGATAATCTTAAAATACCATCTCAAAAAGGTGCAATATAATTTACGAACCCCCACTTCGATAGTATCTTGTTGTATATATAATGCATAATTTTGTTTCTGTGTTTTTCTTGTATATGGTATTTATTTGAGAGAAAGGCTCATTCTGTCCCCTCTAACTAGGTATACCATATATTGATGTTTTTTGTATAAAATTTCTCTCTTATTATTTTGATTTGATTATTATAAAGAAAAAATTTATTTAATAGTTACTTCAAAATTTTAGGACTTTTAAATAAGAAAATAAAATTTAGAATAGCCCACCCAAATTTTTTTTTCTAGCTACGCCCCTGCCTCCAACCAACTCGTTTGCCAAGACTTAAATCTAGAATATTTTAGCATAAAATGTCTTACTTTAATTTCGGTAAGGACTTTGATAAATTCACATCGATTGTTATGAATTTTGATCTAAATTATTTTGTAAATGATAAGTTTATTAATGAAATCTACCTATGAATAAAATTTAATAATTTTTCAAACATGTAGATCTCAACCTGGTTCGATATGAGGAGGGAGATATTGTCTTCACAAATTGGATGTACCGCAGATGCATTTCTCCAAACTTTCTCTAAAATCACCTTTTTGTCTTCAAACTCACTTCAAGAGCTATCTTTTACACAATCTCAACAAAACACATTAAAATATCCAATTTCACCCAAGAACATAACATAAAACATAGGGATTAGGGGTCTCAAATACGAACATTTATCGACCTAATAATTGCGGCTATAATATAATGTTATGTACTTTGGTTTCTCTCCCTCTCTCTCTCTCTCAATTGTCAAAAATTTCACTCCTATATAGACTTGGTTATAAGAGTGTAGAGCAACAAAACTCACCAATTTTCACATAAACAAATGAATACATACACACATTATATAAATATGTAAAGATGATGACGATCACAAAAAAAAATACTTCATTAAGCTCCTTGTAAAAAAAATTGCTAGATATCACCAGTTTCCCCTGAAAGATGCTTCAGAGAAATGAAAACGGGACGCATGCACTACAACATTTTGACACAGTCTACATGGGCCTTGGAAATCAGAAGACTTGGATACAATTATCAATTGGTGGAGAAATTATAAGACCTTACACAACATATAAATCTACACTAATTCAAAGAAAACATGTTCAGGCTTCCTAGCTCTTAGTACAAATCATGTACAGTTGTTGTTGCAAACAATAGCCAAAACCAGAAGCCTATATATTGCCTCTAGGAATACAATAAGTCATCAAAATCCTTATATTTTAACTACTATTTCAAAGACTTGAAGGGCTCTAGATGTGTATAACTTAGCTATAATGAGGGCAAGGACATCACTCGTTCACAAGACAGGTCTATGCAATGAAGATTTCACATGAATCCCGATTTGTAAGATCATGTTCTTAAGGATACCCAATGGATACATTTCCATTCCTGAGTTGCGATAACGGGATCAAATTAACCATTCTGGATAGGAAATTTGGAGCTGGAGCTAGGATAGCTGTCATAAGAAAGGGTGTAAGAGATAATTTTTCGAACAAAAAAGGAAATGATAGTGACGTGAAAGGAAGGCTTGAAGCCAAAGATACTTGGTTTGAGCAAATGATCAAGAATCAATGAGGAGCACAGCTCGAGAAAGCAAATAGAGACAAAGGTAAGGAAATTTAGATCCGACAAATGAAGGAAAGGCTATAAATTCATCAAGTTTGATTGGCTTATTTCAGTGATAAACCACAATTGGGGTTTGTGTTGTAAGGGTAGCTTAGGCTTTTAATTGTTGGTGATCAAGCTCAACAAAGGCCTTCTCAAGACTTCAAGATGATAAGCACCTCAAGGTAAAACACTTGTGCTTAATTGCATTAAAGAGATCTAGTTGCACACACACACACACAACTCATGCATATCTATACTTCTTGTATGTTGTGTGTTTTATGTATGTGCATTCATGTTCTTGAATCCTCTTCATGCATGTTTAAATGTTTGTATCTTGCTTGTTAAAGGCCATGGCATTGTAGGCATTAAGATGCATCATATAAGTAAAGGCATTGTACACCCGCTGTTGGGTGGCCCTATGTACAGCGCCCATGAAAGGCAATGAGCAAATTCGCTCTTACCCGCTGTACACTCGCCCTACATACAGCAGGGCACCTAATCGACTTTAATGTCTCTGGTGTATTGCTGTTCAGCCGTTGTTCGTACAACGGATGAATAGCGGCTCTCCAAACCCAATAGCAATCGCATTTGAGTCGTCCTAATGTCGCCCTTGTAAACAGCGATTCACGAAGAACATGTTCTTCATTTCCTAGACGAACTGCTATACACCCGCTGTTCGTAGAGCGAGTGAACAGCGACTAAGGCATATTTTGTGTCACTTAAGCAAAACGTTGTAGTTTCATTTTGACACCCTATATAAATGCCTCTTTGTCATTAGGTCATTTGGAAGAGTTCAAAATCAGATTGTTTTACTTATAACATTTTCCAAGAGAGAAAATTTCAAAAGAACTCACCTTTGATTAATCAAACACAAATCCATGTGCATCAAACATCATCTAGCATCATCCATGATCATCTAGGTGTCATCTATGCTTGGGTTTTATTCAACACACTTTGCTTGGTAAGTTGGTCACTAATATCTTACATATTTTGTGTCTTACTTAACAAGTAATCTCATTTATCACTTATATGCTTTTAGAACATATTCCATCTACAGGATTGAGATTATTGTATTGATTGTTTGAGAGTTGTATTTTGATAGCTATTACCTAGGATTGCTTAATCTTTGATAGCTATGTTATATGTCATGTCATATAGCAAAATTGATATCTAGGATTGTGATTATTGTCATCTTTCATCCTATATAAGCATTTAGTGTAACCTATCATTACTTGCTTTGTGAATATCATATTATTCACTTAGGTTTTTGATCTCTTTAGTGAAAATTAAGTCTTGTGGCTAAGGTGGCTTAGTCCGCAAGCAAATTGGTCTAGATTTGCTATTAAAGGCCTGCTGGATAGTAGTGGTGGGTTATAGACCGAGAATAGTTGAGGTCAACCTAGTTTGTAAACAACATTACAATTAGTGGATTCGAGGATCGTGTGTGACGCACATACCAGCCTATGGTTTTTACGTGGAAGGTTTCCACGTAAAAATCAAGTGTTATTTAATTTCCGCACTTTACATTTGATTGTTGTTTTGACTAGATAGGGGCTTTGATTGAATATTGACTAATCAAGAAAAATTGGTAATTAACTTGATTAAAATCTATTCACCCACCCACCCACCCCCCCCCCCCCTCCCCTCCCCTCCCCTATCCCCTCTTCCCTAGATATAATATTAGGCACACAAGAATAATTAGTTTCAAAGGCCTTGTGCTTTATCTGCTAGACCTAGTAAGTTTACTTGTGTGAATCTGGATAAAGGCAAAGATAAATGGGCCTTTGTGGCTTGTGCTGAAGAGGAAAGTTTTTCATCCTCTGATGAAGATAATTTTGGAGTGGAATTTTTCTGACTATCAAATGAAAAGGGGTGAATATTCAAATTCTTATAAGTTGAAGGGGGAAAAGTTGAAATGGGCTGGGGTGGTTGGGCCAGTTAGCAGAAGTCCAGGTAGATTTTTACAAGGTTGGCTAAAGCCCACATTAGTAGTGAGAAGTTTGTCTTCTGATTCTGATGTTGGGTTTGTCCAGGTTAACAAAGATGGAAAGGTTATTAGAAAGGGTTGTGGCAAAAAGACGTTATATAAGGGATTGGGCTCTGGGCCCACTAGGCCTAACTATATGGTGGTCTTATCACCAGGTTAAGAGGTTGGACCATCTTAGGAACGCAATTATGGAAAGGTTACTGGAAAAGGTTATCTTAAAAGGGCTTTAGTGAAGGAATTTGGCAGTGGGCTTGGAGTGAGCTTGTCTCTTTTAAAGTCTGGGTGTGCTCCAAATACATAAGTGGTTGTTGATGAAGTTTCTGAAACTCTGGATTGCGAGATCAAGAAAATGAATTCGAGAATAAATTAGTCTAGGGAAGATGATATTTTGAAGAAGTCAATGGTTGCTGAAGAGGAGCTTCTTAGGAATGCTGCAACTCTAAAATGTTAAGGGTTACTCAAATGAATCAGCTTTAGTTGCCTTGGAAGATAAGGATGGTGAGTCAAAGGGAGTAAATTTATGTCCAAATATGCTAATAGATCGAGATTTTGTACGGATCACAATTAATGTTAAAGAGAATTTTTTGAGGAATATGCTCTCGAAAAAGAGGAGAGGTAGGAAACCTAAATACTCCTTAAAATCTCAATTAGGCATCTTCGTAAAACTTCATTGTATAAAGACTCGAAATCACAAAGTTGTCGAGAAGGAACCTCAAAATGAAGGTGTGGCAGTAGCTCAAAGTGAGGATGTGTAAAAAGTGTCTTGGAATTTAGAAGAAGAGATTGCTAAAGTCATCGAGACAGGAGCAACTTTGGGTTTTGATTTTAATGATAAGGAAAAGGAATTGGTAGAGGTTCTACGAAGGAGGGAGAAAGAAGATGAAGAAAGGTTGCAAGACCTGGGTGTTTAATTGACTGGTTGCTTAGTTTTGGAACGTTAGAGGACTAGAGAGAAAGGAAGAGCATAAAGTGGTGAAAAGTTTGGTGGCTAACAATAAATCGACTCTGCTTTTTATTCAAGAAACTAAGTTGGGTTATTTCGATAACACGGTTATTTGATCTCTCGATGAAAATCTTCTATCCAATAATGTGAGTGTGGAGGCAGAAGGGGCTTCAGAAGGTTTGATTACTTTGTGGAATAAGGACTGTTTTTCTATCAAAGCTTGTATCTTTAAAACTGCTAATTCCATCTAACCTCTTTTAACAATGAAATTCACAAGTAGCAGATGAATCTGAAATTCTGCATACAGGCTTCCTATGCAAACCAAGCTGAAGTCTCAACAGTCAACTGTCAATAAACAAGCCAGACTCTAAAGGCACAGCCACTAGGACAAAGAAACTAATTTCAAATCCTTTTTTTTTTTAAAAAGGCAATCATATTAACAAGGCACCAAGCCAGGCAGAAACAACAAGACACACCACCCACAGCAGCCCCAAACCAAACACACGCCCAAAAACAAGAACAAACAGGGGACGGCAGCCCCAAAGACCCACAGCAGAAGGAAAACAGAACTGAGACCACACCAAAACAACACACACAAACAGACACCAAAAACGAGCAGGACAGAACCGACTCAAAACAGACTCCACCAGATCTCCTCCACGCCCTGCTGCAAACCATTCTTCGCAAGGATGTCGGCATACGAATTTGTTGATCTAGGACGAAACTCCACCCCTGCCTTAGATAAAGTAACCAACCAACTCCTAATATCCACAATTTACATTCTTCATGGAAAGAAATTAATTTCAAATCGTTGCATTCTTCATGGAAACAATAGCTGAGTATCCCTAGACTTCCACCTCTTATGAGTAGTAAAAATGGAAGGCACCGAACTTGATAGGTAATATCACTTAGCAAGGACCTCAAATTCAACCTCATAAGTACATGAAGGCATAGTATTTCAGGTGATTTACAACATCATATGACACATCTCAAGTACTCCTTTGATGCCACGGTTTGTTTCTCGCATTAGACACCTTGTGAGATCCACTACATACTTTGGATGCAGAAATCGTGAGTTTAAATTTAGATAGATTTAACTTTGTGACAAAGATGCCATTAGTCCAGCAACGGTTTTAGCGTTGTAAGATTATCTGTCTTCCCCACTTAAGATCAAACCCTGTAGTTCCTAATTGCAAATGGACTATTAGGCTTTCAAAGTAGTAGTAGTAATAATAATAATAATAAGTAACAACATACATGCTAAAGTTTTAAATAAATAATACATGCCAAAGTTTTAAATAAATAATAAAACCTACATTATATAATAAAAAACTATCGATCTTCTTGTTTCTTCTACTGTTTCCACCATCAGGCTTTAACTCCACCACCTTCATCCACTGAGAACATAGTGACCGATTTCCTAATTTAAAATGGAAGAACAGATTAATTATGATGTATAATATAACAATAGAATTACAAACAAGAATTAATAATGTAAAATCAGAAACCTTACATTTGAATGTGTATGTGTTCTAAGAACTGTTTGGATTACAAAACAAGTTTTAGCATCAGCGCTTGTTGTGAGACACCCCACGTCCACGTAAGCACCCGGTTGATGTTGCATCAACCGTGAATAATCAACAAATTCAAGACAGCAAAGGAAGAGACGATATGTTCTCTTCTCCCGTGGGAGATGTTGTAAATTTCCATTTAAACGGAAAATCATAGCATTACCTTGGAGTATATTCTCAGACTCATTATAAATGGACACTAGAAAACCAGAAGAAACAGAAGAAATACCGCAGCTTATGTTAGGAGGAAAATGGGTAGCAAGTCTTACCTCGTTTACCTTGTACATATTTATGTAGAAGGCTTTTATGAGGCTTATCCCATGATTTAATCCAAAGAAGCCTCCATTTAGTGGGATGACGGAAACAGAGCCAATGTGTAGTAAATTACCCTCGGGGTAATTGATAATTCTTTGAGTAGTCATGTAGATATAAGAAGAAGAGTGAAAGGTTGAGACTTGAGAAATTTTAGCTTTAGAAGAGAGGTTGAGACTTGAGAGAAGAATATGAAGTATGAATGAAAATAAACATCTTATATAGAATTTTTTTAAAATTTTAATTAAATTTTGTTTATTTTTTACATGTACTGTGTAGCCATCATTGGAAACATAATCTGATTCAATTTTTGATGTAATCAGCAATGTCAGTCTTGACATCATCCTCTATACAGGAAATGGACTTGGCTAGGATAGCCGTTATGATGAAAATGATGGGTATGGTATGGGCAACCTACTATGGCTGGACTAATACTTCCTTAGTAGAAAATGACAATTACTGGACTAGTACTTCCTTAGTAGAAAAACAAACATTGGGATGTGTATAAGAGGTGTATCGTCTTGCAATATGTATACGCTCAATATTGAATCCGAAAGGAAAGAACTGTGGGATTTCCTAATCTTTGCTCAATCTTCCTTTGTGATGCCATGGTGTTTTGATGGAGATTATAATACGGTGTTCGACCCATCGAAAAGGCGTGGAAGAGTTTGTATTAAGGAAGCTCTGAGGAGTTTCAATAATCTCCTCTTTAATGCAAATGTTGTGGACTTATCTTTTCATGGCCTAAAATTCACTTGGTCTAATCAAAGAGATCATGTTTCTTAGGCTCATCTTGATTGGTTCTTGATCTCGCCAATCTTTTTGTCTTGGTTTCCTAAGCTGTGTCAATTTGGGTTGTCTAGAAGCTTTTCGGATCATAATGCGATCATTCTAGGAGAAAGGAAGTAGGATTGGGGTCCTAGTCCTTTTCGCTTTACCAATAATTGGCTTGAGGATAAAGAGATGATGTTGGATGTGAGAGAAGAATGGAAAGACAATAGTCAAGTAGGTTCAAAAAGCTTTGTTTTGTCCTCTAAGCTAAAGGCTTTGAAATTTCGCATCAAACATAGGTTATCGATTATGAAAAAAGCCTCCTTTTTGGTTAAAGAGCTTGAAAACCGGTTAGATTTGGTGGATAAGAGGGCAGCTAGTGAAGGTTGGTCTGAAGGTTTAAGAAAAGAGTGTTTGTCTCTCATTTCGGAGTTGTGGAAAGGCCTTAAAAAGGAGGAAGAATCTTGAAGACAAAAATCGAGGGTCAAATGGCTTGAGGAAGGGGAAAAAAACACCAAATTCTTTCATTTTTGTGGCAAATAGTAGGAGTGGCAACCTTATTAGAGAAATTACCATTAATGGTAGCAAGGTGACAAACCCTCATCTAGTGAGAGAGGGGATTTTTAATTTTTTTCAAAAACCATTTTAAAAAAGCTCCGTGGGATTGTCTGGAGATTCAAGGTTTGTCTCTTAATAAAATCTCGAATGAGGAGAAGTTTTTCCTAGAGGAGGAGTTTAGTAGAGAAGAGGTTTGGAAGGCGGTTTGTAGTTGTGATGGCAACAAAGCACCCGGTCCAGATGGCTTCAATCTTAACTTTGTCAAAGCAAATTGGGAGGTGATTCAAGAGGATTTTATAAGGTTCATGCATGAGTTTCATAAGGAAGGATCTCTAGTTAAGGAATTGAACAACACATTTGTGGCTCTTATCCCGAAATGTGGCAATCCGGAGTCAATGAGAGACTTTAAACCGATTAGTTTGGTTGGGTCTACGTACAAGATTCTTGCTAAAGTGGTAAATATATTAAGGTGTGTGATGAATTAAGTTATTGGAGAGTTTCAAATGACTTTTGTCAAAGGTAGACAAATTGTTGAAAGCTTTGTGATCGCGGAGGAGATTATTCACTCATGGAGGAACGATAAAGTGGGTGGACTTCTAGTGAAGCTAGACTTTGAAAAAGCTTACGATAGCGTCGAACACTCCTTTTTGGACTCTGTGATGGAAGGCATGGGCTTTGGAGTTAAATGGAGGCATTGGATTGGGTGTTGCATCTCGACTCCTTTATTGGTTTTGATTAATGGTAGTCCAACCGCTCAATTTGGTGTGGAGAGAGGTTTAAGGCAAGGTGATCCTTTGTCCCCATTCCTTTTTAACATCGTAGTTGAAGGTTTAAATCGTTTGTTCAAAACGGCTTATGAGTTGAACATGTTAAAAGGGATGAGCTTTGGTAAGAGTGAGGGAGAGATCCACATTTCTCATCTTCAATTTGCAGATGATACCATTCTTTTCCTGAAACCTAACATGGATTATCTTCTCAACACCAAAAGAATTCTATGGTGTTTCGAATTAGCGTCGGGTTTGAGAATAAACTGCCACAAGTCTTGTATTGTGAAAGTGGGGAAAAAGGCCGTGGACGAGAGATTTTGGGCGGAGGGTTTTAGATGCAATAAAGATTCTCTTCCAATCTTCTATTTTGGTCTCCCCTTAGGTGCAAGATTGGTCCTTATTAAAGTCGTAATCTCTAGTATCCCTACTTTTTACATGTTAGTTTTTAAGATACCGGTTGGTGGTAGATCTTTTGTTGGGCCTTGGTCCCCTTTGTTTTAGTTTTTGGGTTGGTGGTTTACCGGTTCTTGTAAGGAGGTTTATTAATAAAATAGCTATTTCAAAAAAATTAATTAATTAATTAATTACATTAAATTAAATTAAATTAAATAAAAAAAATAAAAAAAATAAAAAAAAAAAACTACTAGAAGGAAGCTAATATAACTATGGATTACATTATATTTTTCTTTTCTTCCTGTCATTTCCTGTTCTCATCTCTTCAGGTCAAAACACAAGAACAGAAAATGCAAAGTCTTCTGTGTTCCAATTTGTCCACAATCCTGTTTTCTGAATTGGACTATGGAAAACTCCCAACTAATCTTTGGAATTAATTGTAGATTAGCTAGAGCAAACATCCAATCAGAATCATACATTTATAAAAAAACATAAACAGTGGCACGCATGTTTAATTTTCCTGGAAAAATTAAAGAACACAATACTTGCTCAATCACATATGCTAAAGATGATTTCTTGATTTATGTATATTTGACCAGCTAATCTGGAGAAATATCATTATCACCAGAACTTTCGTATTAAAATTTGCAAAAAGCTTTAAGCTTAGAGATTAACATGTTTGCCACGTTGATCTATATGTATTTGTTTAGTGCTATAATTTAATTAATAATAAGGGTACTATTAGGTATCTAGCATGGCATCTCAATCAAATATGCTCTAATATTATGTTCCGAGGTAATCGGGTTCATCGGGAAAATATTAATATGTGCCCTTATAACTCAGAAAGCTTTGAATTATGAATTGATGTATTGAAAAAATAAATATGAACCGTTTATTTAGATTTCGGAGCCATGAATCATGACACTGGGCTGCGGCATGCCTAGAAGATAAAAACTTAAAAAATTGAACTAATGACTCCCACCGAGACAATGCAACTTCACCATTTTAACTTCCTGTTCAATTAGCCTATAACATATGAGAAATGACCACTTCCATTAAAAAAATACATAGTTGTAAGCATACATAGATACAACTAATCTAAGATAATGTTTGCAGTTTTTTAAAATATATATATATATATATACAACAAGATAACAAATAAAGATTTCGTAGTCTTCCTCCACTTTTTCGAGTACAGAAGACACAATAGTTCAGTGACTTCCATCTATAAATAGACATGTCACAATGCAAAGCAAATCATCCATCACAATACAATAGCAGTGAGAGATTTAGAAGAATATTAAGGCAGCCTAATCATCATGAACAATGTTCATTTCCTTGCATTTGTCATCCTCTTGGCTTTCGCTTCCTCGTTTGTCTCAGCCACTGACCCTGGCCCTCTCCAGGACTTTTGTGTGGCGCTTGACAACACCAATTTGAATGGTATCTTCCATTTTTCTGTATTAAACTTTGTGAGTTTCTTAATTGGCACTTCTTTATTTGTCTTGGCATGTTACTAACAATATACATCTTTCTTGAAGTGTTAGTGAACGGGAAATTCTGCAAGAATCCTAAGTATGTCACAGCAGACGACTTCTTCTATAGAGAGCTCAACATTCCTAAACCCACAAACAATCAAGCTGGTTCAACTGTTACTACTGTAAATGTAGACCAAATTCCAGGACTTAACACACTAGGCATATCCCTAGTTCGTATTGATTATGCACCCAATGGTGGCCAGAACCCACCCCACACTCACCCTCGTGCCACGGAAATCCTGTTTGTCCAGGAGGGCACTCTTTATGTTGGTTTCATCACCTCGAACCCAAACAATACCCTCTTCAGCAAAATCTTGAATCCGGGAGATGTTTTTGTGTTTCCCATTGGTCTGATTCACTTCCAAGTGAATATAGGAAACACCGATGCTGTTGCCTTTGCTGGTTTGAGCAGCCAGAATCCTGGTGTCATTACAATAGCAAACGCAGTCTTTGGATCGAATCCACCCATCAATCCTTTCACTCTTTCTAGAGTATTCCAACTAGACCTGAATGTTGTGAAAGCTCTTCAAGGGAAATTCTCTAAATACTAGGAAGATGTATCATCTATGAAGAATGAACTATGAAGCAGTCATAAAGTGGTAGCTTGTTTGCATAAGTTTTCTCTATATTTCCTCCAATGCCACCTTCATCATAGTGCTATTGTAATAAACTATAAAGAGGTTTCCTATGCACCTCTCCATGTTGATTGCAGCTACAGTATAATTGTGTACTCTGGATAAGTTCTCTGTATTTCCTTTGCTACCACATCTGTTATAGTTGTAATTTAATAAAGAGATTGTCATGCACCACTCTCATGATGATTGCAGCTTATAATTTTGTACTTTATTAAGCTACTCTCTCTCTCTCTCTCTCTCTCTCTCTCTCTTCTTGTCTATCTTATATCTATCCATCTGTCCTTCTATCAATCTCTCATCGTGAGAAAATAATAAAGATCAAACTCATTATATTTGCTTTACGATCAAAGAACTTCAACTTCTCTCCTTCCAAAAAAAAAAAAGAACTTCAACTTCTCCTTTCCATTTTTCCCTCCCACTGAAAATATTTATTTATCCTCCTTGAATCTTTTGACTCGAATTGGCTACTGTTGGATCAAACAGTTGGATAATATGCTAGCTTACTACCGGGTATGGCTAGAGACCAATGAACTGTACGCAAAGTTGTAATAGAATTGCAAGTTTCAACTCAAACCCCACCACTGAGTATGCTTATCATGTTCTAAGATGAAAAGTCCTCATCTATCTTTTCATAATGGAGAAAGAAGTGGTGTTCATTGAAAAATATCATCCTGAACAGCCAATCCAAACTGCTCAATCTTCTTTGCCAAATCATGCATCTCACAACTTTTCAGCCTATCAGTAACCATATCAACTGCATGTCTGCATCTCAGTCATCTCTACCAAGTAATTGGCAGCCTCCACAAACTTCCCACCTTGCCCACTCATAGTTATCAACATAGTATAAACTGGCCTATTTGGTGGATACCCCTTAACCTTCATTTCAATAAAGAAACAAAAGGCGTCATCAAACTACCCTCTTCAAAATAACCCTTTAATTATTGGAGCAGACAAGCTTGGAAAACATTTCATCAATCATGCCCATTTTTGAAACCGCGGGAGTTAATATCTTAGATATGTTTATATCCTCACATAAACCCAAGTTACACACATTATAATTCATATCTACACAAAAATCAACCTCCCCAGAGTTGCAAATCATTTCAATATAGGAATTAAACGTTTCTAAATCCGGGACAGGCCCTTGTTTTAGTCATTTTGTTTGCCATCTATTTTTGCAGACTACAAAACATGTCCAATATGTGCCCTTCTTCCAAATAGAAAATAAAAACATAATGTAGACAAATCAAAACAGGTGCAACAATGAGAAGTTAATTGAACTATCACAGATTAACAGATGAGATCTCAAGATATATAACTAGGTAATAAAGGTATTTGCAGAGAACCAAGAGCTTTTCTTTGTCAACAGAACAGGTTTTCGGGTGATTATTCTTAATACATTTGATAACCTGGCAAATGGGTTGAGGCATATCAGCCTCTGTGTATCAAGTGTGAATGGTAAAAACCCCCTACTTCAACACAATGAAATAAGTCCTACTACCTACCAATTGGTATGTCTAACCTTAACTGCAAATACATGGGATAGTGAAGATTGTCTATTGCCTGCAAGCCTCTCTTCTTAAGTCTTTGTAAAGAAAATTAAATGCCTACCTGCTGACAGTCATCTCATCCCCAAGTCCAGTGACAGGACAAAGTGATCCAGCAACCCTAGTAGCCATTTACTCAACAGGTAGAGTCACCATTGGTAAACCTGCCTATAAAATGTCTGTGCCTGTAGTATGTACATTGTAAAAAGGCCTGAAAGAAAGCCAGAAACAAATTATTTGCCTTGTGAGCATAAGAACGCCTTGAGAATTTAATTGAAACAGAACAGGGAAAAAAAAAAAAAAGTTTACCTGTTGTAGAATAGATCTGCTAGAGCACTTTGTCTGATATGCACATGTTTCATTGTAACATCTGTGAAAAGAATTTGGTCTGGCTGCACACCCTGTGCAACAGTATCTGAACAACAGCCCGCCAATCATTAACAACTAACAAGGCCCTAGAATTATCATAACTATTGAATAAGAGTTTACAGATTTCACTTATCATAAGTAAAAAGATAACAGTAAAATAAGAAAACAAAAAGGAACATCAACGGTACCGGAAACGGTTAATAACAAAAGAAGAAGGTCACTAATCTCACTAATCATTACAAAAATTAGTTAAAACAGTCTCTTACATGCACGAAGTCTAATTTCTCAAGCAGCTGAGAACCAAATGAGCCAAAGTGCACTGTTGAGTACATCTGTTTGGCAGACAATGCAATTCTTACACAATTTATACAGTATTTCATTATCGACTGCATCATCCTCATAATTCATAGAAATCCTATTTTACTTGGTTCACCTACGGCCTTTCTTCTTTTAGTACTTTATTGTGCTTCCCAATAATCTACACACTATTAGATATGACAACTGAAAGTAATTTATGATAAACAAACCAAGAGAAATGCAAACCAGAACATAAATTAACTTACAATTAACTTACAATAAGAGCTAAGGTGAGATCAATTGAACTAGTTATGTATGAACAAACGAGACAATTTACCATAAGCCAAAATAAGAAATGAATGACAAAGATGTTTGTAAAATTCATAGATGTTGCCGATATGTGAAAAAAAAAAAAAAAGATTCCCAACTTTCAAGAATTGGCTAGATTTTCATAACGAAGAAAGAACTCACATCATTCTCAAGATCAAACTAGTGTACATTTAAAAGCATCATTCTGAGATGCCAATACAATGCATCAATCACGCCGTAAAGATACCTCCAACCGCTCTATCTTCTTAGCCAAATCATGCTTCCCGCAATTCTTCAGCCCATCAGTAACCATATCAAAGCACCTTGAAATTGGAGTCAACCCTATCTCAGCCATCTCCGTCAAATAATTGGCCGCCTCCACAAACTTCCCACCTCGCCCACTCATAGTTATCAACATAGTATAAACTGGCCTATTTGGTGGATGCCCCTTAACCTTCATTTCACTAAAGAAACAAAATGCATCATCAAACTGCCCTCTTCGAAACAACCCTTTAATTATTGGAGCATACAGGCTTGGAAATGGCTTGTGACCATCCTCAATCAAGTTATGCAACAGTCTAAATGCCTCATCGATCATGCCCACTTTTGAAACCGCAGGAATTAATATCTTATATGTGTTTATGTCCACACACAAACCCAATTTACACACATTATAATACATACCAACACAAAAATCAACCTCCCCCGAGCTACAAATCGTTGCAATTAAGGAATTAAATGTTTCTAAATCTGGGACGAACCCTTGTTTAGTCATTTTGTTTACCATCTGTTTAGCAGACTCTAGATAACCCGCATTCAGCAACCCTTGAATCAACAAATCACGACCTCTAACTGGAGGGTTATACCCTTTATCACTCATCTCTTGCAGAAAATCTTGAGCCTCTTTCATTTTCCCAGAAGAACACCAAGCATTGACAAGAATGGCATAGGTCCTTTTATCAGGCACCACACCTTTTCTTATCATCCTCCTTATCAACGCATAAGCCCCATGAAACAACCTCACCTCACACAAAGCAAACAGCAACGAATTATACAAAGTGATGGTTTGTTCACAGTTGAAAACACTAGACTTATTGAAAATCTCAACAGCATTGTCTACCAAACCTTTTTATCCAAACTCTTCTATGATAAAACATAAAGTCTCAGAAGATACAGAAAATTGGAATGGTTTCATATGCTGCACAGTTTTCCACATAGACTGGTACCTGTCGTGGCGTGCGAGGGTTTTAATGAGCTCTTCGAATTCAACGGAAGTGGGGGTGTAGTGAGCCCTGGACCAAGTGAAGAAGCGTATGCATTCGGAGGGGGAGTTGGAGCAGGCACGGAGGACGCGGTAGACGAGCTCAGAAGTCAAAGTGAGGTTCATTCTGGAGAGAGTGCGTTCAGGGTAGATGTCGTGGCGGACAATGTTGGATATGTGATTGATTGCTGCAAAGTAGTCGTCTTTGGAGACTGTGGATAATAGTCTGAGGGAGTGAACAAGGCTTGGGACTCGCCGTCTTAACAGAGAAATCAGCATTTTGATGTGTGTTTGGACAAGCAATGGAGAAATGCTATTGAAACCCTTTGCTTCTAAAGAAAATCATAAGTGAAATTGCTTACTATACTGATTGACACAACAAATAATTAAAATGCCCACCTTTAAAACAACACGTTTTATTCAAAACGGAATGGATATTAACAAATCATCAAGAACTCTTAAACCCACCTTCAAAAATGTTAGCAAAGTCCTCCCAGAAACACAACCATGTCCAATCAAACACAATCAAAACTCACCCAGAAGGCATCAATCAAAAAAAAAAAAAAAAGACCCGGACTTTGATCGAACACATGGTGAACGACCATTTAATTCCAAAACTCACAGAGACCTAGGCTATAAGTTGGGATGTATAGCCTTACTCTTTCGATTATAAGGGTAGAAGTGAATTCTTTTTAATTTAAGAATAGAGTGTGAGTTGGAATGAAGGAGATTCCAGAAAGAGTTTGGGTGATTAATTGGCTTGGTCTTTGGAACTTGGAAGTTTCTGTGATTGAAGAAGAGTAGAAGACACGTAGATTTGCAGTGTTTGAAGTTATTCTAGTAATCTAGTGTGTGTTGTGTTGTTCAGTGTCAAACGGGCGGGCTAAATTTTAAGTTCTAATCCGGCTTGTGGGCCGGGTACGGTTGGGATCTAAATTTTTTTAGAGAAAAAACCATAAATAGCCGTTTGATTTATTAAACTTTTGTTACTAACCACTTTTGAAATTTTAATTGTTAATAGCCACTTTTTTAAAATAATTTCACTGTATGTCCATAAATTACTAGAGTATCCCTGAAAATAGTTTTATTTTAAATCTCGAAGCAAACTTGAAATCATGGGTAAATTGAAATGTCCAAACTTGAAATCAGGCCTAAATTGAAATGTCAAAACTTGAAATCAGGCCTAAGTTAAAATGTCAAAACTTGAAATTTGGACTAAATTGTAATTTTGCCTCTCTTCTTCTTCATCTTCTTCTTCCTTAGATATTAGGTTTTTTTTTTTGTTTTTTTCAGATCACTCACCGGCGAAGGGGGTTCGATTTCTTCACCGGCGAAGCAGCAGCAGACGGTCGCCCAGGCCTGGTCGTTGTCGCCTGGTCTCCCATCGTCCGTGGCCAAGCTTGGTCGTCGAACCAGCGACGATCCACGCACCAAGCGAGCGAGAGACAGCGGGGAGACAGCGGGGAGAGAGGATCACTGCCGCGGAGCTCAGGAGGTCGCCGGCGCTCGGCGACACCTTCGCCGGTGCTCGGCGACCCCTAAATCCAGCCGGCGAGTGAGATCGGGGAGAGAGAGAGACATCGGGGAGAGGGAGAGACCAGAAGAGAGAGAAAGAAAAAAGAGAAAAGGGAGAGAGAGAGAGAGAGTTTGGGACCCTTTTTATATGAGGGCTTTCCAGTAATTTTACAAAAAAGTGGTTATTAATAAATAAAAATTCGTTTGTGGTTAAAAACAAAAATTCCTTAATATATGTGGTCACTCTAGGTAATTTCCACTCTATAATATATAGGAGACTAGTGACATCAATTGTAATAACATGATTTGGAATACAACACTCACTACAGGGGAGATATTTCTCTACATGCATCTTGCAATTTAATGAACAAATGTAAGATTAGGTTTGGGGGTGGATTTATTTTTCATTTCATTTTTTGTGTGGTTTTGTGTTCTGTTAGAGATATTTTTGTGCAAACCTTTTCCTTAAAACTATATCTTTTGGAAAGGAAAAAAAAAATTTCACCCCCATTGGGTTCTTCAATTTTTCAATACGAATCCAACGGTATAAAGAACGTAAAATTCTGGACGGTATTTTGAAAGTTATGATCAATTATTCAGTCAAAGGTCAGAAGCGATGCGAATCTGCGAGTGAGCTGTTTTCATCGCTCATTTTCATACTTTTTCAAATCGATTTTTGGAATATTTTCTATATGAAAAGTGTTTGTTTGCATGTCTAATTTCTTTTTTCAAAATCTGAGCAAATAACATTGAGTAATTTTAGAGATGCGCACTTGAATGTGGACATAGGTCATATTTGAATTTTAGCATAATTTTGTTTTTGAATCCATATCAGTTTTCCCAAACACCGTTGTCTTTTCAAACCACAATATTTAAGACATTAGTTTTAATAGAAACTGATTTCTTATTGGAAAATAAATCCATATCGATTTTCACAAAAACCGTTGTCTTTTCAAACCGTAATATTTAAGACACCGGTTTTAAGGAAAACTGATTTCTTATTCGGAAATAAATCCATATTAGTTTTTCCTACAACCGTTGTCTTTTTAAACCAAAATATTTAAGACATCGGTTTTTTAAAAAACCGAAGTCTAAATTTTTTTTTAAATCGGTTACCTAAAAACCGATTTAAAGAACCGATTTCTTTTAACAATTTTGTAGTAGTGTATTTATCTCATTTGTTACTTTTATGTTCTTAGATTAATATCTAATTACAAGATTGAGATTATGTGTTGAATATTTGAATGTTATATTTTGATAGCTATACCTAGGATTGATTATCTTATATAGCTATGCTTTATGCCATGACATATAGCAATTAATATCTATGATTTATTTAATTGACATCTTATAATCCTAGATAAGCATTTAATGTAACCTAACATTAAATTGCAATTTGAATATCATGCATATTCACTTAGGTTGATTTGTCTCTTCATTGAGAAGTAAGACTTGTGACTAAGATTGCTTAGGCTGCAAGCAAATTGGACTATGTTCACTTTTATAAGCATGCGGGTAGTAGTGGTGGGTTAGTGACCATAGGGTTTGACATGGTCAACCTAGGTTGTAAATACCATTCCAATTAGTGGATTCAAGATTCGTGTGTGGCGCACATAAAAGCCCATGGTTTTTTCTTGTTAAAGGTTTTCACGTAAAAATCAAGTGTCATTTAAATTCCACATTATTTCACTTGATTTGTTGAATGACTAGATTGGGGTATTTTCGTAATATTGACTAATCGCAAAAATTTGGTAATAGTCATTTAAAATCTATTCACCGCCCCCCCCCCCCTAGATAATATTTAGAACACACTGTTATTTGTTTCAATGCCCCTAATCCCTCTTCATGCACCTTGATCTCTTCAATCATGATCATGTTCACAACCTGTGAGAAATCCATTTTTTTTTTCGAACAAGTTGGCAATTAACTGACATGTCATATTCCAACTTTCTGACAATCGAGTGAGCATAAACACTGTCAAGAATTTCTCATCGAAACCCATAGACAAAGAAGTTAACACATCCTTCACTTCATTGAACTGGTTTAGATACTCTCTAAAACCTTAACCTTTTGTCATATTTAGATTTGATAACTTCTTGACAAGATAGACCTTTCTTACCGTCGAAGGCTGTTCATATAGGTTTGATAAAGTCTTCATAAGATCTCTGGCAATCTGTTGATCATTTACATTGAAAGCAACCTTCTTCGTCAAACTGAGACAAATTGCTCACAATGATTTCCGGTCTAGGAGTTCGAAATCCTAATCATCCAAGTTCTTTGGCTTCCGCTTCTTTGACCAATCTACATCGGTCATATTCTCCGGCTTCTTTTTTAATAGCCAATTCAGGTCCTTCTGGTACAGATAATCCTCTATCTGCATCTTCCAGAACCTAAAATTCATCCCATAGAATTTCTCAATCTTGTGAGAATCCTTCTCCGATCCCATATTTGCGACAAAATCATTGACCTCAAGAAAACCTAGATTTGTGTGAAAAAAAACCTACCCCAACCAAGGGCTCTGATACCGATTGTTGTTAAAAAGAAAGGGGATCGCACACACAAATCTCAAATACAACACACATAATATGAAAGCAATAAGAAAGAAAAGACAACACCAAAGATTTTACGTGGTTCAGCAATTTGCCTACGTCCACGGAGCACACCGCACTCAATCCACTACTTTCATAATTGATTACAATCTCTCTGTCTCTCTGTCTCTCTCTCTGTCTCTCTCTCTCTCTCTCTCTCTCTCTCTCTCTCTCAAGTCTCTCTACAATTTGTTCTCTAACTCTCTAGCACCCTTTTTCTCACGCACCCATTAGGGTTTACACAACAGGTAGTATTTATATGGGAACACTAGGGTAAGCCGAAACACTAAAGAATTACTTTCCTTTCTGCACAAGTTTTCCTGATTTATGCAAATCTCATCATTATCGTTGTATGGACCGCAGTGTGTGCATTGTGTCTGCGCTGCGGTCTATACAGCGTATCACACATGGAAAACTTCACCCCTTGGGCCACGACACAAGTAACATGTCCGCCACGTGGACTGCATGGCTTGTCACCTCTGGAATCCACCATTGTGGGTTCCGCGGCTGATGCACTATGTCCGCACAGTGGTCTACACGGCATGTCCGCACAGTGTGCCGCGGTTGGTTCTCTTGGTCCGCACGGCGGTATGCGCCGTGCCTTCTATCGAGATTCGATTCTCAGGCTAGTTTCAGGCTTCACAAACCCAACAAATGTCATTTTACTCACCAATATATAACGACTCTCTCATTTTAATCTTTACAAATTAGTCTTATTATTTATGTTTTTCTGGCTCTATGTTAAGCAGCTTTACTAAACAATCTAATATTGGGTTGGAAGTGCTTTTGGACAATATTGTCGAACACTTTTCTTGTATATAGTAGTGTTATTTAAATAAAAAAGATATAGTACTTATATCTTGACTTCACAAAATATATTACTTTAGGATAAACATGTCAAAATATATAGTAGTGATATTTTTCTCACAGTCTGGCCACCAACTTCAATTTCAATACATTATCTGTGAAAAAAAAAAACATTCACTGGCATAAGCAAATCATTAACTAATAATAATTACTTTAGGATAAATCTGTGTTTGCTCTTTAAAGAATTTTATATCTCAATGACAGACTTGTACAAGGACTCCTGTCTATAAATAGTTGGTTGGCCATGCAATGTTTTCTCATCTCTCATCAAAGCACAGCTTTTGAATCACCATTATGAAATCTCTTAATTTTCTTTCAGCTTTTGTTGTCTTGGCTTTGGCTTCTTCATTGGCATCTGCTTATGACCCTAGCCCTCTTCAGGATTTCTGTGTTGCCATCAATGACATCAAAACTGGAAGTAAGTAATTTATATGCGTCCACTCACTTGGTGTCTACTAATTCAAGTTACAAGTTTCTTCTTGACATGTTTTTGATCATTTGATATATAATCTCTGGTTTTTGTTTTGTGCAGTTTTTGTGAACGGGAAGTTCTGCAAGGATCCAAAGCTTGCCACACCAGATGATTTCTTCTATAAGGGGCTTAACATTCCTGGAAACACAAATAATCCAGTTGGTTCAAATGTTACTACAGTAAATGTAGACCAAATTCCAGGACTCAACACTCTTGGAATTTCCTTGGTTCGTATTGACTACGCACCCAACGGCGGAGAGAACCCGCCACACACTCACCCTCGTGCCACGGAAATCCTGTTTGTCCAAGAGGGAACTCTTTATGTCGGTTTTGTCACATCAAACCCGAACAACACCCTCTTCAGCAAAATCCTGTATCCTGGAGATGTTTTTGTGTTTCCAATTGGTTTGATTCACTTCCAAGTCAATATAGGAAAAACTGATGCAGTTGCCTTTGCTGGTCTGGGAAGCCAGAATCCTGGTGTCATTACAATAGCGGACGCAGTCTTCGGATCCAACCCACCCATTAATCCTGATGTTCTTGCTAGAGCATTCCAGCTGGATGTGAAAGTGGTGAAAGATCTTCAGAAAAAGTTCTATCACAAGTTTTGAAATATATCATTATAGATATATAAAATGTACTTGAATAAGTAGTCTGTTTTGATGTTTTAGAGTTCTTGCTTCATTGTTGTTTGTGGATGGTCATTATCATATTGTAATGTAATAAAGGGGCTTCTAATGAACCTCTCTCCAGGTTGATTGCTGTTATAATATAATGTTATCTAATTGGTTTCTCAAGTATCTCTCTCTCTCTCTCCAATTGTCCAAAATTTCACTCGTACAACAAAACTCACCAATTTTCACATCAGCATATATAACGATGATGAAGATCACAAAACCATACTTCATTAAGCTCCTTTTAAAAAAACTTGCTAGATATCCACTAGTTTCCCCTGAAAGATGCTTCAGAGAAATGAAAACGGGACACATGCACTACAACATTTTGATACAGTCTGCATGGGCCTAGGAAATGACTAAGACTTGGATACAATTCTCACTTGATGGAGAAAATTATGGCTTAACAAAGAATATAAATCTACACCAATTCAAAGAAAACATGTTCAGGCTTGCTGGCTCTTTGTACAAATCATGTATAGTTGTTGCACACTGTAGCCAGAAGCCTGTACATTGATGACTCCAATTAAGAATACAAGTCATCAAAATCCTTTTATTTTAGCTACTATTTCAAAGACTTGGAGGGCTTTGAAAGTCCTCTGTTTCTCATTTGTCCACAATCCTGTTTTCTGAATTGGACCATGGTAAACTCCTAACTAATCTTTGGAATAATTGTTGATTAGTTAGAGAAAACATCCAATCAAAATCATGCATTTATACAACATATATAGTGGCATGCATGTTTCAAGTCAGAGTAGTTATCCTAACATATCTAATACCTAATCCGAGTTCCAAAGTTTGCACTAAACAAATAAACAATGAGGATTACAGGATAATCATACAAGTGTTTAGTAGACTGTCAACGTTCTTGTCAGATGTTTTGACTCATTAAAGATATCTAATGTTGTTACAGTTAGTTACTGTTAATATAAACAAAATTATCAGGAAAAAAATGTGGAATAGAAAAATCAGTGTTTTGGAGCTGTGTTACATAAGACAAACATAAGAAACTTCCTACTGGTTTACTGTTCAGGATTTCACATCATTTTCATTTAACAAACATGAACCACTCTCTATTTTTCTGGTATAACCTTTCTTCTTAATTTAATTTTCTGAGGTCATGCTAGGAAACTGAGCTGCCCATTTCACTACAGATCTTAGTGAAGTTCACAAAATATAATGATCATAGCATTGCAAATTAATATGATGATTAGTCCACCTCAGTTCTTTATTTTTTTCCTGGAAAAAAACAAAACACACAATACTTTCTCCATCACATATGCTAAAGATGATTTCTGGTTTTTTGTATATTTGACCAGCTAATCTGATGGAAATATCATTATCACCAGAACTTACATACTAAAATTTGCATTTGTTGATCCAAAAATCTTAAGCTTATAGATTAACATGTTTTCCACGTTCATCTATATATATATATATATATGTATAATTTAATTAATAGAATAAGGGGATTATTAGGATTTAAAGAAATGAGATATGATTTAAACTCACGACCTCAACATGTGAGTGTGAAATGCTAGCTTAGTGACCTCAACGAGTATGAAAGGCCAGCTTCACTAAGCCACCTCAATTTTTATCGAACTTGGATGTTTACAAAACAGATTTTGTAATTATATTATTCAATATGGTTGGACAGCTTCACTAAGCCTTTTATTTAATTTGTATATGGTTAAAGTTTAATTATATTTGTTTATTTATGTAACGAGGAGAAAAGAAAAAGAATCCGAGACTTTTTTAAGTCTCACTTTCAATGTCACATAATTAACAAACCAATATGAAGAACTTCTACTACTTTGGATATATTTTAAGATTTATTGTCATTTTCAATTCCCCACCCAATCTTTAACGACTCTCTCATTTTAATCTTTGCACATTAGTCTTAATATTTATGTTTTTCTGGTTCTATGTTAAGCAACTTTATTAAACAATCTAATATTGGGTTGGAAGTGCTTTTGGATAATATTGTCGAAAACGTTTCTTGTCAAAGTGTTCTTTAAATAAAAAAAGAAGAGTACTTGGATTCCAAGGAAAAATAATAAAGATCTTCATTATTTTCAATGCTGAGTAAGATAGTTTTGAAATCTTTTGTTTTAAAAATGGTTAGTTTTGTAAAGAATGGATGTGAATGTTTCAGTAATTTCTAGTGATGATGATCTTATTAGTCTCGTAAAGTGAGAGACTTCATTATAAAATGAGATTCAGCTATCGTATATGACCTGCATGCATGGTTGCAGAGGTAGTTATGAGAGAGAATTTTTTTCTTTTCTTTTTAATTTTTTAATCTTGATTTTTATAAACCAATAGATTGAAATCTAATGACTAACAACTTAACCATGTAATGATACAGAACATGTATATTATGTAACTAAACTCAGGGGTGGGAGCGTTTACTATTTCTTGAAAATCCTGATGATACTTGTTTTCCATATTTCTTTCAAATGAAACATGATTCCATGGCCGGCCTAAGGGTAGACCCAAGAGGCAAAGGCAACAGTCTAGGGGCCCCAATTGTAATAGACCCCTAAATTTCTAAATTTCTGTTAAAAAATTTTTTTTGTGATTTTAAGAATATAAGGCCTGAGATCCACATATTCAAGGCCCACTATTATATGACTTCAAGGCCCACCGTTTACACATGTTTTTCTCTTTTTAAAAAAGGTCCACAAGAAACACAATTATAATTATTATAAAAAACAACAACATATTAAATCCCTTTATCAAACTGATATAGGACACTTTTGGAAGGCTGTTGGAGGGTCAAATGATGTCCGTTTTGGTCCCATAATATGTCGTTGGAACCGTATCGACAAGCCCTATATTTTTTATAACTTCTGTTTTCACAGAAAATATCGTTTTGACCTCCGTTTTTTCTGATTTTCTGTTTTAGACGGGATTTTGATTATTTTTTTTTTCAATTTAGGAAGATTTTTTTTTTAATTTTTTTTATTTTTAGTTTGATACCTTGATTAGGAATAAAATTTAGGTTTTGGAAATAGATCAAACTTACCTTTTCTAGTAAAATCTGATATTTTATTTTCAATCAAGGGAGTTCAAAATCCTAGAGAATTCCGGTTTGTTTTATTTTCTAAAATGTGAGACGAATAAGGTTTAAGTGATATATTTTTTGATGCAATTATTAAATTTTTATTTCGGTTGCTTTTCATATGCTATTTTATTGTGTTACAGTCTTGATTTTGGGTTATTATATTTATTTGTATTAGTATTTACTAGAGAAAAAACATAAACATACATTGAGGGTTGAAGGCCTCATTTTTACATTTCGCCTCGAGCCCCTGAAATCTCAGGACCGGCCTTGCTTGATTCCCTCTGATTTTCATTATCATAAGTGTACCCCTTAATATTATACTTTTTATAAATTACAAGATGATTGTGTATGGTAACCATTGTCTTAATTACCATATTATCCCATTAAAAAATAATTATATTAATATTATGGTCCTAATTTTTTTTAATAACCGTTCATGTAATTTAAAAAAATCTGTTTGTAGTCTAGATTAAAAAAATGATTATTTATAACAAAATTAGTTTTCGTAATTAGTAGTAATAAAAAGTCCAAAATGCCCCTAGGATCATACTTGTTTTTCACTAATTTCTTAAAATCAGGATTAGACTTGTTTAGCAGGAAACAATGCAAAAACCGAGATGAAGACAAACAAATTTGGGTTGGTATTTATGCCTTGTATAAAAATGAAACATAAAGTTGCCTCCTTAAAAATGAAATAAATTAGGTCAGTTGTTTCAGATTTTTCTAGCACACAGAAACACTAAAATCAAAGCATATAAATAGAAAGATAATTAAAGGGGACGAAGACTCTCCACCCTCCAAGAGAAGAGACAATATTATTCAAACCATGTGATATTATTTACAGTGTTTATAGAGTCCTATTGTGCTATTGTGTATACTATTATGTCTCACAGTTGATAATTTTCTCTAATCAAAACTGTCTGGAAAAAAACAATTTCAAAACTAAAGTTAAGTATTAAAACTTAATATGGTGAAACCGGTTCTAAAACCTTACATAACTTCAGTCAAGAATTTTTATTTAGAATAAACTTAACTAGAGAATTATTATTATTATTATTATTTTTTTTTTTTGAACTGCCAATATATTAACAGGAAAAAACCACAGAAAACGCAGGCCAAAGCAGGGCTACAAGCCAGCACCTGACGCCACAAAAAAGGCAGCCAAAAAAGCCCCCCACAACCCTGCAAAGAACAGAGCAAAACAACAGAAAACAGAAACCGAAGAGAAACTAAGCAAACACAAACGGAAACAGCCAAAGAGAGCTACCCAAAATCCCAGATTAAAACATTTTCCAGCAGCCCCGACCCATGTTTAGCTAAGTTATCCGCAAGCGAATTATTTGCTCTAGGTTTAAACACCACAGAAGTATTATAAAGCTGATCCAGAAGACTTCGAATCTCAGTGATGGCTGGTTCGCAATCTTCTCTAATAGGCCCACTGCCATTTACCCAAGCAATTGCCACTTTCGAATCGCTTAGAATGACAATCTTTTGCCTGTTAAGGACTGCCGTCTGGGCACAAAACGCACAAGCCTGCCGAATGGCCAGCACTTCCGCTGAAATAGCATCCAAGTACCCAGAGTGAAAAGAAAACAGCCCCATGATTTTCCCCTGACGATCTCTCAAGACCCCTCCAATCCCGGCACTGCCAGGATTACCTCTAGAGGACCCATCGACATTGAAAATCATGGCATTCATGACAGAGATCTGTTCCCAAATCCTAGGCTTGCGAATACCAGGCTTAGACGAAGCACAGCTCTCCTGAATATTGAGCAGCATATGAGTAATTGGCTCGAAACCATTCTTCCTCATGTGCTTAAACCACCAAACCACTCTAAACCCCACCATATCCGCTGCCCAACTCAAAGAGACCTCCTTGTCCTTGAAAATCTTTTGGTTTCTAACTTCCCACACTGTCCAGGTAAGCGCAAAGAACATAGAGTTCCACACCCAACTGCTCTTTGAATTTGGACACAAGCCCGGCCAACTCCTAGCCCATTCCAGCAGATTTTTGCAGAAACAAAAGTTAACCCCCCACCACTTCATGCATCTACTCCAGAGATTACAGGACCACGGGCAATGCAGAAAAAGATGATCGATGGATTCCTCACTATTATTGCAAAGAGGACAGCCCAAAGATATTCCAGCAGCACAACCAAAACTACTCAACACATCTCGAACCAACACCCTCCCTTTCAATAGCTGCCACATAAACATTTCCACCTTTGGCGGACAAACACCTTGCCAAATTAACAAGTGATCCGGACAATACTCGGCTGAAACATCTTCCAAATACCTGCGAAAAGAGCTAACCGTAAAATTACCGTCCGAATTCAAAGTCCATGACAACGAATCCTTCCCCTCCTTAGACATTCTCATACACTCCAAAATACTATGAAAAATTTCCCCTTGAACATTCTCCCAATCAAAGAGAGCTCTTCTCAACTTCACATCCCACTTCCAATTACCACCGATCCACCTACCAAACTCAACCACATTGCCCTCTTTCTTTTCAGCAAGCACAAACAATCTAGGACAAGCCACTTTGAGTGGCACGTCTAAAGCCCAAGGTTCATGCCAAAAACTAGCTCTCATGCCATTCCCAACCTTCACCTGGAGACCTTCTTTCAAGATCTTAGCAGTGGTAGAATCTGCAGCAAAAAGGCTGCCAATAGCTTTCAAAAAATGAGACTTATTCTTGTTGCTGTCCCAATTCCAAGCAAGCACTGAACTAGACACCCCATATTTCGAACATATCACCCTTCTCCACAAAGAATCTTCCTCCGTCCCAAACCTCCACACCCACTTAGCTAACAAGCTCCTATTTTTATCCAACATCCTACCTATACCTAAACCCCCATTCTTCTTGCTCTTACACACAATATCCCATTTAATGGCATGAAGTTTCCGTTTCTCTCTACCATCACCCCAAAAGAAAGACCTCTGGAGCTTCTCAATTTCCATGGCCACCCCTACCGGCATACGAAAAACGGACATAAAATAGGACGGTAAGCTAGAAAGCACAGACTTTATAAGAACTAATCTCCCTCCTTTGTTCACAAATTTTCTCTTCCAAGGGGCTAAACGATTCCTAATCCGGCTCAAAATCGGCTCCCACATGGCTTTAGAGGACTTCTTTACTCCCAACGGAAGCCCTAGATAAGTAAAAGGGAGCTCCGCTTTTTTACAATTAAGAGTCTCTGCCCAAACATCACTATCCGAGGCATTCCTCCCCACTCTGGCTATACAAGTCTTGTGGAAATTTATTTTCAGCCCTGACGCCAATTCGAAACATCTTAGAATTCTTCTAACATTACAAAGAGAATCCAACCTTGGCCTAATAAAAATTATGGTATCATCCGCAAATTGCAAATGGGAGACTTGGACCAAATTATCTCCCAAAACCGCCCCCTCCATCATCCCTAACCCTTGAGCCTTTCGAAAAAGGCAACTAAGGGCCTCCGTGACCATATTAAAGAGAAACGGAGACAAGGGGTCCCCTTGACGGAGCCCTCTTCCCATCCCAAATTGCGTAGTTGGGCAGCCATTAACTAACACAGAAATCTTCGGACTCGAGATGCAACTCTGAATCCAATTTCTCCATCTTTCCCCAAAACCCATCTCCTTCATAATCATGGCCAAGAACCCATGGTCCACACTATCATACGCCTTCTCAAAGTCCAATTTCACAACCAATCCCCCTTCCACTTCCCTCTTCCAAGAATGAATAATTTCATTGGCTACAACAAAACTATCAAGAATATGACGATTCTTCACAAACGCCGATTGAGTTTCCCCAATAATAGAATCCATAACTTTCTTAAGACGATTGGAAAGGACCTTAGCCAAAATCTTATACATACAACCAACTAAGCTAATGGGTCTAAAATCCCTCATCGAATCCGGATTAGCACATTTAGGTATTAAGGCAATAAAAGTTCTATTTAATTCCTTAACAATTGAACTATCATTGTGAAATTCAACAATAAACTTCATAAAATCATCCTAATCATCTCCCAATTAGATTTAACGAAGTTTAGATTCATACCATCCGGGCCCGGAGCCTTGTTGCCGTCACAAGACTTCACCGCTTCCCACACTTCCTCATAACAAAACGGAGTTTCTAAAGCCATAACTTCCTCTGCCGATAGCTTCCTCATGTTAAGGCCGGAAATCTTCGGACGTTTCCAAGTGACGTTTGAATAATGATTGGCGAAAAAATTCTTGATCCCGTCTTTCACCATCGTGGGATTCGAAGTCCTAATGCCATTCAGATGAATTTCCCCTATTAGATTTTTCCTCCTTCTACCGTTTGCCACACAATGGAAAAATCTGGAATTCCTATCCCCTTCTACCAACCATTTAATCCTTGACTTTTGCTTCCAACTTTGCTCCTCCATCCGAATCTCTTTCCACATTGCGGACAGAATATTTAGCCTTTCCTTCCTCAAGCCTTCTGTCCACCCATCAACAACAGCCTTCTTGTCAATTTTCTCAAGCTTTGAAACAGGGAATCTGTCCGCCCTCTTGGTATACAACCAATTTTTAATCCTTAGTTTCACCTGCTTAAGTTTGGAGAAAAGAACCCAACCAGCAGACCCGTTCTTCTTGCAACTGACCCATCCCTCCCTAGCTTCCTTCATCAAACCTTTGTCCTCAATTATTATAAACACATATTGCTTCTCTTATCGGGGCGGTCCTGAAATTTTCAAAGTTAACAAGCTCCACTCTAAGGTATATTTTCATATTTGGCACTAAGACACCTAAATGGAAAAGTTTAGGTAATCTACAATTGCACCTCAAAGGATAATGGATGGTTTGTTACCGTCTAACAGCATAAGGTTATTCTGGTCTTTTCAATAATTTTGCTGTCATTAATCAAAGGAGATTAGGTTTGATGAATATATAAATCGGTGGTGTTATTGATGGGTTTTGTTAGGTTTTGGAGAATAGCAGAGGAATGATTTCTGTCGTGTAAAGTTTAGATCCAAACCCCACCTTCTTTTTCTACATTTACTGCAGACCTTAAATATGTTTGTTGAATTCAAAGTTTTTGACACTGTCTTTTTATGGTTGAAGTTGGGGTTTTATTGGAGTTTTAAGTGTAAATTATTTTGGTTCTTAGGTTTGCATTTTGCAACCTCCTACTTTTGGGGCTTATTTTCCATTGGACACTTTAATGCATCTTTTGAAATGGCAGGTGCAACTTGAGAGCAAGAACGTGAAACCATTACATATAGCAATTGCGATGAATGATTTCTACCTTAAAGTTAAAACAAAAAATAAAATAAAAATTCCATTTTCTTTCGAATTTGGTGCCCTTGCGGTTGTCTTTGGTTGGCTTCCATTGTGGACGCTACTTCAACCGGTATATATATTTTCATTCAATTTATTTTTATATAATATAAGGGTACTTTTATGTTTTAAAAAGTGAATAGTTCATTTTAACGGGAGTAACATCTGGTATCAACATGGGTGTGAATGTAGAATAAATAAAATTTGCCGGAAGAGAAGAGATTCCATTTAACAAAGAGCAGCATTCTTGGCTTCACAAAATATATTCTGGATATTTTTCTCACAGTCTGGCCATCAACTTCAATTTTAATACATTATCTATGGAAAGATAAGAGCCTGTAAAAATAAATAAATAAATAAATAAAATAAAATAAAAAACAAAAAAAAACAAAAAAAACATTCCCGCATAATCAAATCGTTAACTAATAATAATTACTGTAGGATAAATCTGTGTTTTGTTCTTTAAAGAATTTTATATCTCAATGACGTCAGAGACTTGTACAAGGACTCCTGTATATAAATAGTTGGTTTGCCGTGCAATGTTTTCTCATCTCTCATCAAAGCACAGCTTTTGAATCACCATTATGAAATCTCTTAATTTTCTTTCAGCTTTTATTATCTTGGCTTTGGCTTCTTCATTGGCATCTGCTTATGACCCTAGCCCCCTTCAGGATTTCTGTGTTGCCATCAATGACATCAAAACTGGAAGTAAGTAATTTATATGCGTCCACTCACTTGGTGTCTACTAATTCAAGTTACAAGTTTCTTCTTGACATGTTTTGATGATGATGGATCAAGTTCAGCCTATATTACAACCCAAAAGGCCTTGATCATTCACCCTTCAATTGATGCATTCTCAGACCAATTGCTGGATTTGAATTTTGCTTCAAGTTACGGTCCATATGCTTCATTTGACCCTCAAACCTTATTCACTTTTTCCAGCAGCCTTTTAATTACTAAGGGATGAAGGTTTTCAGTTACAGGGGGGCTTAATCTAGTTTTTATCAAGTTATTTATGACTTCTTTGAAAATCTGAAATTGGATTTATTTCCTAGTTTTATTTAAAGCTGTTTGACTGATGTTTAGATTTTCTATGTTTAGTTGGGTTGTTCCAAGTTTAAATATTTTATTTTCGGATTGTAATGGGGAGTGAATTAATGAATGATTTCAGAACCCTTTGAGGTGTCTTTTATCCCAAAATTCTTATCTCTTTGGTGGATTTCCAAGAGTGGTGAATTTATTCTATAATTCTATACCTTGGGGTGGTGTTTCTATATCCCTAAGTGGTGAATTGTTTTTAAAATCTCTGTTTCATCTTTCTTTTAATCATAGTTATCTCTACATTCCTTATTCTTCCACCAAGACGGTATCAGTTTGGTATCAGAGCAGAGGTTGTGATGGCCAACCGTAGTCGTCGTGGCCAAAACGTTGGAACACCGATACACGAACGAGACCTTCGTGACATTGAGTTGGATGAATTAAGATGAAACAGAGATTTTAAAAACAATTCACCACTTAGGGATATAGAAACACCACCCCAAGGTATAGAATTATAGAATAAATTCACCACTCTTGGAAATCCACCAAAGAGATAAGAATTTTGGGATAAAAGACACCTCAAAGGGTTCTGAAATCATTCATTAATTCACTCCCCATTACAATCCGAAAATAAAATATTTAAACTTGGAACAACCCAACTAAACATAGAAAATCTAAACATCAGTCAAACAGCTTTAAATAAAACTAGGAAATAAATCCAATTTCATATTTTCAAAGAAGTCATAAATAACTTGATAAAAACTAGATTAAGCCCCCCTGTAACTGAAAACCTTCATCCCTTAGTAATTAAAAGGCTGCTGGAAAAAGTGAATAAGGTTTGAGGGTCAAATGAAGCATATGGACCGTAACTTGAAGCAAAATTCAAATCCAGCAATTGGTCTGAGAATGCATCAATTGAAGGGTGAATGATCAAGGCCTTTTGGGTTGTAATATAGGCTGAACTTGATCCATCATCATCATTCTCCCCCGGTTGGAAAAGGCTCGTCCTCGAGTCTAAAGGCTCATCATCCAAATAAGGAGAAAGATCAGACACATTGAAAGTGGCTGAAACACCATAGTGACCGGGTAGTTCAATCTTGTAAGCATTGTCACCAATCTTTTGCAAAACTTTAAAAGGACCATCTGCACGTGGCTGAAGTTTTGGAAACTTCCTATTAGGAAACCTTTCTTTTCTCAAGTGAATCCATACCTTGTCACCTTCCTTGAATGTGACACGCTTCTTATGCTTATCAGCCTGTATCTTATACCTTTGAGTTTTCTTTTCTATCTGACTCTTGACTTGTTCATGAAGCTTTTTGAATTGTTTGGCCCGTTCGACAGCATCAACACTCAAGTTGTCATGAATTAGGCAGGGAGATAAATCCAAAGGACTAAGTGGATTCTTTCCATAAACAATCTCAAATGGACTATGCCCTGTTGTTTGGCTAACAGACTTGTTATATGCGAACTCAGCATGAGGAAGTAATGATTCCCATTCTCGAATGTTTTTTTTAATCAAACTTCTCAACAAAGATCCTAAAGTTCGATTCACCACTTCCGTTTGCCCATCAGTTTGAGGATGATGGGATGTACTGAACTTCAATCTTGTTCCCAATTTTCCCCACAACGTCTTCCAAAAATGACTCAAGAACTTGGTGTCTCGATCAGTAACAATGGTTTTTGGAATTCCATGGAGTTTAACAACTTCCCGAAGGTACAAATCAGCAACATAAGTAGCATCGGAAGTTTTGTTACAAGGGACGAAATGTGCCATCTTCGAAAATCTGTCCACCACTACCAAAATGGAATCCTTTCCTTTCTGTGTTCGAGGCAGTCCTAGGACAAAGTCCATACTCACATCCTCCCAAAGACCATTTTTGACATTCGGAGTTTCCATGGCATGGTCTCATTTTACCGAAGGTTTATCAAGAACTTCAGCACTTTAATTGCTCCTGTTACGGAATGCTTAAAAGGAGGAGTTTACAAGTGGAATGAAGCCGCTCAAGCAAGTTTTGATCTTATTAAGACCAAGATGACTGTAGCACCGGTCTTAGCTCTTCCAAATTTGAAGCAATCTTTGAAGTTGATTGTGATGCTTCAGGAGTGGGAATTGGAGCTGTTATAAGTCAAGAAGGGAGGCCGATAGCTTACTTCAGTGAGAAGTTGAATGATGCAAGAAGAAAGTACTCCACCTATGATAAGGAATTCTATGCCATCATCCGAGCACTCCACCATTGGAGTCACTACTTATTGCCCAAA